>JARFXV010000915.1:0-82500 GCA_031761425.1 Cosmopolites sordidus
GGTGGTTTCGGATTGGAAGGCTTTCGATTGGGCAATTTGGACATTTGATCCAAATTTCCCATCCGAAACCCTTCCAATCAAATGTCATCTCTCAGCCCCATCCCTCAACCCAGCGCCCCACCCACAACCTCATCTATTAATGAAGAGGTCGCGCCAAACACGTTCTTTTCTAGTTGTGAGCCCTGAGGAAGAGGCAGATGAATACCCCGGAGCAAAGTAACTAGATTCTCTTGATGATGGTTTTAAAGTGGAAACCGAAGCGTCAAGATTTTACAAATTTAAAACTCGGTTCTGCCCGAGAACCTAGTAAATCTTACATTACTGCCCGCGGAAGTCTTTGCGAACATGAAACACGGGAAAAATCTTTCTTTTTTGAACATTTTTCATATTCTCCACGAGCCCAAAGCCCAAAAGGGGCTTATTTTCCTGGCCTCTGAAGTTAATTTCTTTAGTTTAGTTGACAGTTATTGTCATTTGTAATGTTTTGAATCTTGTGTTGTATCATTGAATAACCACTCGAATGTTATAGTTATTCATGTTATTAATTTTTTAGTTCTAGTTTTTGCTACCATTTTTGCTTATTGTAATTGTAAATATTACAAATATTAGTATACTCTATAAAAATAGACATGGGTGATGGTGCGATATCACCAAATTCTTAATGTGTTGCTCTATTTGCTCTAAAAAACTTATTCTAGGCGTACCTATCGATCTTCTCGCTATTGGGCCTTGCATCTCTACCTATTATTCTTACCATATCCATTTCAGTCTTTCTATTTTTATTGTTTATCCTTTGTGTAACTCAACGCTGTATCTCTTACGCTACATTACATATTCTCAAACTGTTCCGTAAATGTGTCCAGTACTTTTCTTTCGCGTGTGCTCATCAGTGTTTTATCATTTTGCATCTTTATTCAGGATTCTGAACGCCTTAGCATGATCTACTTACTAAGGTAAACGAACTACTAAGTGGTAAAGTGAAAAAGCAGATAGTTTTCCAATAGATGGATTATAAATGCTTTACTGAATTTCGATATGATCGGACCAGCATGAATGACGCTTAGGACAGCCTGGTGAGGTTACCACTGAAGAAATAACAACATTCATTGTATTGCGTTAACTGATCGCAGAATGATGACGATAGAAACATCTCCGAATGCATGCGGAACATCCCATATGATTTTTTTCACGTGTGTTACAGGATTAAATGCAGGCTCTGTAGATGATACAACTTTTATTCCGTACGGCTTACTAAAAAGCCAAATGTTTCCGTTATTCAGGATGTTTCAGGAGGAGCAGTTAATTATTTTTTGTGTTCATAATAAGCAAACAAACCTTATTAACATGTGTGATCACCATATTTTAGAGTAATTATCCAATAATTTACTGTAAAACTTGAAATATACCGTTATTTAACGATTAAACATCTACTATTTAGCATTAGTTGGTTCACGCATTTAGTTGATTTGTAAAAACAATTAAAACAAGCATTTTTTTCTCGAAAAAATCAGACAAATAAAGTCTAAAATCGATACCACTTTAATGTCTCCATTTTCGTCCATTATTTGTTTGTCCAGGAGGAACATAAAAGAAATTTATTTGCCTTCCTCATATGTTTGCGTTCCATATTGAATATATAAGTTATGAAAAAAGAAGAGTAGCGATCCGCAGTATAAAAATATATCGAGTGTCAGGGCCAGAAGCCTGGAAACACCCAGATATGAGATTTGGAACGGTATCTGGATTGTCGGCTGACGCCAATCAGAGGATAGGGCGCATCGATTCTAGAATTCGCAATATTCTACGAGATATATGGTTGCTACGGTGATTGTTTAATTGTTATAACAAAATCATATATGTGTACTACTGTTGTAGAATTTACTCGGATTGTTTTACTAAATATATCATCTAAAACTGAAAAACTATCTGCTCTCCTTTCATGACCATCGTAGGAAAATTGCTCAAAAGTATTTTGACAAAGATACAAATTGGCTTAACACTTTAACCGCTGAACCTATATCGAAAAAAGATAAATGCTCAAACTGAAACCGTTTTTGGTTTTTAAATTTCTTTATGAAGAAACTAAGAAAAATGTACATTTTTTTTGACGTTTCACTTGTCATTTAATGGCATGTTTAATTTATATACCCACAGTTTACACAAATCAATTGTGATGCTACTCTTCATTTCTGGCCTATATGTATCAACATTAATACACATTATATTATATAAGTACTGTTTATTCAAGGACTTACAAACAATTAAAACAAACAAACTTCTCTGAGAAATTGTTTTAGCAAATGACCGAACGTCTTCTTTTGTCATATTCTTCAAATCTGTGAGAAGTTAGCCCGATGAGAGGTTTTGGATCTTGAGTTTTGCATAATCCGCCAACTAAATCTTCTCTAAATGTGATTAAATCCATAATTTTATTCAAAGCTCTATTGCTACTTTTCGGTACCATTTTACAGATCTTCGAACTGGATTACTATATATTCCGCACTATCTGATTTCCTGTTTTTCTGCAGAGTGGCAATGATATGATTATTGCTATCATTAAGTTGGTGGGTCAAACTAACACTGGTATAACAAATATCCGTAACCAACGTTCGGCCTATGTCGAGAAGAGGCAGCATCAACAGTACAACTTGATTAGCCACTGGTTGATCAGTCGACATAATTTCTTTGCCACCATATAAATTTTCATTTCGTATAAATAGCCATCTTGTCCGCATAACTTAAAAAAATTGATCCTGTACTTATGGGAATACTCAGAATTCTCTGAATATGAAGAAACGGCTTCAGAATCACCGCAATATATTCAAGCTCTCTTTATAAAAGGTGCTTCTTTCTATTATTTGACATAATATTCGCAGATAACAAAATATTCACTTAAATACGCTTTTAACAATCGTTAATTACACACTGACCGATACAAAAGTAAACAGTGAACACGTTTGAAGTTTGTTGTGTTACCATTATGATTTCCATGCGAAGATTAAACTATTTAGAAAAAGGGGAAGCCATAACCTGGAGCTTGACGACTTCCCATATAAAACCACGGAAACTGCGTTCACGTGAGAAACACAGCCATTTAAATACACTCTCCTGAGTGCATCAAATATGAACATATAGGTTGAGTGGGACATTTTTTTTGTGTATTAAATGTAATACATGTAGGTGTTAACGTGTTAATTAAGAATGCCACTGAAATACAAAAACTTATCAAATTTTGTATTAAACTATCATTTGATAGCAAATAGCTTTTACAATAACAAATAACTCTGTCAACGCACCGGCATTGAATCAAGTGACTTTTGAATTCGATCCAAATTAATTTGGTCCCATTCATTTTTTAGAGCTTCGTATAATTTCTCCTTATTTGAATAATGTTGGCATCTTACTCTGCGATCTAATTACTCCCATCGACACCCTATGGGGTTTAAATCCGGACTTTGACGTGACTGCTCCAGAACCTTGACTTTTTTACGTTTTAGGATATCACTAATGTGCTTGGATTTGTGTTTTGGGTCGTTATCTTGCTGAAAATACCACTTAACTGGCATGCTTTTTAGCGTATGGTAGTATGTATATAAGTCGTGAACATATCACCATACATGAATTGATCCATATTGCCTTCAATTCGAGCTATAGGCCCCAACTGCATTCTGTGAGAAACACCCCCAAACTATCACATTACCGCCTCCATGTTTTGACCATGGCTATTTCATATCGAATGTCATATTTCTTGTTTTTTGACCGTCGAATATACTTTATTCCATCAGGTTAATTAAACCTGACACTTAATTAAATTTATTTTCATCGCTCCACAAAACATTAGACCACTCTCAACTTCGCAGATATCAAGGGGCTTTTTTTACTGCTCTACAGCCATGTAAACCAAAGGTTGCTAAGCTCTTTTGGTAGTTGAAAAGCGAATGTTATTATATGCCATAATTTTCTTGCAGATCATTTTTTGCAAGTTTTGCATTAGTTTGCAAGTTATTAGTTTTATTAGTTTGCAAGTTTGCATTAGTTTACTAGATTGCAAGTAGATTTTTTCGGAAGACCACTTCGAGGCTTATTTTCAATAGTCTTCCGATTATTAAACACTTTATTCCATGTACTAATCAGCTGCCGAGACACGTTAAAAGTATCAGCAACTTCTGTTTGCGTTGTTCCTTGGCTTAGTGCATTTATTACAGCTTTTTCAAAGTCACTAGAATATTCTTTGCATTTAGGCATGTAAAAATAACAACAATAAATCAGTCACAATCACAAAAGGACTAATCGAAGCTAAACAGCAATGCAATGCCTGCTATAATTAAAATCGAATTGATTGTCAAAATACTGTTGAACTTAGGTGTGGTATTTTTTGCGGTGGCGCAAAATATAAAAAAAGAAGGTGCAATCTCATATCTGTAAATAACTACAGTAATATTGTTCTCAAAAATACTATATATATATATATATATATATATATATATATATATATATATATATATATATATATATATATATATATATACCAGGTGTCCCATTAAGGATGGATCGCGGCCGTATCTTGAAAACTATTTATCCCACAGCTTTGGGGAAAAAAATTATACTAAAAATGATCATGAGAAATTCACCAAAAATTTTTTTAAGCTTCTAAAATGACCGCAAGAGGGCGTGACGAGCTAAACATTTTTAGAAATCTTTTTTTTTTGTGTATTTTCAAGTGTTAACCGAGTAAGAAAAATTCTCAGTTATAATTAGCAAACTGTCTCCTACAACTTTATTTGTTTTATTGACAACTTCGCGAATAAAGAAGTGGGGGAATTTTACCTATTTAGATAAAAAGTCGTCTAATGTCCGTTTGCCTAAACCGATTTTCCTCAATTTGGATTCATTTAAAAGACAATTGCTGGGACAATCAGATAATCTGAGAGATAAATTATTTAGTTTATAAATGAAACCGCGAGGTGGCGTTACATTCAACAATAGTTTTTTTGAAGTTTTGTTCAGTTTTTTTCAAATGGTATGGTACAGCTTTTACTACATGGCAAGAAAGGTAATTTAAAGAGGAATCATCCAGTGAAAACCCGAAATCGATATGTCTGACATGTCAAGAGATATTTCGATTTTTCTGAAAAAATAAATTATTATTTCACTACTACCTGCATTACGTTAAAAAAATATTAACCTAATGTTTGTCGTCCTTCACACTTTTCCCAGGCTTAGGACTGGTCCAAATTGTTCGTACCATATTAATTTGGAGCGTGTTTAAAGGTCTCGTTATTCGTAAAAGGCATTGTTAAATATTATTATAATAATTATTAATAATCAATAAATACAATGTTGAAAATGTAATGAAAGGCATTTTTTCCGCTTATGTAATTAAATTTGAAAATATTATCAAGGTCAGGATTAGAACATTTATAATGATTGATACTGAATAGATAATTTTATTTTTTAATAAGACCAATTTTTAACTTAATATTACGGTAAAAATTAAAACTAACTGATTTTTTTTCAGAAAAATCGAAATATTTCTTGACATGTCAGAGATATCGATTTCGGGTTTTCACTGGACGATTCCTCTTTAAATTACCTTTCTTGCCATGTACTAAAAGCTATACCATTCCATTTGAAAAAACTGAACAAAACTTCAAAAAAACTATTGTTGAATGTAACGCCACCTCGCGGTTTCATACATAAACTAAATAATTTATCTCCCAGATTATCTGATTGTCCCAGCAATTGCCTTTTAAATGAATCCAAATTGAGGAAAATCGGTTAAGGCAAACGGACATTAGACGACTTTTTATCTCAATAGGGAAAACTCCGCCCACCCCCCTATTCGTGAAATTACGACAAAATGTCATAAAACAAAGTTGTAGGAGACAGTTTGCTAATTATAACTGAGAATTTTTCTTACTCGATTAACACTTGAAAATACACACATAAAATGGTTTTTAATAATGTTTAGCTCGTCACGCCCTCTTGCGGTCGTTTTAGAAGTTTAAAAATATTTTTGGTGAATTTCTCATGATCATTTTTAGTACCGTAAAAAACAAACAAACCACTTCTGCGCTGTTCCAGCACCATCTACAAACAGGACATAAAATCAATTTTGAAGGGGCCAAATAAATAACGACTATTGAAAACTACAAGGTCCGAACAATCAGAGAAGCCCTTGAAATAGAAGAAAGAGGTGAGCTAAATACGCAAAACGACGTCCGCAACATTCCAAAAGTATGGAAATCCCTTCTGAAAAAAAGAAGAAACGCGGCAACATGGCGGCGAGGTAGAAAAATCAATAAACACTAAAACAACATAAATAGCCCCTAACTACCCCGATATAATCTGCGCAGTGGCCGGCCGGCTATAAAAGCGAGCACAATGACCCGTGCACGTCAGTTGGACTCTTCAGTCGAATCGGACAACACGTGAAAGTCTCAAATGAGATTTTGGCGGCGAAACATCGTGACTTCACAGAATCAATGGATTGACACCCGGAATGATTTAGAAACACACACACACACAAATATATATATATATATATATATATATATATATATATATATATATATATATATATATATATATATATATATATATATATATTATATCAACGAATATTATTTTAACAAAATACTTTTGAGCGCTACTGTATAGACGTGTTGAACTGTGTATACGTGTTGAACATATATACAGTGTGTCGCATTTAAGATGAAGACATCCATATTTTCACACATTTGAATTTTTGCACAGTCATACAGATTGATGGGTCACATTTTTTAAGATACTCAACTGAAATCTGAACTTTAAACTCAGTTTACTACGAATTCATAAACAGGGCCAATTCTGGATATTTTGCTTCGCGTTATTTTTTATTTTTTCATTATTTTGGTCTATACACAAAATTATTACAAGTTTATTTTTTAGTTTGATAATTAGTGTGCCATAGAAAGTAAAAACTTGACACATTGCCAATTTAATAATGGCATGTGTTTAAGTATTTGAGTAAAATAAATCGCACTTATAAAGGAATAATTATTTTATACTTATAGGAAAGAATTTTTTGGTATTTGATTAAATTTAAGAAAAAGTATACACCAATAATTTTCATAATAGAAATAATTAACTATCAAATTTAATCTCTCTCAACTAGACTTCTCTCTATCCGAATACATTTTTTTTATTCTTTTACAATTCTGTTTAGCTACTCGTCTAAGTTGCGGGATGCTGATTTCTTGACAGGCTTGCCTTATTCTGGTACAAAGTTCATCTCGATTTCTGGGCCTTATTTTATAAACGTTATTTTTGACCATTTCCCAAATATAAAAATCAACGGGTGTAATATCGGGAGGTCTCGGAGGTCAAAGTTCTAAAGAACTGTTTCTGCCTATCCGACGCATTGGAAATTTTTGGTTCAATCATTGACGAATAATCCTTGAATTGTGGATGGATGCACCATCGAGCTGTAAATACATATCCTGTCGTATATTAAGAGGAAGATTTTCAATAGCATCCCAAAATTCTGCATCGAACAAGTTAACTAATTGATCAGCATTCAATGATTCGTTAAAGAAAAACGGGCCAATTATTCGGTTTTCTAAAATCCCATACCAGACATTGACTTTTTAGAAATATTGGCCTTTACAATTTTTAACTCTGTGAGGATTACATCTGGCCCAGTATCTACAGTTTTGAGGCGATACAACTTTATTAGTGGTTAATGTAGCCAGGTTAATGTAGCAGGTTAATGTAATCAGTAAACATAACTTTCTTTAGGAAATGTCTGTCATTTAAAAAATTATCTTGAGCCCAATAACAATAATCTAATCTTTTATTATCATCACCTTCTCACAGTGTATGTAAGGACTTCGGTTTATAGGGCTTGATTTTGTGACGAACGAAACATCTTTTAATTTTATCCTTGCTAATATTCAATTGAGACGATAAATCTCGAAGGCTCATGCACGGATTTGCTCGATTTACCGCCAATATATCGTTATCCTCAGGATGCGGGTGTATTCGACGAGATGGACCTTTTTAATCGATTTTAATATAACTGCCAGTTTCATTAAAAAAAAAGTATTTAGAGCGGCTGCTTTTCCATGAGTAACGGGAGCACGTTGGGGGTGTCTCATGTTAAACTCTGCAGCAACTCCTCTGCTACTACTAACAAAACCATCAAACAACCGGATTATTTCGCCTTTTTCTCTTAAAGTCAATGGCATTTTAATTCTGTGATCACTGACTATAGTTTAACGCAATAAATTCAAAGTTTAATCTGACTGACATTTAACACTTGTGTCAAATTATTACTTTCCATGGCACACTATTATTTATTATTAAACTAAAAAAACATACTTGTAATAATTTTGTGTATCGACCAATATAATGAAAAAAATAAAAATGAAACTCGGTATTTGGTTCAACTACATCATATGCAGTTCAACACATCTTGACATCATTTGAATGAGGTGGTATAGATGAGGCAACATATCAAAGAAATTTTGACAACATGCAGGCTCGCATTATCTTGTTGCTGTCACCATTATTTATCAGTCAATTAAGGCAGAGAAAAGAACATAACAAACTTCCAGAAGATTACGTTGCACGGTTATGTTACCGAGAGCTCAACTACTTCTTTAACATACACCGTTATGCCAACTATTTGGTGTATATATCGACTAATATCAAACAGAGGTTGATGACTGTTTTCATACCATCGTCTAACGTCTCTTCGGCCAGCAGCATGGTCAGTAGCATCATTTTGCTCAAACCAAAAACCAATAGACTTCAGCGTCTTCTAATTGAGGCAAGTAAAAGTTTTCAAACATATGCCTCTAATGCTGGGCATTAAGCCGTAACTACGCTGTAACTTTCTCACAATGGAGTGGCTTTTCATGAATCAATTGTAGATTTGTGTACCTCAGTAATGTACATTTTGTTTATTACCAAATCCATTTAGGTGAAAATGGCCATCAGATAATCCTCGGCGCTTTAGGCACACTTTTTCTTACACTTGAAATAATTTAAACTCGAATAGGTTTGCCACTAAACATCAAATCACTCTTTAAAACTAATCGACGCCCGTTTTGCTAACAATGTTAACATCATCAAGAGGTGGTTCAAGCTGTGAGGTTGAATCATCTTCTGATGATGCTAACATAGATAGCGAAACGCGCGTAACGGAAAGTATACAAAAAAGTGTGTTGTATTTAGTGGTAAATCAGTTCGAGTTTAGTTTAGTTTAGTGTGCAGAAGAGTCCATAATGTAAAACGTTGACAATAAAGATTTGTATTTTATTTCCATTGGTTTTTCCACGGTGTTTCTTTACTTGTAATAATGGTGAAATATGGTGTATAGCTAATAAGTAAATATTTAAAAAAATATCGAAACTTCCGCTCACTCCGAAGCAAAGCAGTTACTTTAATTGAAAACTGTTTGTTGGAAAAACAACCCAATAAAACCGAACACCCTCCTGATTGTTTCTCGTTTGCATACCCTCAATCTTATCCAATCGGGCACGACCCTTCAACAATCAATTGACTCTGAAAGGTTTAGTTCGGCGTCCCTCTTCCGTCCATCGCTCGTCATTTATCTGATGGTTTCGGTAACCCAATCTTATGACTAAGTCGTTACTCCGACGTCAACGACAGTCCGTAGGTGGTTTGTTTATGTTTTTCGTTGATTTGACGGACCCTGAACGCTCGATTCGATCATTTCGGACCGGTTTTCTATTTAGATATAGCCATTGAATCCGATGGATTCCTTTTGGGTCTGGATAGTGACGCTGGTGGCTCTATTTCTATTTTGCGTATATTTATATTAACTAAAAAAAATGCTTGTTTTAGATGAAGCGATTGATTTGCTCCATAGTTTAACTGAATATATAACGTTCGCACAAAAAATATTTGGGAAATCCAACAGAAACTAAATACCTGGAAATCTAAATTAACTGCAATGGAAATCAAGACCTAGATATCACAGAAAGACCTAATAGTGCAATCTGTATGTCTTACTTTATAAGAATGAGTTTTCTATCAAAAATAGATATTTCCAAGGAAATTAAAATTATACTGTGTAAGACAGTATTTCTTATCATATTCGCTGATGGTTCGGAAAGTTGGGTACCAATAGCTACACTAAAGATCAGAATACAAAGTTTGATTGAATATCTACGAATAGAAGTGTGGATAACAAGAAAACAAGAATAGATAAAATGTGCGATAAAATAGTTAGAGAAAAACTTAAATTAAAGCTGTTCTATATAAGATAGAATAAAGTTAATAGCGATGCGATATATTGAACAAGTAGTGAAAATGGACTGGGATATATAGCAGCGGACCAAGAAACACGCAAAACACCTAGAAAATGCCAGTGAATATGGATAGTGATTCACGGATGGTGTTGTATGCTGAAGAATTTTTTCGGGTGTACATCCGTTGGTGTGTTTCTTTTCGTCAAAAGTTTCTATTTAAGTCCTGAGGAGTACTTCTATTTTCACAACGTTTCGACGGGATGTCTCTCATCATTAGTGTTCAAGTCCCTTATATATATATATATATATATATATATATACATATATATATATATATATATATATATATATATATATATATATATATATATATATATATATATATTGGTATAAGGTTTTTTTTTCCAAGACACAAAAATGTCACAACTTCAAGGGGACCCGCGGTAATTCGTTATGGCAGCGGTCGCGGGTAAAAATCTATTAAAGATTTTTAGAATTTAAAAGACAAATTAAAAATAAATTTTTTTCACTGTAGTTATTTTAAATTAGAAAACAAAATTTTCTTAAACATAAAATAAAATTGAATTTATAAAATTACACTTTGGCGAGATCAAGTAATTAAAAACAGTAGTTTTTATTATTTACCTGTATATGTCTCTTAATTTTAAGTTTAGTTATAAGTGTATACGTCCTCTTTCGATTAGGAAACATTTAGAAATTAGAATTAGATTAGAAAACAGAAGTACAACTCTTACTGAAACGTAAAATAAACGTTACAGTTGTTGGTTGTGAGAAAGGCTTGAAATCCAAATATAAATAAATTTATATTTGCCTATATCATTCCCACGGCTTGCGTCAAACTAACTAACGAAAAGTAGTACCAACATGTTCACCGTCAAACCTGGGCCAAAGTCCAACGACACGTGAATGGAAGCGCTATAAATCCTAAGGTACCAGTTCAATCGCTACTTGAGCTTAGTAGAATCAAGGTGGAGAGCATTGCCAAATGTCGAGAAACACAACTTTGCCGTGGCGAATCACCGAGAGAAACTCGCAGAAATATCTCTAACCTGGCTAAATAAAGCCTGCGACACTGAACTGGAACGCTATCAGATCCTAAAGCTACGAATTCAAACGCCACTCGGGTTTACCGGAACCAAAGGGGGACAGCTCTGTTAAGAGAAAAAAAAACGTTCCCGTGGCGAATCATACCAAGACGGAACGTAACGCAAAACTAACGCGAAAAACTCGCAGATATAAACTCTTGATTTACTTCTCAAGTAAATATACATAATCTGGCTAATTAAAGCCTGCGATACCGAACCGAAACGCTATCTGATCCTAAGGTTACGAGTTAAATTGCCACTCGGGCACATCGGAACCAAAGGCCGACATCACTGTCCAACAAAATTTAAGATGCAGAGAATAAAACATTCGCCATGTAATAATACAAATCAAAGTTATCGAAAATGCTTACGTTCCCAAATATTTTTAAAGGTATAATACATTATTTCAAAAAACAGTAATAGAAAATAGAAGGAATAAAAATTATTTATGTTTCAAACCCATAATTTATAAAAATGCAAAATTATTAAATATCTTATAATGCAAAATCATAAAATATCAAATGAAAACTATTTGAAAATAATACAATCTAGAACGAATTTTGTCTTATCGCAAAAATGCTACCTAAATGGTAAAAAAAATCTTTTCTTCTCAAGAATATATATATTTATATTGCTTAAATATATTTCAATTATTTTTAATATTTTAAATCTTAAAACTGCTGTCTTTATCAGTGGGATACCTAAGGAATTTTTATTCGCTATCTCGATGGTTTTTTTTCTTTGATAAAAGGCTTGGAAACTCGTATCTGTATGTGATATCTGGTTCCAACAAGATGGCGCTACTTGCCATATAGCGCCTGAAAAGATGGACTTATTGAGAAACCATTTCAGTGAGCAGTCATTTCACGTTTTGGATCGGAGAATGGGCCGCCTAGGTCGTGTGATATCACCCCTCTGGATTATTTCCTTTGGGGTTACGTGAAGTCTCAAGTTTACGCAGTTAATCCAGCTTTGATTGAGACCTTGGAAGCAAACATTATTCGTGTTATTGGCCACATTCCGGCCATTACGATCGAACAAGTAATCGACAACTAGAACTTGAGAATGGACCACCTAAGGCGTAGCTGCAGCCAACATTTGACTGACATAATCCTCAGAAAATAAATGGTATCGATTGTTCTTTCGGTTCATAATAAGGTTTTCTCCATCACATTAAATTTGATGCGTTTTATTTAAAAATATTTTCCTGAACCTCACGATAAATTACTCTTTATATATTTATATATAATCATCATCATTATCATTAGCCTGTGTCAATCCACTGCAGGATGAAGGCCTCTTCAGCATGCTTCCAACTGTGACGGTCCTGGGCTTTCCTCTGCCATTCGAGCCCTATTTACTTAACGATGTCATCAGTCCATCGTGTTTTCGGTCTTCCCCGCGGACATTTGCGATCAAGCGGTACCCAGTCCAGAATCACCTTGGTCCATCTTTCGCCCCATCGTCTCGCTATATGACCTTCCCACCTCCATTTCAATTCCATTATTCTTCCAGTGATGTCACTCAGTTTTGTTTGTTCTCTAATCCATGTGCATGGCTTTCTATCCGGTCCTATCCGGTGTAGTAACGCCAAGCGTACATCTTTCCATTTCCCTCTGTGCTACCCGAAGTGACTACGATATGAGTGTCCAGGTTTCACTTATGTATAGATACCTTCGTCTTGTTGAGATCGAAAAACGTCCAGACTGTTTAAACTTGAGGGACGACGGTCTTAGATTTCCAAAACCGCTTATTTCCGAAAAATTGCCAATCCGAAACCCTTCTAGTCAAACGTCCACCTTCCATCTCACTCCCACCACTCAACCGAGCACCCCCCTACAACCTCACCTATTATTACAGAGATCGCGCCTGGGGATTAGGGAGATTGAGGCCTCGGATATATATATATATATATATATATATATATATATATATATATATATATATATATATATATATATATATATAGTGATCCACAACTACCAAATCCATTCATAAAGCGAAATTATTTTGCCCTCAGCAAATTTATTGAACATGACCTGACTCTTCTTCTGGTTTATTTTCAATCCAAATGGTTCTCCACCCGTTTCCAGCTCTTGATGTGTCTTTGCAACTTCTCTGGGTTTTGTGAAAGAAGAACGACATCATCTGCGAATCTAAGATGGTTTAAATATGCACCATTGATCTTTATTTCATCCAGCTCCCAATCCAGCTTACGGAACACTTCTTTTAGGCAGGCTGAGAAAAGAACAGGTGATATTACGTCATCCTGCGCTACGCGCCGGTCTACATTTATTCCTGTAGCTTCACTAAATATCGATTTTAGTAGGTTTACATAGGTTTTCTCTACACATTGGTTAAGCAATGCATCCATTACTGTCTGCTTTGAGATTAAGTAAAATGCTTTTTCGTAGGCGATAATGTATATATATATATATATATATATATATATATATATATATATATATATATATATATATATATATATATGAAGGTATTTTTTCAGCAACCCTATAGAAATTCGTTTCGAGCCTTTGGGAGAATCTCGTTTTATTTTCTTCCATTTAACATATTCGAGATTTTCTTTTGTTTGAAAAGAAAGAGCCACGTAACGGTCAACTCGAAACCATGAAAGATTATGTGCGTGGATTTGTGCGGTTCGGTTGATAATCAAATTTGTTCCCTGGAGGTAGCCTGGGGAGGCGACCTCTCGCGACACCCATCGCATTCGGGAATTTAAAATTCGGCCAGGTCGGGGTCACGCGTTCCGGAAAATCCGGTAGAAAAATCTGAAATCCGAGTGAAGCTTACCGAACAAATAATGTGGGCGGGAGTGAAAACATGGAAATTTTCCTGGTCTTGTGGAAAAATCAGTTTTTATATTTGCAATTTTACTTAGAATGTTTTTATTAGTATTATCGGTATGCAATTTTCTATTTTTTGTTTAGTTAAAGTTTGAATGTTTTCAGAATATCTACTATAATATATATATATATATATATATATATATATATATATATATATATATATATATATATATATATATATATATATATGTCCTCACGACCTTCTTTTAATCGTTTTAACCACACTGCCAATCTTCACCATATACTTGTTTCATTAATTGAAACGTTTTTCGACCGATGGTATAAACACACTGATAATTTAATTAATAATAACGATAATTTGGCTTCTAATGATCTGAATATCATGAAATTTAGTGAGAACGTCAATGAAGGATGCACCTTTTCAACGTTTATCATCGTCAAATAATAGTCCCACTAGAAATAGATATTTTTAAAAAGTCCTGTTTTCTGTGAGACGTACATGGTATATAAGTCAAGCAAAAACGATCAGGGGGAATGCTGAACATTCACAAAGACAAAATACGCCGCAGGAACCAGGAGAATTCCTACGGTGGATCATTTTTAAAATTTAAAATCTACTCTAAAAATACACAAAAAGTTTAAAACTTCTTTAAAAAAAAGTCTGTAATATGAGTTTGCTTTTGACGATTTACAAGAATGTTTTGTTGTAAATACATTTCTATTTCAAGCGCTGCGCTCAAAATGCCATCTTCTGTAGTGCTTCTACCTTCGAAAAATTGTTTTACATTTTTTTATACCTGTTATGGCATCATGAAAAGTTGGCAGCATTTCTTCTATCGGTACTTCTTCATCTTCTTCATCGCTTTCAAGCTGTTCAGCTCCATCAATCTGCCCCGTAATCTCCTGGTTGGTCGGCATAGTTGTTGTCGTTATACATATCAACGAAAGCGTCTATTTAAAATTATCCTCGTCCTCTTCAGCTTGTTTACTAAGCCATTGGGTGAGAATCAAGTTATCGTCTTCATCGAACTCGCAAAGGGAGAGCCATGCGTGTTTGAAACAATTCTTAATTGTTTTTTGGGAAACATGTTGCCAAGTTTTTGCATTTTGATCCATCGGTTGCAGAACGGACGTAAAACTTCGTGGGAAAAAATCCAGTTTAATGTTTTTTAGATTCGTAAGATGCAGAAAAGCAGGTCAATTATAAACAAGCAATATATCTGCCTATTTTCTATAAACAGATCCTTGTGGTGTTGGATCCTACGCTTACTTGTTTACTCTATTATTAACTGGTAATTTTTACATTTTTAAAATACCTGGGTTTGGTAAATTTGCAAATAACTAAAAGGTTGCATTTTTCAGTTCCGGTCATGTTGCGCACATAATAACGGCTATTCTTTCCACGATAAATTTTTTACCCTTAACGCCCATTGTACGATCTAGAGCAAGTTTGTAAAAAGACTATTAAACGGCATTAAAAACATCGCTAGCGACATAGTTTCTAAGATGTTGAACTAATCTTGATTTAACGCATTTCATCACATTTTTCAGGTTTACACTCGCTGCTGTTCCATGAATTTTACTAGAACTTATATTGTATCGCTTTTTGAATCTATCCAATTTAACCAACCTGAATCGTAAGAAAATGCAGGAACATTAAACAGTTTCGCAAACTCTTCAGCCTTTGCCTGAAGAATAGACTCAGTAATTGTAGTATTCATACTTCTTTGATACGTACATCATTGAAGTAATGCTTCATCGATGTTTTTTTTTGAACAGGTTTGTGAATTATTTTACCTTGTTTCAAAACTCCACGGAATTGCAATAATTTCTCGGAATTCATAATTCTATCACATGAATTGTTGAAATTTTTTCATCCATTGTTAAAGCCTTCCGAACCATTCTGGTGGAACTAACTTCTGTTGATTCATCCATGCTTAAAACACGATTAGTTTATAAATCCGCTTAGACACAATCACAACCAGCACGACTTTACTATACAACACGAATAAGAAACCTAAAGTTGCAAATACATTACTCTAAGTAAATAGTGCAGGACCCAATTGAGAAAAAAACTGTGGTAGCGTTTGTCAGCCGATCCATAGGCGGCTGTCTGTCTTTTGCTTCGATTTCTTGCCATTCTACCGCACAAATACAGTTTCCAAAATAAAAATAAAATGAAATTCAAATCAAAACCACCTTATATTTTAATACGCGCACCAGGAAATTTGGTACTTTCTATCAGAAGTATTTAGTAATGTATCTCAAAGGAATCCCCTCTCACTGAAACACATTCAAGCCAACTTTCTTTCGAGTCTTTAAAGCAGTTTTACTATTTGATTTCTGGTCTTTCGTTCAAAGCAGCCGAAGTGGTTTCTTCAATGAAGGAAACAGGGAAAAGTTACAAAGAAAAATCTCTACTAATAAACCCAAATGGACTCTAATGTTCAAAATTTTCTTGGAATTGTGCGAGGTAGAACTTTAGTTTAATGAAATACTTAATGGTTACAAAGGAATGGAGTATTACATATCATATCGTAAAAGTTCACTTTCCGAACTCTCATTTCGATTTAATCCCCGAAAATCTGGATGGAAAATATGTATTGGAAAGTTAAATAGAGGTCCACCTTACTTGCTGATTATTGCTGAGCATTAGTAAGTGAAATCCTAGAAAAAATATACATCGTAAAAAATCAACAACATTTTAAGGGTGATTATGATTAATAATAATTTATCTATCTTTGTAATTTGTTGCATTGTAATAAAACTGTATGTAGGTTTTTTTGTGACCAAAAGCATGTAAATGTTAGTTAACTATCAATCTGTAACAGCAAATGACGTTTGGTGTTAATTAAAACGCCATTTTAAATGAGCAAGTCCCGACGCGTTTGAATCATTGTAGTGGTATATATAAAACATATTCAAAAACAGGAAACAAACAAAAGATCTGCGCAAACAGCGCTGTAGTATATCAGCCGACATACACATCAGCTCCCGGTATCAAAACACGTCGAAATGTCTTGTCGATTTGAGTCAACAAAAGCGATAAATTAATTATTCATTATACTACTCCCATTCGTTGTTCAAACCGGCTGCTATTGCGTACAATTGTTGTTTATTTAACTTTACTGCCTACGTCCCTTCCTCCACCGGTCGATTGATACCCACTTTTCCCCCATTTCCATTATAAACAAATAAAATATTTATGCGACCGTAGAATTAGCAGTGGACAGGTAAAGAAACTTACACAACATACATATACAACAAAAGAATGATCATAAACTGGCAAAGGTGTAATAATCCCCATATTTAATAGGTTTCAGTTAATAATGTCGTTTTTGCTAAGAGGTGGCATCAATGATACATTTGTTGACATAGTAGACTAATGATGTCTATGGCGTTTTGGAGGATAAACATACGCCATCGAAAGCTCGTTTCGTTATTGATTGTCACATAGCTTTGAATATGTCGAATTATGTACCAGAAAAAGACGTTTTTCGTGGACATTTAATGACTTTCTTTCATTTGAAGAAAACGACTGAAAGATATCGATTGTTGGTTGAAGCTTAGGATGAACATGATATAATCCAAAAAACTTGTGAACGATGGTCTAAACGCTTTAAAAGTGGTGATTTTGATATAAAAGAGAAGGAGTGTCCAGGTCCCCCGAAAAATGTTGAAGGTGCGGATTTGCAACCATTATTGGATGAAGACTGAACTAATGCATTAAAACAATTGACAGAAGCATTCAATGTTGCCCAATCCACCATTTCCGTCGTCTACACATATCGAGAAAGATCCAAGAAGGAAGGAAAATGGGCTCCATAAGAATAGAAGAAACAACTTTTGAAATTTCAAAAGTACTTGCCAGGCAGAAAATAAAAGGTTTTTTACATCGAATTGTGACAGACGATGAAAAGTGGATCAATTTTAACAACTCAAAGAGCAAACAATCATGAGTAGATCCGGGCCAGCCTTTAACAATTCAACCAGGGCGCAATATACGTGGAAAGAAGGCTTTGCTACGTATTTGGTGGTATAGTAGAGGAGCTGTGTATTACGAAATGCTGAAACCTGATGAAACGATTACTGACGATCGATAGCGATAACAATTGATAAAATCGAATCCAGCATTGAAGGAAAAACGTCCAGAATACGCATAAATACACGATAAAGTCCTTTTTCAACATGACAATGCTCGTCCCCATTACAAAATATATAAAAAAAACTGTTTGCAAAACATTAAAAAGGATATCCTACACCACCCGACGTATTAATCAGACTTAGCTCCTTCGGACTACCGCTTATTTCGATGGATGCAGCCTTGACTCTCAGAACACGAAGAAGTGAAAATTTGCTTTGATGAATGGTTGGCCCCAAAAAAACCAAAAGATCTCCTGGCGCGGAATCCATTCTTTGACAGAACGATGGGAAAAAGTAATAGATGGCCAATAGTTTCATTATTAAGGTAATTTATTTTGTTATAGAAATTAACGCTCCAATTTTATGAAAAAATCCACATTTTTAATCGAAACACCTATTATTAATCCATTAAGTAATGTAATTACTCTCTGAGGGACTGGAAAATAGAAAATATTTTGTCTAGTTGAAAATACCTTTATTCATACCATTGTAATCAAAAAATAAAGTGAGTCCTTTAAACTGCGGATGGCTGCGGCATTTTCTTGATGGAAATTCATACTAAATTCTATAAATAAAACAAAGTTGTCTAATTTCCACTTATATTTTTATCTAAAACTTTGTCAACCATCCGAAGAAGCCACAGTGTAGCGAAACGCGTTATGTTTTAGAGAAAAATATAAGTGGAAATTAGACAGCTTTGTTATACTTATACAAAGTACCTTTTGTTTAAAAAATTTGTGCGCCTTACATATCGTCCTTCAATTGTTTTTTTTTGAGTTGGAATGACTCTCCTTGCCATCTGACAGAATTTCATATTACATCTCTTGCTAAATTAGAAATACTTATTGAGCAAAAAAATTTCATTAAATTTGTCTAAAAAACGAAAATTCATATTCTGATGCATAAGAAATATTAATAAAGTATTGAAACCATTAAGCTGTGTGAAAAAAATCCCAAGGGGTATAACGAGTTTAGTGATGGTAGAGAAGCAGTTGAAGATGAACGTCGATGAAGACATCGACATCGACATCCACATCAACCAATGAAGAAAACATTACCAAAATCATAGATCTTACTAAATTGGAATGATGTTTCGTATATCTCTAAAATGAAAATTATAGTGCATAGTGCGAATATCAGCGAAACTTTACCGTAATGCTCATATAATGATTTTGAAGCAACAGTTGCATTGCTATCTTGTCTCTAATGTTCATTATCTACCTCCGTGTTTTCATTTGATTAGTTCTGAAACAAATAATAATAATAATAATAATATCTAAGGGGGCTTACCGATGGACTATTATATCGAGAAACAGAAGGCTTCGCGACAGCTATTCAAGATAAGGTTGCAAGGACAAAAAATTATGAAAGACATATATTACACATGGATGTTGTCGACAAGTGCAGGAAGTGCGGTGGTGTGGGAGAAACAATTGAACATCTTATTGGAGGGTGGCCGGTCCTCTAATGCTTATCTAGGCAGGCATAATCAGCTGGCAAAAATTATATACCAGCAAATCGTTTTAAAGCACTCTCTATTTGATAAGATACCTCCACCATATTAGAAGTACACGCCTTCCCCCGTACTTGAGTCAGCCCATACCATTCTTTACGGGGATAGACCAATTACAATAGATCGGACGGTTGACTATAATAGGCCAGATATTGTTCTAATTAGCAAAAAGCAGAAGAGAACTTCCATAATTGACATTGCGATACCATTCACAGACACACAACATCAGAAGAACTGAAATGGAAAAGGTCACGAAGTATGAAAATCTTGCATTTGACCTGAAAAATCAATGGGAACTCCAGAAGGTGGAGGTGCTACCTTTTGTTATATCCGCCGAAGGTTTAGTAAGCAAAACCTTTTCCAAAAATCTGGAAATTCTTGGTGTTTCAAAATCGATTACCACAGTAGGACAACGAGCAGTTCTCTTACAAACTTGCCACATTGTTCGTAAGGTACTAAGCTGAAATGGGAGGAGCGGAACTGCTTTTTCATCTTGGCATTGTAAACCCGACCAGCCTAGGCTGAGATGATCGATGAATCATCTTTGTGATAATAATAATTTATTGAATCCTCAAGAAAATACAAATAAGCATGGATCAAGTCAAAACAAGAGTATGCACATTGCCACACTTCTGTGCATACAAAGAACATATAACATTTAAACCTACTAATAAATAGTTTATTCTTGATAAGGTATATAATTTAATAATATAATAATGTATTTATTCAATCCCCACAACAATACAAATATCCATGATTAAGTCAGATTGACAGAATTGACAGAATGTTCAGTGACACGACCTCACAAACAATACATGATATGATAATCTTACACAAATAAACATTGTATACATAAATAAGCATTGAATCTAATTATTGATACGACATATATTCTTCTAAACTATAAACACTTTGACTTATAAGAAATTCGCGGACTAATTTTTTAAATTCGTTGTCACTCTGAACATGCTTAAATCGTTGTGGCAACTTAATATACAGCTTCACACCCCTATAGTAAACATTATGTTCAACTATCTTACATGAATGTATTGGTAAAACAAGTTCATCAGAGCCTCGTGTGTCATAGTGATGAAAATCACTATTTTTTACGAATGCTACAAAATTTCGCCTAACAATGATAGTAATTTCCAAAATATATAGTGATGGTAGAGTCAAAATTCTGCACTGTTTAAAAATTGGTCGACATGTTGCCAGTAGTGACATCCCACTCATCATTCGAATTATCTTTTTTTTTGTATTTTGAAAACACGCATCAGATGAGGCGACCCACCCCAAAATATCAAACCATACCTAGCGCGGAAAACTCTGCATAGTAATATGAATGCACAATATCTGTGGTACCAACCCGTTTCAACCTATAAACAGCATATGAGACAGCAGCTAATTTCTTGCATAGTTTAGCTATATGTTCATCCCAGCAAAGTCTGTTATCGAGATGAACACCCAGAAATCTAGTACAGGATGTTTGCTGTATAAACTTACCGTTAACTTTTAGTAAATATGATTCCGTTATAGCGTGTGTTCGAGGAGTAAAAGCAATAAAACTGGTTTTGTCCACGTTAAGGGATAACTTATTATTCGTAAATCAACTATAAAATTTATTGAGCATTTCCTGTACCGTTTCAATGGATCCCTGCATGTGTTTATTTTCTGTTAAATAGCTGCTATCATCAGCAAACATTACCATATTTCCGCTATTGCAAACATCTGGCAGATCATTAACAAAAATTAAAAATAATAGTGGACCCAAAACAGATCCTTGGGGCACTCCAGAAATAATCCTTAATCTTTCAGATGTTGCTTCATCAATCTGTACAACTTGGTGTCGGTCAAGCAAGTAAGATTGCAACCACTCTCTCACCCGACACCTCAAGCCATAGTGATGAAGTTCGTCCAGCAGTATTGCGTGATCAACCAGATCGAAAGCCTTACCTATATCCATAAACAGACCAAAACATTTGCAATTATCGTTTATGTTTTCATATATCTTGTTTAAAAATTCACAGATTGTTGAATGTGTAGATCGACCACTTCGAAAACCGTACTGTGATGATTTCAATATATTAAAGTGCACAAAGGACATGATCTGCTCATATACTATACGCTCCAACAGTTTACATAACGTGGGTAGAATAGCTATTGGTCTATAGTTGGAGAGGGAGAGCTGGTCACCTCTCTTGAAGACAGGAATTACTTTTGATGTTTTTAATGTCCTCGGAAAAATACTAGTTTCCAGGGACCAATTCACTAGATATGTTAACGGTATTATTATTGAGCTGATATACTTCTTCAGTACAACGGTTTTTTTGAATGTTATTGTTTATTATTTTCGAGATAGTTTTTGACTTGTTCTTCGATTCAAAATATTGTTTCACATTGTAAAGCAGTTTAACCCTTCTTATAATCTTTCTATAAATTCTTTTGTACATCCTATAATGTGTAGCATCTTGTTCGGCTCCGGATAATAGTTTCGTTCGATACAATTTTTTTAAAGTAATAGATACATTCTAATACCTCTTGTCAACCAAGGTTTAAATTGACCCTCATTGGACATTCTTACTTTTCTAAGGGGAAAGCACATATCAATGTAATACTCCAAACAACTGTGAAAATGCCTCAAATCTCCGATGCAGAGTCTCAGCCTGAAATTCATCATACCAACCTTCCCCACTCAGATACAGCGGAAATAGTTTCATATTAGTTTCACTATAATGTCTTTTAAATTTTGTTATTTCATGCAGACTTGATGTAATTGGAATGTCTATCAACTGAGCCGAATGATCTGACAGACAATTACTTAGACAATACAAGACGAGCCATCTAATTCATAATTCCTACATATGTCATCTATAAAAGTAGCCGATCTTTCTGTGGTACTAGTTGGTTCCCTTACTGTGTTACATAACCCATAACTAAGTAGTATATCCTTTAAGTTACTAACAATATTAGTATTTTCCTTGTAATCGATATTTAAATCCCCACATAAAACACATTTGCAGTTTATTGGAAGGCGTAACTCATAAAGAAAGCTATTCAATTTTTGAAAAAAAAATATCAATATTAGTATTTGGAGCCCGATACAAATTCAATACACAAATTAAGTCATTCTCAAACTCAATATAAATGTCACAAATTTCAAATATACCATCACTACTATATTTATTTGTTCTCTCTATCTCTTTAATGCATGAACTCAGCTTATCATTAACAAGTATCATGACTCCACCACCATTTGAATTTTCTCTACGATAAGCAGTACCTATTTGATAATTATTCATTTTGTACAAGTTCATTTCTTTCTGTGTTAACCACTGTTCCGTTATGCAGACCACATCGATCTTCCTTGATTTTATTATATATTCAAAGTGATCGATTTTGTTTCTCAACTTTGAACATTTTGATGTAAGAGCAGAATAGCACATCGATCATGTTTACCCCGCCCTTCGGCTAATTGCTATTCATCAATAGAATAACTTTTTTTTTCCTTTCTATTTCCATTCTACGCTTGTATACAAGGCAATTCATATCAAAAGCAGAGTGCTCCTCATCACATCTCACACTTTGTGTAGTGTTTGCCTTCTTACAGTTCATACATTTAAAGTTAGAATTTGCATGCCTCCGCACCGCAGGCATGCTTCTTCTTTATCACATTCATTGGAACTATGACCATATTCCCCACACTTAAAACACCGATACACCGATATATACTCAAAAACTCGACAGACTGAGAAACCTATGCACAATTTTCGTCTCGATTCCATAATGGACCAAAATGTTTTTGGATGGCATTTTACGATGGCCATATAATTCGTCTTCATTTTTTCACAACTTTTACTTGAAGAGCAGTGTTCTCATGTAAGATGAATTTATTCTGCTTAAGTAAATGTGCCTTTATGTCTTCCTTACTGATATATTCTTCTATGTCTAATATCTTTATATTTGGATATTTATTTTTCGGCGTTTTTATATTGTATTTACTTTTCAGTTTTTTTTCTACCATGGTTTTTAATTTGCTAATCTCCTCTTTAGTATTAGATTTAATCAGTATACCACCATCTTTTACATCTTTCATCTGAATGATACCAACTTCAAGATTTGTTGGATTGACGACATGTGTTATGGCTTCTTTGGTTTTTTTGTTGTCTTGTCTTGCCTAGGGCTCAATAAATAATACTTCACCTTTAGATTTTTTGCTTATTTCTGCATACGTACTTACTGATTTTTCGTTAGTCTTCCGCTTTAGACGTTCTGCTGTAGTAGTTTCTCCCTTCGTTATTTTTTCTAGCTCCTTTTTTATAGTATGTTTGAATTGCTCGAATTTCTTTTTAAATCCATCAGCCCAATTAACAACTTCGACACAACCACGGCAAAACCATTTAAGACCTGGTAAATTCTTTATTATTTCCAGATTAGACGTACTGATGCAAACACATTCAGAATGAAAATTCTGTTTACAGATACCCTCACATTGAATTGTGTCAGATTCATTTCTTTCAATTCTTTTTCCACATTTACCACATTAATCAGTCATTATAAATATTTATTTCCGGCCGACGCGTTTATATCGTAGGTTGTTTGTTCGATCAAAGTCCCTTCTCTTATCACTGTAATAGAATATTTCGGCAAAACATTCTTGTAATTGTGTTTTTGGAAGATTTTAATTGTTATTTTCTTACTTCACTATAATCGCAAACACTATGCAATTGTACACACTCACACAACTGAAATTAAATTCCACTAAAACCTGCTTAAATCGGCTTATTCTTAAGAGCATATGTAAAATAAGTCTTGATGCTATAGACATACCATACCTACTATGATAATGCATTTCAGTACTACGTGTATTAATTAGAGGTATAAGTAATATAGTTTTTTTTTCAAATTTTAAGATAATTCTTATTTAACCCTTAGCTACAGAGGTGAAATATTTTGACATGTTTACTAAGGTGGAGTCTTAGAAACTCCACAACAACTAAACGAACGATATTTTTTTATTTTTATTGTGATATAAGTCATGGACACATATAATATATTTTAATCTTAAAACGAAACTTTAACAAAAACAGTTAAATTGAAAACGTGTTTCTCATGCGAGAAACAATAACCTACGGAATATTTGCAGTTCTCCTTACTGCCATCAGCAAAAATGAAACTTTTCAATCTTAAATAACTAATATACAAATATAATATTATTTTACAACAAACGATTAGTCCTTGCATTTTTATATAAGAAAAACAACTCATTTTAAATTACTCACTATTTTCAATACATGATTTACGTAGTTTTTAGAACACTCTACACATATTGGTCTTTTACAATCAATACACGATCAATTCTTCTATTGGAACCTTCGGTGTAAAACACTAAACTCGGAGAGATTTACCACTAAACGCCAAATCACTTTTTTGAACTTCTCGACGCACGTTTTGCTAACCATGTTAGCATCATCAGGAGATGATTTAATTAGATTATTTAATTAGTTAGCGAAAAAGTGATTTGGTGTTTAGTGGTAATTCTCTTCGAGTTTAGTTAATACATGCATATTTGTTTTTTCCGTGTAGTTTAGAGGGACAAAGGCAACAGTACTTTTTTCTCCTGTAAATTCGGTTCTTCTATTTGGTGTTCTCCCCCAATTTTGAATATTCTTCCAATTAGTATCGGTACCTCAACCGAAATTTTAGTGTTGTTAGGCTTTATAAACGATTTAGCCAATTTTTTCATAAATTCTGATCTTGATAACGACTTATCTTGTAAGAATTATACAACACGTATGCGTTTGCGGTAGACATATCAGGTATTCTACAAAAACCAGTCATAGTCTATCTCTGCGTCTCACGACCACAAGTGTATATTGCACATCTACCTAAGCCTTAGATATTGGCAGGAATATTAAAACGGTTTTGGCCCTTGGAACTTACTGGAGTTATCAATATGGCCCTAAGACTGGAAAGTTTGGAAACCCCTGATCTAGGGAATCAACTCCTTCTTTAGTATTGTTATAATACTCTATAATTTCTAGCTTTCCGAACATATTGTTTGATATTCTGTGGTTCATTGAAGAAACAAGCAGTACTACTTTTTTTTCGTTACATACGAAAGCAATATTTTATATTTAGTAAATTCATACAAGGCTGTTCCTTGTGGTTTAGATTTCGAAGGCAAAAACTCCCGAAGTATTTCTCTTTTATTCTTTTTGTTGAAGGGTTTTGGAACATGTAAGGACCTTCTGCGATGCAACTTTACTGCTTTTAGTCTGCGTGTTATCGCTTGGTGTGAAACATTTACATCTTCTAGGCTAACAAGATATATCTCATGATATACCACTTGTAGATTCCAGACGAGCTTTACGCGCTATCATTGATATCTGCTCGCCTTGTGCAGCTGTTGTACATTGTTTCCGACCACTTCTGGGACGATTCTTTACATCATTTATGTCTTGATACAGCATTTTGGGAAACACCTACGATTTCCACGATTAAAATTACTTTGATTAAAGCCCTGTGGTAACAAAGGAATTAATCTTGATTTGTTAAAATGACATAACATGTTTCTACATGTTAATCGTGCATTTTTTAACGGATTGATTGAAAATTGAAAATGAACTGAAATAATGTGTAAATACTAGTATCAACGAAATGTGCAAAATCGAAAAATCTGTGTTATCAGCAAAACAATCCTTTGGTTATTTTTATTTAAAAAAAATTATTTATTCATTCATTTATAAATGTTTAGTAATGTTTATGAATTCCGCAGTTGGTTCCTCGTGAAACATTTTGAAAATACTAGGATTTTAGACGTTTAAACACGTTAAAACGTTTGGAACATTAAAAAGCTACAAGTATACAATTTTTAGAGTACCATAGGCGTAGATATCCTATATATATATATATATATATATATATATATATATATATATATATATATATATATATATATATATACTCATCGAACTATGCCAACAGAGTAACCTGAAGATCATGTCAACATCCTTCAGAAAATCTTCACAAAAACAGAAGACATGGAGATCGCCTATACAACAGATTGGTGAATTCCAGATAGACCACGTTGCGATCTCATACCCACAACAAAGAGAGATCCATAATGTTCAAATCCGCAGGGTCGCAAACATCGACTCAAACCACTACCTAACAGGAATCAAAGTCAAGTTCACCCCTAAGAGAGTTCATCAGAAGAAGGCACACCTACAGAAATTCGACACGAAAAATATCTAGGAATCCAACATAACAGAGGAATGGGAAAAGGAACAGGCAGATACATGGGAAAAATTTCACAAAAAAATTACTCAAAAAGCACAGGAACTGATCCCATTGAAAAAGAACACAAAACACCCTTGGTGTGACTCAGAATGTGAAAGTGCATTACAGCAACGCAAACGAGTATTTCAGGAGTATAACGGTAAAAAATCCTCAGAAAGCCAACAGCTTTTTAACGAGACTAGAGGACAAACCGCAAAAGTTATCAGACAAACTAAGAGGAAGTACATGAAGGAACCACTAGACTCTATAGAGGAGAATTTCCGCAATTATAACGAGATACTTTTATAGGACTTTCGCAAGAGAAATCCGTGGGTACACACCAAAATATCTGCTTCAGAAAGCGGAATGGGAGATTAGCGTTAACCAATCAGTAGAATTGTCAGGAGCTGGCACATTATTTCTTTGATCTCCTCAATTGCCCCGAACGCGACACAAGATTCCCCAAGAAAAATTGTATCTATACTCACTCAGACTCACCACCACCAACAAAAGAAGAAATTCACAGGCACATACAAAAACTGAAGAATAACAGGACATCCGGTGAAGATGGTATCACCGCTAATTGAAATAACTATTACTATTGAAAAACCTCGGACCAAACTCACTGCGGGAACTCACACAAATTATCACGAACATCTGGCAAACATCTGGCAAATGGAAATGTGTTCTTATACACCCGCTGCACAAGAAAGGAGTCAGAACAGATGTGAGCAACTAAAGAGGAATTTCCTTACTACAAGTCACTTACAAAATCCTCTCAGCATGCGTTCTCCAGAGATCACAAGAACAACTAGAACACAAAATAGGCGAGTACCTGGTCGCTCATGTACTGAACAAATCTTTAACTTAAAAACAATACTAAAATACAAAGCTATCAGGAACCTCCCAATCACCTGCACGTTCGTGGACTTCAAGAAAGCATACAACTGCATCGATCGAAAATCTCCGTTCAACTTCTTAGAAGAACAAGGACTCGACCCCAAAACACTACGATTGATCAAGCAGACACTAACCGACACAGTCTCTAAAGTGAAATTTCCGAACCCTTCCTCATTAAAACCGGAGTACGCCAAGGAGATGGGTTATCCCCACTCCTCTTTAACCTGATCCTGGATAAAGTCATAAGGGAATGGGAAAAGGAACTGAAAAATCAAGGACACTGGAAACCAATACGACTCTGGACGAACCAAAAACAATATAAAAATCTCATACCTAGCTTTCGCGGACGACCTAGCCATATTCGCAGACAATAAAGCAAGGGCAACCAAACAGATAGAAGTCCTCAAGGAATTTGCAGAAAAAGTTGACTTACAAATCTCCTTTCAAAAAACCAAATTCATTTGCTCAAAATTAGATGTCCAAAATTTGAACACCAAATACGGCAAGATAAAAAGGGTCACACATTTCAAATACCTGGGCGAGATCCTCGAACCCACAGGAAGAGAGAAGTTAGCACAGAAGACTCGATTACAGAAGATGAAGAGGGCATGCGGCGACATACATAATATCTACAATAAGAAATGCATATCCACACACACAAAAATAAGACACTACAACACAGTAATCAAACCAGAGGTACTATACGCAAGCGAGACACTTACACTGCACACAAAAAGCGGCAAAGAAAACATACTAAAAGAAGAACGAAAAATTATGAGGAAAATTCTCGACCAAAAGCTAACAGAGGAAGGATACAGACTATATTCCAGGAAGACCACAGAGAGAATGTCTAAGGTAGCGGCGGACATAAGAAAAAGAAGGTTGAAATTCTATGGACATATCAGTAGACTCCCACCGATAAGACTCACCAACAAAATTTTACCATACATAAAAGGGGTCAAGTCAACAGTACCATGGATGGCACAAGTCAAAACTGATCTGGGAAGGGCACAAATGGATGCGACAGAGATTGAGGACAGAAGCAAGTACAGAAACAAAATACATATGTGAAACGTCGCATCAGAGAGCGAAGTTTCAAGGAGATCGGCGACAAGGTGGACGGAGGAGAAAGAGGATGAGAGAGGTGTGGAAGATCAGAAAAAATACTCAAAAATGAGTCGGAATGCTTTGCGTGATGCAACCGGGTCTATAGGCACCTAATAATAATATATACATCTATATTAAGACAGATAACTTAGATATGTCGCTCGATTCTGTCTATAATGAGCAACGCAGTACTCATCGCGCTGATAGCATTCTGAAGCTACGATATCATGCATTTTCTAGACCTTTTCAGTAGTCAGTAGTGTTCTCAACTAGATATTCTGAGCATGGAGCATCACTCGTGCCACTTCGACTATATCGAAACTCATAAAACCACTTATGAACCATGAAATATAAAGAAGCAGGGTCCTTAAATGCTTTTTTGAAGTTTTGTTCGGGTTGCGCGATGCTTTTCCTATGCAAAAATGAGTGTTAATCAACTTATGAAGTTGGATTTCTATGACAGCAAAATCATCTATCTTATTTACTTTCGAGGACTTTCAAAACATATATATTTTCCAATAAGAAGAAATTACAGAGTCGCGAAGATAATATTCAAAGGTACGACAGAAACTATGCTAAATCTTATTTGGGTTTCAATTCAGATACTGTAGTTTCTTCTCTCACAGTTAAATCTTTGCTCAATTTACTAACCTCCTTATTAAACGTATTGATTATTATAAGCAAATAGGTACCCCAAAAAAGTGTATTAAGTACCTCACAAAGGTGCAACAAGTAAGGATGCGTTTAAAGTACTCAATCACCTCATAACCTCCAAACTGGAACTCTACTACTATGAAGACTTTTTCGATAAGTATAAGGAATTCTTCTGCTTAGGCATTATTTCTATAATACGTACTATTATGATTGTCATGACATCTGATCTTTCTTTCTCCCCCTCTTTCAATTTATAAACTCTGACCTTTGTAATATTTTTTAGTCAAATAAACAAAAACTGTCACAGAACATGTTTGTTTTTTCTTATTAATGTATTATTTTATATACTAGGGAAAACGTTATTTGGTTACATATATGACGTTGTAAGATAATCTGAACCCAGTCTAACTTCGAGTCACGGATTTTTCGCAAACACAACGCCAAAATTATTTTATTTAGTTTTTTAATACGACGGGGTTTCTAATAACCTTTATGAAACTAGAACAGCGTCAAATAAAGATAAAATTGTCTCTTTGTTGTCGCAGCCGTATCATACACACGAAAGCAAAAATCCCACCAACTCTATAGTCGCTTTGTATTTGGAAAATGCGAACTTTATATAGAAATGTGTTTATTTTGCTTCGAATTGTCATATAGAAGTTACTTTTAATTATAGACAAACAATGTTAAATGGTTTGTGTCAGATATAAAGTAAATATTTTTAAAAACTCAGCATTAATGTTTTAAATAATTTAAATTTGTTTCTTAATTTGATAAATCCTGGTACTCCTGCTCCATACTATTCCGATTCTTATTTTTGTGGCAGTTGTCACATCATCATCAACATTACAAATGACCACAAAGTCATCTTTGAAGCTGTAAAAAATTGCGTAAAAATATGCACGAGCTACATGGATAATACCGAATACACAGGGGAAAAAATAACTGATATCGATGCCATTTTAATCAAATGAAAACACTATTGCAGCAAACTATTCCAAGATGGGTAAATTCCAGCATACATAATTTCGAAACCTATTAACTTAATATTTTAGAAACAGAAAATAAAGCTCTATATGCAGTCTAAATGGAGTTACCTCAGAAGTCATTAAACCAATGGGTAGACATGTTTCCAGTATGTCTGGGATTTCGAATTGTGGTCAGAAGATTGGTCGATCTCAGCATTTAGACCCATAAACACAAAAAAACGTCTCGGCACAAAGCATCCTTTATTCATGAAACTAATCAAACCGCAAGGCTATCCCAAATTATTCTTGAACGAATATTCGGATTCTTGAGTCGCATTGAACGTAAGGAACGTAGAAAGACTGGTGGTACAGAGATCCTAGTTCACGCAACAGACCTCCAAGAAGTTGGACACATCAAATTAAAGATCTAACTGGTACATCTCTGCAATATGCAACCAGAGAAGCCAAAAATATAGAGAACGGTGGCGAGAAGTAGTCCGAAAAGTGCATAAACGCAATGAGTTTCCATCGGTCACGACTGTTCTGTAAAGAGGAATATGAAGAAGAAGAAATGTAATACAGATATTTGATCTGACAGTATTATGTGTAGATACACTCGTCTTCCTAATACTGTTATATCATTCTTGGTATGGAAAATTCCCTTTCCCGTTTTCCATACTTGGTGTAAGAGAAGGTAGTGGTGTATCGTCTCACCAACACTTTTCAATAAGTATTCAAAGGTCGTCATTCAGCAATCATTTCGAGGAGAACATCTAGCGTGGTAGTAAATGGAGTTCCTATTAAAAATATAAGATATGCAGATGACAAAGTCGTATTGACGGAAAATATCAAGAACTTAGAAACAATGATGGAAAGGATAAGAGAAATCAGCAAATTTACAAATTGAATATAAACTTAATAAAAATAAAATACATGTCCAAAAGTTGAACACCAAATACGGCAAGACAAAAAGGGTCACATATTTCAAATACCTGGGCGAGATCCTCGAATCCCCAAGAGGAGAGAATATAGCACAGAAGACTCGATTACAGAAGATGAAGAGGGCATGCGGCAAAACACACAATATCTACAATAAGAAATGTATATCCACACACACAAAAATAAAACACTGCAACACAGTAATCAAGCCAGAGGTACTATACGCAAGCGAGACACTTACACTGCACACAAAAAGCGGCATAGAAAACATACTAAAAGAAGAACGCAAAATTTTGAGGAAAATTCTCGACCAAAAGCTAACAGAGGAAGGATACAGACTATATTCCAGGAAGACCACAGAGAGAATGTCTAACGTGGCGGCGGACATAAGAAAAAGAAGGTTGAAATTCTATGGACATATCAGTAGACTCCCACCGATAAGACTCACCAACAAAATTCTACCATACATAAAAGGGGTCAAGTCAACAGTACCATGGATGGCACAAGTCAGAACTGATCTGGGAAGGGCACAAATGGATGCGACAGAGATTGAGGACAGAAGCAAGTACAGAAACAAAATACATATGTGAAACGTCGCATAGAGAGCGAAGTTTCAAGGAGATCAGCGACAAGGTGGACGGAGGAGAGAGAGGATAAGAGAGGTGTGGAAGATCAGAAAAAATACTCAAAAATGAGTCGGAATGCTTTGCGTGATGCAACCGGGTCTATAGGCACCTAATAATAATATATACATGTATATTAAGACAGACAACTTAGATATGTCGCTCGATTCTGTCTATAATGAGCAACGCAGTACTCATCGCGCTGATAGCATTCTGAAGCTACGATATCATGCATTTTCTAGACCTTTTCAGTAGTCAGTAGTGTTCTCAAGAAATTGGACACCTCAAATTAAAGATCTAACTGGTTCATCTCTGCAATATGCAACCAGAGAAGCCAAAAATATAGAGAACGGTGGCGAGAAGTAGTCCGAAAAGTGCATAAACGCAATGAGTTTCCATCGGTCATGACTGTTCTGTAAAGAGGAATATGAAGAAGAAGAAATGTAATACAGATATTTGATCTGACAGTACTATGTGTAGATACACTCGTCTTCCTAATACTGTTATATCATTCTTGGTATGGAATATTTCCTTTCCCGTTTTCCATACTTGGTGTAAGAGAAGGTAGAGGTGTATCCTCTCACCACCACTTTTCAATAAGTATTCAAGGGTCATCATTCGGCAATCATTTCGAGGAGAACATCTAGCGTGGTAGTAAATGGAGTCCCTATTAAAAATATAAGGTATGCAGATGACAAAGTCGTATTGACGGAAAATATCAAGAACCTACAAACAATGATGGAAAGGATAAGATAAATCAGCAAATTTATAGATTGAATATAAACTTAATAAAAATAAAATACATGTGTTTTACGAAATCACCCAATAGTACACAGCTAAGAATAAATAATAGTAATATTGAACAAGTAGATAGATAAAAGTATTTTGAAAATTGGGTTAATTCAAAACATGAAAACAACGAAGAAATAAATAAAAACAAGAAATATTTATTCTCCTGTAGAAAAATTGACAATGAATTGAAAATCCGAATGATTAACTTCGACATGTACTCCAATTTCCTTTACGGTATAGAAACATACCCCGTTAACAGGGGCGCGATCATTTGTTACGGCAGCGATCGCGCTTAACTTTAAAGACCTATTAAAATTTTTTTGGCATTTAGAAGACAAATTAAAAAAAACTTTTTTATCTATAACACTTTATTTTTTTAGACATATTAACTTTACATTAGGAAACGATTTGTTAACAACATTTTTGTTAACAAATTATATTAAGTATAAAATAAAATTGAATTTATAAAATTACACTTTGGCAAGATCTGCTAATAAAAAACAACAATTTTTATTATTTACTTGTATTTATCTCTTAATTTTAAGTTTAATTATACGTATACATGTTCTTTTTGGATTAGGAGACATTTTATCAGCATAACACTTACTTAACATAAAATAAAATAAAATTTATAAAATTAACAAATTTGATAATGCATCAATTAAACAGTAATAAAAATCAGTAATTGTATTATCGCCTTTATTTAATTCGTTATCTTTAGTTTTCATTACGGGAACATTCCTTGCAAAAAAATGTAGTGTGGTCTCGGCAAATATTTCTCAGACAAGCCGTACATTATGTCTTGGATTGTCTTCTTTTTTAGCATAACATATTTTGCCACTTTCTCTGCATGTACTGGAACTTGTGCCTGGTTTGTTACATGAGTTTCCGTCACTTACGTGTAAGTGGTCCCTAATTTTTTCCGAGTTTTCTCGGAAGGTACCATCTTAACTACGGTGGTCATCGTAGCTCTTCCTCTATATTTTTTTATCAGCTGCATTCCCAATCCTCGTAAATATTTTCGCTTTTTTTCTATAACTAGTTTATTTGCCCTCAAAATCAGGGCTGTCTTTACCCGGGGGTGCAATGGGTGCGTGGCTCTACCCGGGAAGACTCCTAGGGGATGCCAACTACCATAAATCTTGATATTACCATAACCCATAAGCATTAAATGTAACATATAATTCTAGAGTAATAAATAAATGAAATGTACAAATTATATTGCGTCTTTTAGGGTTGACAAGGGAAGCGCAGGCTGATTTTCGCACCCCGGCGTCGAATATGTTTAAGACGGCGCTTCTAAAGATTACCATGGCGTTTATTCCTCTATATCTAGAAAACAAAAAAGGAGTGACATCGAATACATTTTTGCTTTTTTTATCAATTTCACCAATTGGTCTTCTCCTACGGGGCATTTTTACTAATAAAAAATAGAAAATACGAACTTTCGGAGACGATATTGTAAAAAATAATTTTGCAAATAGCATCGCACGTAATTTTTCCGACGTCGAGCCCGCGCAGGAATGGGGTTATAGTCTTTTGTCTACGTGGTGAGCCTATAGGAGGCTACTAAAGATGGGAAATACTTGTAAACTAGATGTAAGATTTTATGACCGAAAATATACCAAGTCCGATCGAGTCAACACCATGCGTCCCCAAGAAGGTTAATAAATGCATGATTAAAAAACTTGAAGCTTTTTAAATGTGGCGTTTCAGAAGAATACTACGAATATCTTGGATAGAGAAAGTCACAACTAAAGAGCTCTTACGTAGAATAAGCACCGAAAGAGGTCTAATAACTACCATTAACTCTTTGTTCCCGACAATCTTTTTTTCCAGAAAGTTTAGGTAAACAAGAAGAATACTATTCCTTAATGTTTTTAGAATATACAAAAAAAATTTTGTGATAATTGTTGCTTTGATAAATATTTTAAACCATGGTCTCAGTATGTAACCGCTAGGAAAATAAAGTAGAGTAGGTGTACATTATAGATATAAAAGAAGCTACACAAAATCTTTATTATTTGAAATACATGTGGAATCTAAACCATTATTTGTTATAATATAACATAAAACACTTCCTTTTTCCACAAAGGCACAAACCCAGTTGACATGTGGTGCACATCCACTTTGTTCTGCGCGGCTCTTTACTTGTGCGGCAAAGGGTTCATCTTCTTGACGTGCTATGTTGTGGCATATGTAAACACTGGTCAAACCTGGTAATTCATACGGTACTACAGGTTTGAAATGATTTATTACTGTGGAAAGAGAACTTCGATGTAATTTTATTTCTGACTTCATACCAGTACCTGTCAACCCTGAAGCCACTGATATCTTAAACAATTTTAGATTTGGAACTACTGATTCTGCTTTCTGCTTGAATATAATGAAAGAGTTTAAAATTTACAGATCTATAAAATACAACACTGTTCTGTGTCAACATTTTTGTGATTTGCTGATTATCCCATATGCTGTTACATATCCCATTTGCTGATTATAGTCTTTGATCATGATTGGACATTCCAGAGTATGTAAACTCCCATGTTTTTGTTTACGGGTGACAGTTGTCTCATTTGATCTCATGTAATGATCTCTTAATTCTGATTTTGCTGACTACTGGGTAGTTTTTGTATCCCCATCAAAATGTTTAAGCCAATGAAAGTTTCAATTTCCTTAGTATTTGTTTGGAATACGATTGTATCAATCAAATTTTTCCATCCACATCCACTGGTGTTTCAAGATTATCCGGGATGTGGGGACCAGTTTCTTCTCTAAACTCCTTAGTATTGGTAAGACAATAATCTGTAGATTGCATCTAGATTATTTTTTAGCGCGTTCTCTGTTCCTAACCATGGACAGAGGAATGTTGTTTTCTTCCTCCCAGGCGCCATCATCAGTCAAAACATTTTGATAATCAACTTCTGTTCTGTTATCTACAACCGGCTGGATATCTTCAATAACAATAGGCAACTTAGTGAGATCCATTAAAGTATCTTCATCTACATCACACTCTTCTTCAGATTCGCAATCTGATGGAATTTGATCTAAGAATGTGAATAAATCATTGGAAACTAGGTTCGCCAACTTTTTCAGTGAAAATATCTTTTTTCTCCAATAAAAAACTAACATTACATAAATAAACAAAAATTACCATCTAAAAATTTCCACTATATATAAAATTTTATGTATGACAATTGTTTCGACACACAGTGCCTTTTTCAAATACAAACTATACTAAACTAACGGTGAGAAAAGCTATTACAACCTAATGTGTCCATCGACCTAATAATACCATAAAACATAATATATTCATAATATATTAGATTTTAGATTTATTCCCGAGTATACTGCCAAACGAAGTAATAGAATTAGTTGACAAATTAATTCTCAAAAATAAAACTAATTCAATAATAAAACAAGAAATTTTAGAGCTACTATCAATTACGTTGGATCAGAATTACTTTGAATTTGATAATTAATTTTATGTTTCTAATGACGGTTTGATAATAGGGAACCCTTTTTAAGTCCCTTACTGGTCGAAATTTTTATGAACAACCTTAGAAAGATAAATCAACATCAGTTATTTAAATTATCACTTTACTAATGTGTAGATGACATTCTAATTTGTTTTACAGGTTCTGATAGACAATTAAATCAATTCTTAACTCATAAATAAATTCTTTACATAAAAACGTTAAATTCACCGTTGAAGAAAAGCAACATAATAGTACTAACTTTTTAGATTTAACTATTACTAGAAAGTGATTTTTGCAACTTTTGATAAACCGTCACATACAGATTTAGTTATTCACAATAAATCTTGCCATCTTTATTCACAAAAGATGGCAGCATTTAACTCTTTTATACATAGATTATTAAATATCCCCATGTCAATAGATAATTATAATAAAAATTGAATGTCATCAAACAGATTATAGTAAATAACGGATACGAGACAAACAATATAAATAAAATAATTAATAAAAAAAGTTATAATAAAGCCATTAATTTAATATATCCGGTCAAAAATGCAGCTTTCAATACAATTACATATACGGGAAAAATTACCAAATTAGTGTCAAGATATTTATCCAAAACAAACAATATAAATATTGCTTAAAAAAAAACATTAGCCTAGGACGCCTCTTTATAAATAATACAAATCAAACAAATAAATTGTATAAATCAGGAATTTATATAATTGAGTGCGGGTCGTGTCCAAAAGTCTATGTTGGACAAATAGGAAGATCTTTCTCTACTAGGCTCAACGAACATAAAATTTCACCAAACAACAAAATAATTCTCATTATGCTAACCATTTAATATTAGAAAAGCATACTTTCGATGACAATTTTATAATGTTACATAATGAGAATAAATCTAAAAAAATAAATCTTTTAGAGAGCCTAAAAATGAAATAAAAGGAAAAATCTGGATATTTTGTTTAATGACCAGTTAGACTTGAAAGGTTCACCGTTATTAAACTTATATTGTCCTCCGAGACGTCGACAAAAAAAATGGATTTCCCCACTATCATGTTTTATGGTATTATTAGGTTAATGGACACTTTAGGTTGTAATTACTTTTCTCACTGTTAGTTTAATATAGTTTGTATTTAAAAAAGGCACTGTATGTCAAAATAATTGTCATACATACAATTTTAAATATAATGGAAATTTTTAGATATTAATCTTTGCTTATTTATTTAAAATTAATTTCCATCAAGTATAGATATTAATCTTTGCTTATTTATTTAAAATTAATTTCCATCAAGTATCGGCGACCTCAGTTAAAATAACATTTGTTTTCTAGTGGTTCCAGCTAGAAACCACCAACTTTGCCGTTGGTGTAAACATAATAAATAAAAAAAAACATATGACATATTTCTGTGATAAATTTACACCATATTATATTTAATAAAACAACACTTATCTACCATTTCTAAAAAAACTCTGAAAACCCGTGTATGTAACTTATAACCTACAAACAGACAAATACCATTCGTTTTACTGACTGACATCTACGTGTAGAATAAAATAATGCAACAATATAATAATGAACAAAATAAAGCAACATTATTAGGTAGATTGGGTATCTAGGCAACCACTATAATAGGTGTTTTGAAACACGAGCCACTAGGAACTTAGCTAAATATTTTCAAATTTGTGATTTCTTAGTAAAACCACTAGAGGGCAAAGGGATAAGACACGCAAATGCTTCGGACCTGTAATATGGGGACAACGTTACGAACTATTGAGATTGATTGTGCTGCGAAAGATAGAGTGGAGAAAAAGACCAAGAATGTCATGACTGCAAAGTTTGAGAGAGTGCTTCAACTGTACATCTAACCAGTTATTTAGAGCAGCTGTGGGCAAAGTGAAGGTAGTCATGATAGTCGCCAATCTTCGTTTGAAGGCGACACGATAAGAAGAAGAATAACTTTAGAACTAAATTCAAAAAATTATAATAATATTGACATTATTGAGTAGTATTAAAACACACTACGCAGTTGCGACATCACAAATCAACAAGGAATTCTAATAAGTTGATCATAATTACTCTGTCGCTTAATTTGATAAACATCGCGTACTTATTCCCATTTCAATTAAACAGAACCGAAAAGAGCAAACTATCGGGAAAGTTACGGAAGTAGGAGTGCACAAAATCTGGCCAACTTTACTTTTTCATCTGAGAAGGAGGTTTCTAATTAAGTTTTGAGGCCGGCGAGTGCATTAATTTTAATGCTTGGTAGCGGTTTGTGTGAAGGAGTTTTAAATATGTATGGGCATGGGGCCGGGGGTAGGAAGACGTTCGGGACTCTTTAAGTAAAAGGGACAAATTAGGGCAACCCGACAGTAACATGTGGCTTAATTAGAAGAAGATTATCTTAATTTTATACGAAGATGGGCTTTGGAGGGTTTTTGTTTTCGTCTTTTGTTTTTATTTTGTCTTTTTTGCTAATCTTTTTTATTAATCAAAATTGTTTAGGCTCTATTGCATGAATGTATTATGTATACCGCATTATAATTGTTGTTGACTGATACGTAATAAAATAATCATTATTTAGCTACACATACACACACACACACACACATATATATATATATATATATATATATATATATATATATATATATATATATATATATATATATATATATATATATATATATATAGAGGAAATATAGTATATTGGACCGTAACTAAATTGGACCACTCTCATATCTCAATAAGTATTTTTTCAATTTCAATATTGGCAACACCAAGCGATATTTATCTAACTTCATTGCATATCATCCATATTGTTTTCGTTGTGGCATTAAATGTCTGTGTTTTGTATATTAAAAATCAACCCGACAGTAACATGTGGCTTAATTAGAAGAAGATTATCTTAATTTGTTTGTTTTTTTTGTCCTTTTTGGTAATCTTTTTTATTAATCAAAATTGTTTAGGCTCTATTGCATTAATGTATTATGTATACCGCATTATAATTGTTGTTGACTGATAAGTAATAAAATAATCATTATTTAGCTACACATACACACACACACATATATATATATATATATATATATATATATATATATATATATATATATATATATATATATATATATATAGGGGAAATCTAGTATATTGGACCGTAACTAAATTGGACCACTCTCATATCTCAATAAGTATTTTTTCAATTTCAATATTGGCAACACCAAGCGATATTTATCTAACTTCATTGCATATCATCCATATTGTTTTCGTGTGGCATTGAATGTATGTGTTTTGTATATTAAAAATCTATTTTTGATATTTTTATGTAAATTTTATCGATCGGTGCTAAGAGTGCAGTTAAGTTAAAGGTACAGTGTTTGTAATTTGTAGTCTTCAATCAAAATACACGAAACGATTGCCGGCATTTGTAGGTTATATCTTATTAGAATTGATTTTATGACGTATCCTCACTATTATTTAAAATAGACCGCAAACATTTGGATAAAATGGATCCAATTTACCGTACCGTCCAATACCGTACCGTACCGTTCAATTTACCGTACCTATTATTTCTTATTACAGATGACTGATAAAATATATTATAAATGGTCACAAGAAGATTTGCAAAATACCATACATGATACAAAAATTAAAGTATTGGTCTAAATAAATGCGCAAGGTTGCATAAGATTGCAAAAGCCACTTTAAAGAGGCATTTAGACATAGGTAATACAAAGACGCCATAGATATAAAAAAAGGAAGACCGACTATATTTAGTAATGAGTTTGAAGATATTTTAGTAAATTTTATTCTCAAGTTATCACGTAATCAATGATGTTAGAAGACTGGTCTTTGAAATCGTTGAGAAAAATAATATAGCACACACGTTCAATCACTTCAAAAAGTACTTCAAAATAGCAGACAAAGCATGGTACTATGCTTTCCTGAAGAAACATAAAGGTAAAATAAGCCTGAAGCTACCTCCTTACACAGAGCCAAAGGTTTTAACAGCGAAAATTTGAATCACTTTTTTGATATATAGGAAACCATTGATGACACAAATAAACTGACTCCTAATAAAATATTCAATGCTGATGAAAACGGATTTCAAACAGTGCAGAAGAAACTTCAAAAAGTTATAGGTGGCACACGGAAAAAACAAGTGGATGCTTTAACTAGCGGTGAAGGAGGTGTAAATACCACAACGGTTACTTGTGCTAGTGTTGAATGAACTTGTGAATGAATGAACGGTTAAAGGAGGGAGGTCCTGCTGGAAGTATTGTAACAGTTTCGGAATCTGGTTACATAAATGGTAAACTGTTCAATCAATAGCTACAGCATTTTATGTCGGTGGTCAAACCAACAAAAAAAGATAAGGTCATGTTACTACTCGATGGTCATACGACACATTGTAAAAATGTAGATGCTTTGTTGTTAGCTCGTGACAATAGCGTTATTTTGCTACAATTACCGGGACCCACAACTCATGGACTTCAACCATTAGATGTGCCGTTTTTCAGGCCCATTGGTACGTTCTACACGCAAGCTATCGAATATTCGATGCGAACAAATCCCTGTAGAACTGTTACTCAATATAAAGTTAGCCAATTGATTAACACAGCTCATGAACGTGCCGCTACTGTTGACTAAGACTGCCATTTTGCAGCTGCTGAATCTTTACTTGATACCGATACTGAAACTAACACGCCATACTCTTCCAACTTTTCTCTCCAAGCTCAACCTTCCATACAACATAAGACACAAGTTGCAATGCCTTCCAAGTCGCAGATAGCCACACAATGATCAACGGAAGTTATATCATCTACTTCCCAGAATATTGAGCAATTAGATTTTGCCAAACAATCCATATCGCAGGCTATTCAGATGAGATGTGACGTAGAAGCCAGTCTTAATCTCCTATCATCAGTACCAATTGACCAAATTGACCTCTAAATTCTCCAATAAAACAACAGGAATGAGTGATATTAGTCTAAGATCAGAAGACATGGGGAATGAATGTCTCAAATGTAAAATAAACTACTACAATAAAAATTGATTGGATGGAGTGTGTGCGTTTCCAAAATTGGAATCATAAAACTTGTACTCAAAATCCTGGCATTTGCGATGATTGTACTATGTAAAGACTGTACTATGTAGAGACTGTTTGTTATCAAGACTATTATGTTACAAATAACAGAACCAATTGGCTAAATTGGAGTAAAACTCGAATCTCCCTTTTTGTTGATTATTAAGATATCTATAATATATATATATATATATATATATATATATATATATATATATATATATATATATATATATATATATATATATATATATATATATGTATATATATATATATATATATATATATATATATATATATATATATATATATATATATATATATATATATATATATATATATATATTATAGTGTCCTGTGCATATAATTATATGTTTTAACACTTACCTGAAAATCTAAAAATGTACATCGCATTTCATAAAATAATTATTATTACTGCACAATTATGTCGACATCTGATAGTTTGCTTTGGCGATTCATAACGTTGCTGATTTGTTTTACATTATTAAAGTAAAAGACTTTGCTAGTGCATAGATTGTGCACTAATGAGGACAAGACGGACCGAGCATTTTTTAGCTTACGAGGGTCGCAGGCAAGAACATATTGCACAAATGCTGGAAATACGTCAATCGATGGTCTTTCGTGCAGTAAAACGATACTAGGAGACAGAGGAATACAGACGGCGACATAAAAAAGGACGTAAACCGGAGCACGATGTTAAGGGATGATCGCTATTTACAATTTTGAAATCACACATTTACACCTTCGCATCTAAAAAATTAACTGCTGAATGCAAGACAAGTTAATGTTAATGCAAACACAGTTAGAAAAAAGCTAAAGGAAGTTGATTTAAATCCAGGAAGTCCTACCAAAGTCTTTCGGCTTCTCCCACATCACAAGACGACCTGGTTACAATTTGCACGAGACCATGCTAATTGGAATGACCGTGAATGGAGCAGCCTATGGACATCGAACGTTATGGACATGCATCTCAGGACAGCAACCTATGGACATCGTTCGTTAACATCGAACACCTATGGAATATTATCAAACGCTGTATACGAGCTCCAAATCCAGCTCCTAATTCAATTGCAGCTTTACGAATTGCCGTTCAGGCAGAATAGAATCAAATTCAGCAAGAAATCATAAGAGATCTTTTGCGAAGCTGCCCAGAAGGATGCAACCTGTAATTAGAGCTAGAGGAGAAGATACCCAACACTGAAACATCTCCATGTTAGATAAAAAAATAATGTTAAACTGCCTCTGTTTTTGTTCTTTCAATTAAATGTTGCAACAAAAAATACATTTTGTTTAATTTCATCAACCACTAGTATGTTTTAACGCTACCTTAAATAAAGAAAAATAACAGTTTTTACAGTAAAAAATACAGAAATGTTACGGACAAATTTAAAATAGAACTTAGAAAAATATACAATATTTTCGTCCAGCATTCTACTTAAAATATTAACAAAAATGCAACCATTTCCGGAAGACATTATTCAAAATTCAGTTTTTTGTTTCATTGTCCTCTTAAGGGACTTATTATTTGAAACTGAAATGTAATATTTTTATTGCCTTTTATTCCATATATTTCATCATAACTTACACATTAATGTCGTTTGGTGTGAAAGTTGAAATTACTGATAGTATATGATTCACGTCACATTAAGAAATATGATTAATCGTTTTATTAAATTAAATGTTCAAGATGTCCACGATTTGAGCCTATGCAAGCCTGATACACTTCTAACCTATTTTCCCGAACAGGATGAGAAAGTTTTGATATATTTCAAATGTGGTCGGTAGCAGCTCCGTAAATAAAAATCATATCGTGATATTTGCGTATAGAATTCTGGCTTTAAATGCAATTAAAATATACACACTGAAATATTTTTTTTCGCCAACACCCTTTTTCGTGAGAATCATCTCAATTAATCGCTGTTACCACTTTTACGTTTTGCCGATTATTTTTTTTTTTTTAATTGTTTTAACCATGTTCATTAATTTATTCGTTATTTAATAACCAGTTAATATTTATTACAGATTATTTTACACATATTTGCTTAAAATGATAATTCTTATCAAATCTTTTCCATTGACGATTTAATAACTTTACAATAAATTTTCGCAGAAATTTTTAAGATATTTTTTGGCGGAAACCTTTTTTACTACCCTTATTGTAAGAGACTGTTTCCTTTCAAATGATGTGAAGAATCGCTAGTTAAATTTACTATATATATATATATATATATATATATATATATATATATATATATATATATATATATATATGTATATATATATATATATATATATATATATATATATATATATATATATATATATATATATATATATATATATATTTGGAAAGCCTTTCCCGGTCAGTAATGTTAGAATTACTAGGTTCTCGGATAGAAACGCGTTTTAGATTTGTAAAATCTCGACGTTTCGGCTTCCACTTTGAGACCATTATCAAGAGAATCTAGTGGATTTGCTTTGAATCCTTAATCTGCCTACTCCCCACAGTTCACAACTAGAAAAGGTGTAGGTGAAGGTCTAAGGCATAAAACAAATTTTACACCCATCTTATATTTACATAACTATTACATAAAATATACTTTAGTAAGTATTCAATCTCTATTCCTCTCTATTTGTTGCTCACTTCTTCCAGATTCCAATTCCACTCACTTTGAAATCCTCTTGTACATGCTCCATCCATCTTTTTCGTGTCTTCCCTTTCTTCTTTTACCAATTGGTTTTTTGTACCAAACTATGTTTGTCATTCTCTTTCTAACACCACCTCAAAATATTTCCACTTATATTTTAAAGAAAAATATAAGTGGAAATTAGACAATATTGTTTTTTTTTCAATTTGCTATGAATTTCCATCAAGACCGCAACCGTCTTCATCATATTTAACTCGTATTTCAAAATATGTTCACTGCCTTTCGTATGTCGGAAGAAAATCCTCAAACCCCAAATCGATTTTAGAAAATACGATAATAACACACGCATATAATCATATCTAGCACCACCAGGCCTCCGTTTTTTCCGTTCCGCATTAACGAAAAAATACCAACCCAACGGAGAACTCGCACGATAAGCTCCCGAAACCGAATCACAAAAATATCAGAGAGCGTGTTTAACCGTAATTATACGTAGCCGGTTCGTTAATTAAGACCTTGTTTAGCTGAAAACATTTCCATTTAAATTGGAACCGTCCCGAACTTATTACCCCATAAACTGTCAGCAAGTTTTGATTAAGCAAAGCGTCCATGATTAATCTTGGATAGTTGGCGGGATAAGGGAGGAGCACCGGTGGGTTTGTAGTGGTGTGTTGCGTTGATGATCCGGATGTATCTTCGGTAACAAAAGGAACTTGAAATCCAGTTAATAGACAAAGTTCGTATGCGTTTTTTATTTTACAGTTGTGGTCGATAGTTTTTGTTACATCGTTGCCAATGACGATAAACAATCGGTTTCAGGATAATATTTTTTTAATTTTTAATTAAAAAATTAAAAATAAATGCTGAATAACTACTTTTTATAAAAAATAAAAACTCCTTGTAGGAATAAAATACTCCTTCAACACTTGAGCGGGCTACATGTGTAGCCCACTTCTATGTCATTTATTTTCTCCAAATGGTGAAACAATAAATAAAACATAAAATATTATTAATTATTAGATTTATTTTTACCTATAAATAGCGATTATTTAACAAAACTTAATATTTAGATTAATAATTTGGCATAATTTATAAACTTCTATAAAATCAACATTATTTGGATTGTACGAGATCAATCACCCTTAATTTTAGATTTATATTAATAATATAATGCCTAATACCGTTTTTATTATCTACATTAAATATACCATGAAAATTAATATCAGTAAATAAATAAGCAAAGATTAATATCTAAAAATTTCCACTATATTTAAAATTGTATGTATAACAATTGTTTCGACACACAGTGCCTTTTTCAAATACAGACTATGCTAAACAAACACTGAGAAAAGTAATTACAACCTAAAGTGTCCATCGACCTAATAATACCGTAAAACGTGATAGTGGGGAAATCCATTTTTGTCAACGTCTAGGAGGGCAATATAAGTTTAATAACGATGAACCATTCAAGTCTAGCTGGTCATTTAGCAAAATATCCAAATTTTTTCTTTTATTAATTTCTAGACTCCCTAAAAGATTAAATTGTTTGGATTTATTCTCATTATGTATGCTTTTCTAACATTAACTGGTCAGCATAATTAGAATTAGTTGTTTAGTGTAACTTCTTTTATGTTCGTTGAGCCTAGTAGAGAAAGATCTTCCTGTTTGTCCAACATAAACTTTTGGACACGACCCGCACTCAATTAAATAGACTCCTGATTTATACAGTTTATTTGTTTGACTTTTATTGTTTTTAATGAGGCGTCCTAGACTATTGTTTGTTTTAAAAGCAATATTTATATTGTTTGTTTTGGATAAATATCTCGACACTAATTTGGTAACTAATTATTAACCAGATATATTATATTAATGGCTTTATTATAATTTTTTTTATTAATTATTTTATTTATAATGTTTGGGTCTTATCCGTTATTTACTGCGATCTGTTTAATGGCATTCAATTCTTTATTATAATTATCGATTGACATGGAGATATTTAATAATCTATGTATAAAAGAATTAAATGCTGCCATCTTTTGTGAATAATGATAACAAGATTTATTGTGTAGAAGTAAATCTGTATGTGATGGTTTGAAAAATTGCAAAATCGTGTTTATTGTCTTTTCTAGTATTAGTTAAGTCTAAAAAATTAATACTATTATGTTGCTCTTCTTCAACTGTGAATTTAATATTTTTATGTAAAGAATTTATGTGAATTAAGAATTGATTTAATTGTCTATCAGAACCTTTAAAACAAATTAGAATGTTATCAACATATCTGTACCAGTAGTGATGATTTAGTGATGAACAGCGACCAACTCCACCCCGAATTGGCTTATTCCTCATGTATATAGTCTGCATTTCAGTTTTGTATTTCTGGATATATTTTGCATGGGTATACGATGTTCAATAAAGGGCCGTGCTAGTTGAAATCCGACTTCTTGCAAGTAATGGCGGCGAATCATTTTCATATCTGCATTATTCATCTGATATAGTACGAGACCATTTATATCAACCAAATTGAAAAAAATATAAAACAATATAACAGGCCATCGATGATTATTGCGTGATACATCATACTGTCTGCACATTTTATCAATATTATCGGTACCATACTTCGAATCGTTATAAAAGGTGGTTATTTCGGGTTTGTTAGATTTTCCACTATCAGGATCAATGTTGTTGTCATTGTGAAGAGTAAACAATAACAAAACTACTTTTTTAGGTTTTGGTATATAGCTGACCAGTGTACAATCCGGTTGAAAGCCAAAGACGGATTCGTTTATCTCCTTGTTTTCAATTGTTTGATCCTTGTTGAACTGATCAGGGATCTCAGTTTTTTTTTAATGGTGCTACCTACGGTTGCGATTTTTCTTAGTTAGTATTTTTTCTATATTGGAACACTAGTCTGGTAATGTCCACAACTGTCCATGGTAATGTTACATCCTAATCCGTATTATGGATTCAAAATTCGATGTATACAGTTTTTCGAAAGTCTAACAGATACCTTCTGATAGCATACCGGCATAAATTTCAAAATTGTAGAAGTATGGGTATTTGACATCCGCCGCCATAATAATTTTTATACCAAATTTGGTATGTATTGCACAAAATCCGCAATGTCCTTTGAATTGTTCATCAATTGTAAGGTATTCACTGGGGGTGTAATAATTCTTACATTTTTGTAGCATACTAGTTGTAGCATAATAATAGTGATTTGATGTATAGCTGCTAGTCGATCCGTTTGTTGCCCAACGTGTCGATCTTTTACAACATCAAATCGAAAAACACACAGTAGGATACGAAATCTGCTCTCAGACATGGTGGTGTCACCATTTCAATTCCAGTACCTTTTAAATTGTCCCAAAATTCTTAGAGATTTCTTCGCCCTGATTGACAAGTTCGAATCTCCAATAAAACCCCCATAAGTGCTTTCATTTCTGTAATATCGGTATAAAGTGCATCTCGATCTCTTTGAAATTTACTTTTTATAGTATCAATGAAAATGTTTGTCGTTTCAACAAGAACATTTAATATATAAGCATCAAAGGAATGGATAAAAGACTGAAGAATTGTTTCGTGGGATTGTGTTCTTGAAGTAGGTGGTGGGGACTTACAGCATTTTGTTCCGTTACTAAACGGATAACTGGCAGAAGCAAATCACCTTCGGGCGTGGACTTTTCTTGTTCCTTATCCTCCTCTAACCCATCTTGCTCACTTTCGGTGGAAACTGACCCGGCGCACTTTGTTCCACAGGATCTTCCTCTGCTCCCTCATTGTCGCTTGAAATGTTGCTGTTTCCATTCTCCTCCATCAACCATTCTTGTATTCGTCTTTCATTGGTGGTTGGTGCCATAATTTTCTGTAAAGATCGAAATACTATAAAAATATGCACTGTAATAATAAAAAATAACATACAGAATGAACTGCAGATATGCATATTATAAGAATACTTATATATTTAGCAATAAACCTGATGATCACTTATTTAAAAAAAATCTGGAATGCTCGCGCGGACTACATCTGTAGCCCAGCAACTTTACTAGCGATGGCACAGATGTCCTTGTGCCACGGGAATTGTTACTATTACATGAAAGGGCAGCACTGTAGCGCGAAGTGTTCAAGAAAGAGACAACACTATGTCGAACTTGCTCGTTAAGAATTTGTTCAGATTTTTATTGGATTTTGTCACTGATTTAGTGACTATAAAATAAAGTTTATGTTTAACACAATGCTTCCTCTCTGGCGAAGACTGAAAACATTCAGGGTGCGCTAGTGTGCCGTGTGCAATTGAGGAAATGTTTTCTCATACCAGACGACCTGCGTAGAATGTAGGTAGGGATTTTTGTCTTAACAACGGATTTCCTTTACCAACAGTTCCTCTTGTCTACGCTACGGATTGCGCTAGACGTTACACATTACTAGAACACATTAACGTCGTTTAATGTCAAATCACTAATTTTTCGCACCCTAAACGATGCACATCACATTATTAACAGAAATACATTATTAACTATTTTTTAATTTAAATGTTCAAAATGTCAAGCATTTGACAGGGCACGTTTCAAACGTATTTTCCCGAATACGTTGAAAAAATCCAGGTACATTTCAAATCAGGTTGCTGCTGCTCCATATATAAGAAGTATATTTTGGTGTTAATTTGAATTTAAATACACATGCCGAAATATTTTTTATCAGACACACGTGGGGATTATAGTACGTTATTCCTTTTGTTTTTTGGCTGAATCATTGCTGATTCTTTATTATTAATAGATTGAATCATTAATTCTAGTTTATTCGTTAAATAATAACCATTTATCAAATATGCCACATATGCTTTTACACATGTTTGCTTAAAATGATAATTTTTATCACAGCTTTTCGATTGGCGATTTAATAATTTTACATTTTTTTTTTCACGAAAATCCTTAGGTTTTTGACTTTTATTATAAGGAACTTTATCTTTCAAAGGATGTGAAAAATCGTTGTTTAAATTGATGAAATTTATTTCCCTTATACCTTGTATATGTTAAGAGTTATATCTTGGAACACGTAGAAGATTGTAGGGGGAAAGAACGACAAAGATACTTCTCTACAGAAAACCAACAGGCAAAAGAAGACACGGAAGATGAGAAAAAAGACGGATCGAGCAAGTACAAAATAATTTAATAACGCTTGGAATTGGAAGCTGGAGGATCAGGGCAACGTGTAGAGAAAAATGGAAAGGAATTATAATTAAATACTTACGAAAGTTTATGTAATAGTTACCCTAGGCCTACGTTATAGAAACCAGTCTCGGGAAACGCTTTCTGACGTGTGATGGCGTCTGAAGGAAGGGGCAAATTTTTGCGTGGAGCACGAAAGCAATTTCCTTATTTTTAATTATTTTTCATATTCCTACAGCATTCATCATTAACAGTAACATGATTTCCATCATATTCAATAATATAAAGTCCTGTTACTCCTTCAATCAAAAAGCCCACTAAACAGTGATTTTCTAAGGACAAAGAAGTAACTTCCGAATCATTTGAAGATTTTCATTGCCCACAAATTCTACCGTTAGGTTTGTTCACAAACTTATTAGACCAGAAGTGCACTTCATCGAAAAAATTACTGGTTCGTGTATCTTTTCATAGTGAACTGATGCAATGTACTGAACACAGCAGTCTTTGAGTGACAACATTTATCAACATTTATTCTTTATTATTTCAAACACTATTGCCGCTATTACGTTTTAAAATTGTGACGCTCTTATTGAAAAACTCTTTACAAACAAATGGCCATCACCGAGAAGTAATAAAACCAAATAATTTTTTTTCTTTAACAAGAAATTTCGATAATTTTAAGAAACTCAAACTTGGAAAAGTTTATATTTTCGCGTCGAAGGATCCGTTATTTTCTTTTGTGTCAACTTGATGGACGTTTTAAATAGCAGTCTATTTTAATAAAACGCAGAGGAGGATTTGTTTGTCTGTTGGTGTCTTATTTCCAATCGAGTTTATTTACGTTCATGTTGTTTTCTTTTTTTTTTTCTTTATTTCTTTAGAACGAATTGATTTTTCTGAACAAGTTTTTTCGATGGCTTTTCAATTTGGTTTCTCTCATCAGATTTATTTTATTTATCGGTGAAATTTTATCCTGAAATTTACTTGTTATTTTAAGCTGAAACGAAGCTATGTACGTCATTCATAATTTAGAAAAACAAATCAAAAATAAATTTTATTGTATACTGTATGTCAGAAAAATAATGGAACTTTTTAAATTTAAAGAAAAGTACTAGTACCATCTATTGAATTAACATATAATCTGAAAGCTGTATATCTCCTCTATAAAATGAGACCACCATCGTTAGATTCGATCAACGGATTATCAAGTTACCAGGATTCCAGGATTCAAGATTCCAGGGCGGTCGTGATGCTTTGGAAGACGACCCAAAGGCAGGACGGTCAAAAAAACAAAAATCGCGATGGGTTGGTGGAAAAAGTGCGTGAAAAACGTGCATTAGTAGAAAAAGTGCGCGATTCGCCCACGATGCGAATTCGATTGTGAGATGGATAGCGAAGGAGTTGAATACGACCAAAGACATAATTTTCGAAATTTTGACAAAGGATTTAAACAAACGAAAAGTCTGTTCTCCAGGAGCCGATATGGCATTTGGAAAACTAAATGCCATATCGGCTTAAAATTCATCAAACATCAACAACTTTTTAGAAATGCAATCACCTTTGCGATGACACCACCATCTACCAGAAAAGGATCTGACATAAACGTACTTCAAGTTTGTTTCAAAATTGCTGGTGGCTTTACATAAAACGAAATCATTGGGTTTTAAAATTTGCACCAACTGGATGTTCCAAGTATGCATCTTAAGATACAGCTTTGAAATTCATTGTAGACCTTTTCGCGGCATAGCCAGAGCAGGCGAGCATCTGCGCGTTGCAAAGTTTGGATCGTCTCATTCAAAGCTCTAATTGACTCCATATATTCTTCGCTTTTCGCGCTGTGCAACCATCCTATTACTTCCCTGTTTAACCCCTCAGAACCTGACACTTTTTATATTTTTTGAAATATATTTTTGGTTATATGCAATGTTAAATAACATATATAATAAAAAGTTGTTTCAACGAAAAATATTTATGTAGGGTAAATATAGGGCATGTCTAAATATTCATACACTAGATTCTAATAGAACTTTGATTGAATATACATTGTTTAGTATCTTGACATTAATGGGAACCTAATTATAAACACAATACAAAATTAAAACCTCTTTTAGGGTGTATGATAAGCTTTAAAACAATCGATATGAAGTTCAATATTGATGATGAGTATGTGATACCTCACTTCTTCAGGAACATTTGAGGTTCTCTGTGGCATAAGAACCAGCAGCTTTGGAGTTGAAAGTATTGGCAGTACAGTGTGCTTAATAAAATGAATTTGTTTTATTCAAGGTTCTATATTTCGGAACAAAATCCACGAATTAACGATGGATGCGTTTAGACAGAAGCGAACGATGGGGCAATGCCATTTTCGACTTCTTATATTTATTCTATGGTGACCACGCCATTGATCGAATAAAGCGACACTCCCCATGCCGTGGTTATATTCATGGAATAAGGAAGGTTGCAAAATTGGTACTCTCTGTTTTTGCGTCTGGGTAACGCTTGTTAACAAGTTCATCGATTCTGTTGGTAGTTAGTGTAACTTGACTATTGTCATGCGGGCTTATCAAAGTAACATTGCTGGCTTTGTCTAGAAGGTTATATGTGGATTCTCGGGCGCTTCTTTTAAATTCTTTTTCTATGCGTTTTCTATGCGATCAGCTGGAATTGTTCCTCTACTGAGGGACACTTCCCGTAGGGACAAACCCTAATGCCATTCTCTGTGTAACTGAACTTCCCAAGGTCATATTTGAATCTTCTTGGCTCGTAAAGCTCAAATTTCACGCAGTAACCATTTGGATTATTCAAACACTAACACTTAAATCCGAAACGTATCGGTTTTCCCCTAATGAAATGCTTGAAATTATGACCACCATAATATGGTTTCATAGCTTCATCTAAGGACCCAATTTGAGGTAATGGGTCAGTATATTGTTAAAATTTTGAGGGCATGTGATTTATTAGGGTCCTTACTTTCTTGCATCTATCCTTTGGGTCAGTCAAATATTTAAAAATTTTCTCGAGACAGGGCATTAGAAATAGCATTTTTATAAGTATCCGATGATTTTTCTCAGGACATTCTTCTATTTGGCAGTTTTACATATCCAGACAAAAGCAAGATCTCCAAAACTTGTTAAAATCTTCTGGTGATACCATATATAATTTGTTTCCATCTTTATACTTCAAGTAGTTTATTGACTCATTACATATCTCCTCTACAAATTCTAATGGTCAAAACAACTTGAAGAAGTCATTAGGATGTGCTTCTAATTCCATCATTTCTTCTATGATGCGTCTCCAACTTTATTTTTACTCTATACTTTTACTCTGTACTTCAAATTGAATAGGTTCCCAAAGATGTTTTTTTCTCAATTTTATATTTTGATTCAAATTTGTCTTTCGAAAAAGACTTCTTTAAATTTTTATTGGATTTCGGAAAGCACTTATTTTCTTTCATTATTACGCGAAATTAGTTCAACTTGCGAACACACAGCTAGGAGGCCAGGACCCAACAAACTCATACTGTCAACTTTTTGCAACTCATCGACGTCTGTAACTCCGCCCCCTTCAGGTGGAAATAAGGTGATATCGATAGATTCTGTACCGGCGACTTCCTCTTCCATATCAGATTCTTCCAAACAAGCTAACAATTCTTCTGTTGTAAGACGTCTCCCAAAAATTATAAAAAATAATATTTTTCAAGCATTGTTTTAGTCATCCATTACACTTATATTTTAACTTTCATAGAAGCCTAATGTATGAATTTTCATAAGATCGACTTTACCACCCTATAAAACATAATTCTAAAATTATGTAAATATTTTACTTCTCAAATGTCATTGATCAAGTTAATTACAATATATTTAGATATAAAACTAAATAAAATAATAATATTTAATATATATGTTGGTATAAAAACCTAAGTCACGTTTCATTATGAAGGGTTTTTTGCTTCACTTCACTTTTACCTGACGTGGACGACATATTTGCAAATAAAACACGACCAGCTTTTGACAGCATGAAGAAAATATCTTTACTATCGATATTTTAACCGGAACAATATATACTAACGTCACCTTTTATTCGTACACCTAATTAAATTAACTTAAAAACGCGTATGGGAATTTAGACGGTAGGTTCTAGTGGGCTAAGATGTAACTACTGTAATAATATTCTCTAGGCGTACTCTGCGGAATTATATTTCAAAGAAAAGATCTCAAATGCATATCCTGATACCTTGGGGTAAGAGATGGGTTTATTTAAATATTAAAATATTAACGGACAAACAATGAATGCTTTGTAAAAAATTTATGAACAACTATTACAAACTGAAAGCTGTTAATATTAGAAACCATTTTAATCTAGAAAGAATTGTACAATATTTGTATTAAATATTTGTTGGCTTTATCATATAGTTGACTTACAATTAAAAATGACTCAGTGACGCGAGAGATTAAAAAAAAATGAATCCCGGACATCAACAGGCAAATGGTCTGTGGTGAAAAATCGTGACAGGCGGAAAACAACCGAACAGAAACAACTGAAAATAAACACGATCCAGAGTGCGTCGGGCATAAATTATGGCCTAAACGCAATCCAGCCGATTACGAACCATTTAATTCTACTGAATGTGGATATGGTGAAAAGACCATTAATTTGCCATGTGTATGAGCTTGTGTCCAGTCTAGAATAGGAGAACAATTGCAATGAGAGATTATATTTATAATATTTATCACAAAATTAAATATATTATGGGAATATACCAGGGTAATCGGAAAAGTTTCCAGTCTCAACATGAAAATGGTATTACTCGTCAAAAATATTTTGGTAATATAATTTCGTATACGCTGTCAAGATAACCTTGGAAATTTCAAAGGCACCTTTTAAATGCAAGAATTTGATGATGGCTCGTTATTCGAGTAACACTAACATCGACTGACATAAATGATTGTTAAACAGCAACTGAGCATCTAATATAAATAACATTTTCAAGGTTATTTTCAAGGAAGCTTTTCTGACTACCCTCGCAACAGTTTTTAAAAACATCATCAGATGTATGGCATGTGGTCCTGTTACAGAAACAGTATTACCGACTGAGGGTAATTTTTAACATTTTTTCTTCTTTAACGATAACATTTTTTCTACTATCTTCTGCCCTTAATCGGTCCTTTCATATCCAGGTTTTATTACGCCTTTCCGTAAGTTATATCTTCCTAGTCCTTCCTTCCATGATATCCTTCTGATTGGTATTTCGTGGTCCATCCTCATAACAGGAACACACAAATTCAGCAGTCTGTTTTCTTATCTTTCAATAATTCCTTGTTTCAGTGATTTCTATCGCATTTATTGATGATAATCCAGGTTTCACATTCATATAGCATTTTTATAACTGTTATTGTATTATAATATATTGTATATAATATTATATATATAATACGTATTATATAATACGAGGTATATTTTTAAATAAGGTCCGCTTTTTAGTAAGAAGAAAAATACTATAAATATCATTAAAATATATATTTTGTCTATAATTATTATAATTATTATATATTTTATATTACTATATTTTAAACATAATTTCCATTTTTGTTCAAACATTTGTCATACCTTTCAACAAGTTTTTAAATTCCGACGTCAAAGAAATCTGCCGACGGTGAAGAAGTCCAATCGATCACTGCAGTTTTAACTTCTTCGTCATCCTTTAACCGTTGACCATCAAAGAACTCCTTTAAACACCGAAACAAGTAAAAATCAATGATGTTTTGCAACCTGGCAAACCACCTGAAGACAAAACATCATACCGTCCAATATCATTGTTGCTGATTATATCCAAGTTGTTTGAACAGCTGCTCAACGCCTCAAACCCATCATTGAGGAGAAACTTCTTATTCCAACGTATCAGTTTGGATTCCGTAATAAGCACTCGACAATAGATAAAGTACATCGACATCATATTCCTAAGGTCTGGAATCAAAGTTAGAAAAATATCTACCACAACAAATGAACCAAATTCTTCAATTATACATAACTGACCATCACTTTAGAGTCAAGCATGGTGAGGGATATTCAGATCTTAAAACGATATGTGCTGGAGTGCAGCAATACTTGCTGTACGCCAACGATATTTCGCAGAGCAGTGGAGTAGTGACGGCAACATTCGCTGAGGATACTGCTTTACTCGCTACTGGAAAACAAATTTAGTCAGCTACAAATAAACTCCAAACAGGCATCAACTATGTCACCAATTGGACAAAGTCGACCCATGTCAATTCATCATACCCTGCGAAGTCGACCCATGTCAATTTCACCAACAGGAAATATAACTATAAACCAGTGACATTCACTCAGAAAAGAATCCTACATGCCCATGAAGCAAAGTATCTGGGCATGAGTCTAGATGCTAACCTAAGATGGAAAACGCATGTGAAAAAGAAACATGAGCAACTGGGTCTAAAATTCAGAAAAATGTATTGGCTACTAAGGAGCTACTCTGTGTTGTCAGTACACAATAAACTGCTTCTCTATAAGCAAATCCTAAAGCCTACATGGACTTTCAGCACCCAACTTTGTAGCTGTTCCAAAGACGTTCCAAAATAAAGTAGTTCGCAATATTGTCAATGCCCCGTGGTACATCTGAAAGGAAGACATCCACCTGAAAGTGCCAATAGTTGAATATGAAATCAAGGGGTTTGCAAGCAAACACCAGAAGAGGTTGGAAAGCCACGAAAATGTCGAAGTAATCTCGTGACTCCACAACAACGGACTTATTCGATGGCTGAAGAGATTGAAACCGTTCGAATTATTTTATTATAATAAGGTGTGCCTGGAATGAGTTATTTGTAGCAATCACATGAAAAGATTGAGGAGTGTACTGTGAAGCACGTCGCTGGACATGTATCTACCAAACAGACTAAGATAAAGATGAGTGTTTAGTTTAGATAATAGAAAAATATTGTTAATTAGATTCAGTCTAATCACAACTTGTAATGTCTATATGACAGAGTTAGAGAATAAAAAAAATGTCTGTGGGAATATTAGAACCTCGTCCGCATATTTAGAGTGACATATTATATTACACAGGGTTCGCTGTTTCGCGAAATGGATCTTGATTATTGAATTAGGCAGAAGATATTCATATAAACATTTATTCACTTAAATTCACAAATACTTCACTACACTTTTGACGGGTAATTTTTCGCTGTATTGCCTTAAGTTTTGCGAGATTTGGCTTAATGCTCTTCATGTTTATACTCCACAAAATATTATGTATTATACTCCACATATATATACTCCACAGTTATTTAACTTGACTTTAACAGGGAATTGGCTCTAGCTCTAGCAATTTTAAATCCGTGCTTTCAACCCTCACTCTTCTCGTGCAACTTTAAACTCGTGCTTTCAACACGTTTACGATCAAGCGGTATCCAATCCAGGATCACCTTGGTTTATTTTTTGTCCTATCGCCTCGCTATATGGCCTGCCCACTTTCATTTCAATTTCTTTATTCTTCCAATGATATCACTCACTTTGGTTCATTCTCTGATCCATGTGCAGGGCTTTCTATCCCATCTAGTAATACCAAGCATACATCTTTTCATTCGGTTCTGTCTTGAAAGAAGAACAATATCATCTGCGAATCTAAGATGGTTTAAGTATGCATCATTGATTTTTATTCCGTCCTGCTCCTATTCCAGATTACAGAACACTTCTTCCAGGCATGCTGAAAAGAGAAGACGCGATATTGCATCCATACCCTGCCATACATCCCGCTCTACATTAATTCCAACCTCAAGATCATATAGGTGGGCTATCGCTCTAGCTTCATCATATATCGATCTAGTAGGTTCGCATTGGGTTTCTATACACCTTGATTAAGTAATGCATTCATTATGGCCTGCTTTGCCATTGAATCAAATGCTTTTTCATAACCGATAAAAACCAAGCACTATCGCATAGTGTATTCGTTGTGTCTTTCTATGACCTGCTGTAGGACCTCAACACTAAAATTTCCTGGAGCCTTGCCATTTTTCATCGAGTCTATAACCTTTGTCACTTTCCCCACCAGGATGTCCGGCATTTGTTCTTTAGTAGGCACTGCTGTTCTTAACTGGTTCTGGTAGCCATATAACTCTGAGTAAAATGTTCGGACAACCTCTAACATTTTCAACAATAAAATGGTTTAGGACAGTACAATTGCAAAGTATTGTTTTATCATTTGACACGATAAACTTGAAGATATTTACCACTAAACACCAAAACACTTTTTTAAACTTCTCGACGTACATTTCGCTAACCATGTTAGCATCATCAGGAGATGATTTAATCTGCTAAAGGAAATTAAAGGAGACTAATTATCTCCTGATGATAATAATAATAATAATGTTTATTGTCTAACAGGAACATGTCCCAATAACAAGACAAATTAAATAAATAATTATGTTTTACAAAACTAAAAAAAAAGGAAAAAATTAAATTAAGAATTGATTACAAATTAAGCATGAAATTATACTAATACATTAAACTGATATCTATATATAATCATAACTATATCTATGTAAACCACTATTGCTAGAACAAGATAATCTATATTATTTGACAAGGTAACAAGTACATAACATAAGTATAAGTATAAGATTAGAAGTCGAAAAGATAGTACATCAATATTAAAAAAAACAAATATCATTAATTTATCAAATGTATAGCGTCCTGCAGGGCCCGCACTAGTGAACAAGGGGAAACTGAGTACAGATCCAGATCAGAATGAACACTCAAAAGATTGCAATATCTGCCAGCACGAAATAGTGGCGCCCTGCTCTCAAAATTAGTCAGGGCACGGGGCACTCTAAAGGTGTTAGACCTCCTAGCAAAGAATTGAGGTACAAGAAATGGCAATTGCTCCAATAATTCAGGGCAATCGATAAGCCCGTTGATCAACTTGTAGAGGAATATTTGAGACATACAAATCCTCCGATGTGAGAGGGATTGCATCCAAAATCTGTCAAGGAGCACCCGCTGGTCAATTCCTCTAGCCGGATAGTGACCATCAACCCTATATGCTAGGTATTTGAGGAATCTACGCTGCACACTCTCTAGTTTATTGACATGAATCCGGTAAATTGGCGACCATATCAACGAAGCATACTCCAATCTTGAGCGAACCAATGAATTGAAAAGTGTAGTTAAACATGAGACACTTCTAAAATCACCTGTAAATCGGATTATAAATCCCAGGGTTCGTAATGCTGTCCGTGTCACCATCTGTACATGCTGATTAAAACTCAACTCTGCATCCACCATTACCCCAAGATCCTTCACCAAGTCACAGTGTTCCAACACAACACCATCAATAATATAGTCAAATTGAATCGGGTTGCGGCTTCTGCAGAATGTTAAGCGCTTACACTTCCGAGTATTTAGTGGGAATCCATTTTGGTCACACCATCGGTGAGCAAGTGCAGGTCATGTTGAAGTTCAATACAATCTTGCTGAGAATTAATAGGTCTGAAGATCTTCAGATCGTCAGCAAAGGGTAAAGTTTGACTTGTTATATTCTGAGTAATGTCATTAATGTAAATCGCGAAGATAAGTGGAGCCAGGTTGCTACCTTGGGGCGCACCACTAGTTGCGACAAACTCATCAGATTTGAAGCCATTATTCTCAACAAACTGCCTGCGTTGAGCAAGATAGGAGATGAAGAACTTTATCAACTCATCATGGAAGCCCACACTATCCATCTTACTTGCCAAAATGGAGTGATCAAGCCTATCAAAAGCCTTGGAGAAATCGGTATACACAGTATCAACATGCGCTTTTGACCCAAGAGCTATAAAACTACTCTGAAAGAAACAAGACAAGTTTGTAACTGTGGATCTCTTATGGAAAAATCCATGCTGACTAGACACTATCCTATTCTTGACTTGGCTGAATATTTTTTCGTGTAATACGGACTCGAACACCTTCGAAAAATTTGAGAGTATGACTCATTAGAGACAGACTCATTAGTTTAAAGGCCGCGCACCAATCGAAACAATCTTAGGAACACCCCTAATATACTTAATCCTCAAATCCTTCTCGCCGGCGTTAAGACGTTCCATCAACCTAGATCTAACTGCTCGGTACTCCTGAACCTGCCTTGGGGTCTTGTCGGTGGTAATAGATAGATGACGGAGATTTTGGTCTGCCTTAATTCGATATGTTTTTTTTATAATCTCCGAGACCGTGAGGCTTCGCAGCACCAAAATGACCAAGACGGATGACCTTCACCACTCCGCTCACGTCGATTTCAGGATACAGTGATCCAAGCACACCGAGAATGGCATCCCTATCCTTCTGACTGCTATCCGGTGAGACATCCTCTGGTTGGCCAAATATCATAACATTCTTCTTTCGCTGCTCCCTGTCATAATATTCCTGAAAAAGGTCATTGCCAACGTCAGCAGGGGCCTCGGGCTGCGGGGAAGGGCCATTATGAGCATTTACGCCATGTTGCAATTTATCTTCGATGATGTTTAGGCGTGAACAAATATTAGAAATATCAGCTTGCAGTGATTGATTGATTTCAGTCTGATCTTTAAGCCTTTGAAGGATTTCTCTATATCCTGGAGGTCCATAGTTTCCAGTTTTGACATGATGTCCTCCAAGGTCACTGGACTATGTGCTGTGCCATCGGGTGGAGAGAGCGAAAACATCGATTTTCGCGCGTTGTGAGATTTCATTACGGATTGCTTTATACAAGTAGGACAGTTCCAGCGGTCACCATCATCTTTCTTCAGCTCACGACTGTAAGCATTGAGCTGGCTTATGCTCAAGTCTGCGCATTTAATGTGGTGCCAAGTATCACAGGTGAAACATAGAATTGCATATGGCTTCTTTGCTATAGGGCCTCTACACGAATTACAAGTTTGTGACATTTTGGAATGCTGTTAAACAATCCTTGTATATACTGTGTAAATGATTTGCAAGATTAGTCCGCGTACAACCTCCGACAATGCAGGGCAGCGGCCGCACTCAAATAAACAGCTAATTTTTTTTCGGAATTCTTTAAATTCCACACTTTGGTACCGATTTAACAGGTTTATTGACTTAATATATTATTAATCCAAAATGGAAATGATAAAATCATATATATGGAGTTTTCACCTTTTCCACCTTTCCAATTCCACCAATTCCACCTTTTTATGACACTCGCCCGCTACTTACGATATCAAAACGAGATATCAAAACGCGCTCCGAACCGAACGAACCGTCGAGTCGAACGTCTAGCCTACTACTAGGTGCTACTAGGATGCTACTACTAGGATGCTAACATGGTTAGCGAAACGTGCGTCGAGCAGTTCAAAAAAGTGTTTTGGTGTTTAGTAGTAAATCTCTTCAAGTTTAGTGTTTCACACCAAAGGTTCTAATAGAAGAATTGATTTGACATGATGTAATCAATTTTATTTGCGAGTCCAGATGGGCTTTTCCATGTTCATTTTCTCCTAAACTTTTTCTTATTAAACGAATTCATACAATAGAGTTCCCATCACTATGGAGTTGTCTATCAGCAAAGTCAACCAGCCTGTCACCCCTATTACTCCGCTCACCATTTCCATATGGGTAGTTGGGATGCAGGGGAACGCCATGGGACGCAGTTGCATTTTTGCCAGTTCCTGCTTTTCCGATTCTAGCATTAAAGCTATTCATCAGGGTTTTGTTCCTACATTTCTCCTTATCTAGAAGTTGGGCTACATCTTCATGAAATTTCTCAATTTCATCATCCCTATAGCTTATAATTGGCGCATAAGCTTAAACGATTTAAAGCTTAAACCTGTTATTCAGCCGAATGACAAATTGGGCTAGCCGGTTAAATATACTTTCAATTCAATAAAAATAATTCAATTCCCCCACTTCGTCCACTCTCCGTACGTCGGGTTAGAGTACGACACCAGTTAGTTCTAGCTTGATTAACTCTTCGCCCTTTCTTCAGCTTTCACAGAGCCCAATAACATGCCAATGTATGTTGTCAAGTTCGATCAACGGTTCTTGCAGTCTGGCCTCTGTTTTCATTGTCCGTATATTAAGCGTAGCAATGTCAAAAGTCCAATGGCAGCCTGATCGAACCTGGCAATTCTTAGTGCCCTCTGCATCTGGACAGGTCTTGGTGATGCTCTTTGACGTCCGGAGAATGAGGGCTGAGTTTGAAGCTTTACTGCCATGTTGAAGGCATGGACCGTAATCTGCCATGCTGATCCAATGTGGGTCGGAAGATTTTGGATCATGTTAGCCTGAGGCCTCTACCTTGACCTGTGACCCTTCCAGAAACTTATGCTCCAGACGGCATAGCTTAAAGCTGCATTGTCCTATTCAAACCCTTTCAACACGTCAAGCTCTGATCCATAAAGGGGCATAATAGCAGTACCAATATATGTATATTAAACAGAATATTTTATGTACATATATTATTTTTTCCGATTGAAAATACAAAAGAATATAATATCAAAACAACTGTGTGCGTTTTTCCTTTTTTTTTTTCAAGCATTATCGGAAATATTATTTCAGTAAAAATTGTCGAATAACACCAATAATTGATGAAATGAAATAAATGCGAGAACTGTACGAACAAATTTAAAACGTGGCTTTTGTTATTTTTTTTTCGTCGGTTTATTTTTTTAATTTTTGTCGAAAGTGACCTTTTATATGCGAGTAGGTTTTCAATCAACTCTCTGTACTATATATTTGAGTTAAAAAAAATGTATAAAAATATTAAAATATTCAGGTTACCGTGAATTGTTTGAGATTTTACACCCTTTCTATTTTTTAGTTTAATTAAATTTGCAATTAGATAGAATGAGTACAGTTGTTACAAAATTTATCCCAGGTCAAAATAACTGAATTTTATGGAAAATAAAAAAATACAAGGCTTTAAAAAATATATTTGTCGAGTTATTTTTTATTTCTTCTACTCCATGATGGTAAACGGTTTTTCAAACTGAGCGGTTTTTTAATTCTTGAATAAAACACAGAATTTGCGATGATTTCATCAAAAAACTTTTTATTGATAATTGAAGCATAGTGTATGATATTTAAACACAATATCAGCCAAATGACCATCTCTTTTAGCTCCACAGACTGTTACCCGTTTCGGGCTTCAAAAAAAGTACCCTTAAAGAAATACAATATATTTTAATATGTTAAATAATACCAAGGGCTAATTAATGCTAAGAGAATATGAGATTTCAGGCGACAAAAGAAAACATTACTCGGTACTTAGACGTTTATTCTTATCATGTAAAATACTATCGTGAAAGCCAAAAGAACATGAGAGGGATTTGGTTACAATATTAAATTAACTAGGTTAGTAATATACAGGCAATTTAGTCATGATGTTTTGTAGACAATAAACAGTAAAGAACTTAATCTAATGTGACTAGTAGGATGATAACTTATATTTGGTCAGTGAATCCACGAAACTCCCGATGAGTGTCGCACAGGCCACGTGAGGCAGAAAGTCGGTCTGTCTACCTCTTAAGGTTTCAGATATTTCGTGGGTCTGCTCCTGTGGGTCGCGAGGACTTTGAGGACACCCAAAGACTTGCGTGGAAAGAAGCCAAAGAATCACCCGGATTAACCACGTGGACTGGAAAAATATGAAAAGATGGAAACAATCACCTACGAAAAAAAAACTAGAGAGAAATTTTATTAATATTGTGAGAAATATTTTAATGAGGTTAAATTATTGTTACCCCTGACTGGGTTAAAAAGCAAAGCTGATAAATAAACTCGGCACTATACCCAAAATATTCCGAACTTCAAAACTCTATTCAGCGGAAATTTTGCACTGGGTCAAAGCCTATTACTGCACAGTCGTCTGCTCTCGAAGGTGGTCGAAAAGTGAATTTGAAGGGAGGAGGGCAAAAATGGTTTCTTCGAAAAATCAAGTCCGCGAAGTAATTCAGTAGCTCTCCGTTAGATTACTGCCAATCAACCAAGGCACCAGTATCAGACTGAGGTGAATGAAAAGTAACAAATTAAAAGTGATGCGTTAATTATAGGACTAAAATAGATATAAACTAAAGAAACATGGTACCGACTGTTAAAGCCTATTCAAATATGAGCAAAAGATTGATCAAGAAAACACGTAATCAACTCTCACAAATTCTCCATACTATTGCAACAAAGTACCGCCCTCTATCCCGACTCAACACGCAGTACCGGATATACAAAATAACCACGGACATGCATTAATTACCTTCACGACTCGACGCAAAATGTACTCCATTTATATTTCAGTATCTTCGCCAAAATGCCAAAATAGGGAAAATCTGTATAACTTAAATTTTAATATAATATAACTAAATTTACTCTTACTTACTCTTTTGTCATCCTTTAGTTCAGGAATCGATTGTGGATTGTCCTTACAGTCCTGGCTCACGTAATTCCAAAGAAAATAGTCCAATGGTGTCAAATCACAAGATCTTGGTGGCCAATTAACATCGCCATTTTTTGCAATAACTCGTCCAGGAATGTTTTCTTTCAATAAATTATTCCTTTCATTAACAGAGTGAGGTGCAGCTCTATCCTGGAACCACATATCCTCCAGATCAATATTGTTCAATTTAGCCGTCAAAAAATCCTGTCATCATCTCACGATATCGAATACTGTTACATTTATAGCTTCACCAGTAGCATTCTGAAGGAAATACGGCCCAATTACACCTCTTGACCACAATGTATACCAGACAGTGACTCCTTTAGGATGTAAAGGTTTCTCATGAATCAATCGTTGATTTTCCTCACCTCAAATGCAGCAATTTTGTTTATTAACATAGCCATCAATTTCAAAATGTGATTCATCTGAAAAGATGATTTTGTGCGAAAAATGATCTGTTTTTTCTGTGGTCCATTTGACAAATACATTTTGAATGATCCAGTGGCTTTAGTTTTTGTGTTATTTAAACCTTATATGCGTCAATGCCTAAATCATTTCGTAAAATACATGTTGTGGATTCACTGAGTCCAGGTTGTTGTGAACGTCGACTAATGGAAATCTGGGTCTTCAGTAACACTTTCACGTACCAAATCAATATGCTCTTGTGAACGATCACTACGATTATATATTGCTCTTATTTTATCTTCCACCGAACTAGTTTCTTGAAATTTTTGAACAATTCGTTTGATACTACTTTCAGATGGACGCAAACCGTAAATATAACGAAATTTTCTAAAGACAGTTTTCATTTTAAAAACAGTTTTCACTGTATAATCATTTTTATAAAATCATTCAACAATTTTAACGTGTCATTGTATCGACACCATTTGTATGACACCATTTTTATAAATATCATACGCAATACTTCTCAAATGAGACTAGATCTAGGCAAATTCACAACGCCATCTATGTTTTATTCAAGAATTAAGAAAAATCGCTTAATTTGAAAGACCCGTTATTATGATTAAAAAAACATAAAATTTAGATAGATAATGGACAGATATAACTCAAGAGACTAAATAAAAAACAAACTATTTGTTTATTTATCCAAATGTATTGTGTCGCCTTTCACTACAGTATACTTATTTCAATATTTTTTCCAGTCTTCGAAACTTTGAAAAAAATTCTCATTAGCAACTACAGCACCAAGTTTAAAAAACAGTGTTGTCGGAACAAGATTAGACGACACATAAGACAAGTCTAAATTGTTCTTCAAAATTGAACTGATCCAATTGATCTGACCATCTTCCTGTGCTACAGCCCGTCACCGAGCTTTGACCTTCTTCAACTTTCACTTCCAACTGGATCAATCTCCAGCAATCCTTTGCCAATTTTTGACATAGAGTAGTTCTGCAGCATTTTTTCTTTCATTGTCCTACCATCGTCTCCTTAGTCTACCTATTTTGTTGTTACCCCCTATTCACCTCTCCATAATTTTGCTTGGTACCTGGTTTTCTGGCATTCCGTATGTCCCGCTCATCTGAAGTCTCACATTGTCTCTAACAGAGGTTCCTAACCTTTTCTTGACCACCACCCCCTTTACAAGAAGAAAAATTCTACCGCGCCTCTTCCATAATAGGTAATTATACCAAATATTAAAATATTATTGCACATTATCTATACCTATTTTATTTGTCTATCTTTATTATCTATTATTTAATTTAAAAATAAACTTAAAATCAATAAAAAATTAAAAAAAAACAATCACATGGTTGAGGTTGTGATGGTGACCGTGGAGTTTTAACAATTTGTTAACATCCGGTTTCAATTTCGTTAACATCAGTCGCAAATCGCCACGCTCAGTGATGTGGAGTCTTTTCCTTTTCTTAGATAGTAAATTAACTGCTGCACTGAATCTACGCTTAGTCAAATACGATGAAGGAAATGCAATTAAAAATTTCTGTACTATTGCCCACAATCCAGGGTAAAGAGCTGGTATTGAATTTTGAAGGCAGAACTCTTGGTATCCATTTCTGAATTTTACTTTTAGTTCTTCGTTAGTTGCGAGTTCTACCAGTTTTTCTCCTAAATTTGATGATTCAGCTGTATCTGCATTTGCGAAAGGATTTAAAATCCAACTCAGTTCATCCATGTCTAAAATATTATGGAATCGCTTCGTAAAATCAGCATGAAGAACGTCTAAATTGTCAGTAAGTTAATCTTGATTAGATTTCTGTTTTTGTTAAGTTTTGTTTTACTTCTATCTAGATTTAATTTGATTTATTTGAACAGAAGTTTTTCCAGAAAAGCAGCTATGAAGTTTTTTGTTTTAACTAAATTAAACTCATCACCTTGCTATTGTAAATTGACTTTATTAAATATTCTAAAGAGGTTTGTCAAATAAGCGATGTTATTTTTGGACCTGATAGGTCAGTGGCCGCTCGTGAGGGAGGGCGTTGGGGCGCCGCCCCTCCAGCATTTATCACAGTAAACAGTTTTTTAGAGCAGAACACCATATTTTATTTCCATTCAATTTCTTTCCTTTAACTCATTTTCATAGTTCACCTCCTGTATAGGGTTTCAATAGCACGAAAAGTAAAAAGGAGGAAGGGGAAAGCAAAAAAAAAATGTTCAGCAGCAGTATTTTCTTCTACGCCCTCCCACTTTAAAACCCACGAGCCGCCAGTGAATCAAGTTTTCGGGTAATTTTTTGTCTCTGTTTTCAAGGAAGTCCAGTGCTGAGTCAAATAGATTAAAAACACGATTAAGGCAAATACGTTTTGAGAACCAACGAATTTTTGCGTGCGGCAGCAAGCCATTGTAATATTTATCATTTTTTCTACAAAGTTGGCCAAATAATCTGCCGTTCAATGAATTGCTTCTAATCTTATTGATTGCTCTAATAATGTAATGAAGCGATATATGCAGGCGTTCATTCAGACTTTTTTACACCCAAATGCCGACGACGAATAACACAATGTAAAGCAAGTACATTTGGTAGTGCTTGTTTCAAATGCGCTCTGAAACTATTATGAGGCTCCGTTATCGCTGGATCTCTTGAAAAAACTTGTCATGGTATTAAATATCGATTTTCCTTTTGTATCGGTTTCTAAATTTTTAGCAAATAATAACTCTTGATAATTTTTTTTTTCTTTTGTGAATCGAACGTATGATAAGACTGGTGCTTCGTTATTTGGTAAAGTTGATTCGTCTAGTTCAGATCCATCTGGAGAGACTATAAATAAACCGACTTAAAGATGCAAAAACCCTTCTAAATGACCAAATAGACCTGAACAAATCCCCTTTACTGAATTTGTACAGACAATAAATAGCATCTGTGTGGATTTCTTAAAAAATGTATATTTTTATTGTATTTATATCTATTTTAACATCGAAAACAGCCAGTTCTGATGAAGCTACAGTGTTAGCGAAACGCGTCAATAATTAATAGTAAAGTGGAAATATAGACGAAACATCTTTCGGAACGTCTTTCATTAAATTTTTATAATGAATTTCCATCAAGTAGAAGCCAACGCAATCCAAAAATTTTAAATATTTCTTTTGCACTCTTTGAAAATAGGATAAGTCTTTGTCATTTTTATCAAAATGCATTTTATTCAAATACTCTTGTAGCCTAGAAGGGTTCATGGTTTTATTTGCAAAAAACTTTTCGGCAAATTGAACACATTGTTTCGTAGGAGAGTGAGTATAACGATATTTTAAATACTCAGTACAGTACTGCCGGCATTTCTTCTTATATTTAGACATTTTGAAATACAAAATTTGCCACAGTTTCGATAAATTATCTTCTCGATAGATTTTAGACAGTTATAAAATTAATTGCTACTTATCACTCGCTATTCACTTATCACTAACGAATATGAATTATTGACGAAGCACCCAGAAATAATAAGACATTCCTAGAGCTATCCCAGCCTTTTATAGCTTTTAATACGTGCACGCATTAACTTGTATGACTTTTCTTATTGGCTATGCCGGTGCAATTGCTCTGTAAACAAGTCATTACAAGGTTCCATATTTTTGTTGAAACATGCTTGATTGCGTGAATCGCGCATTTGCTTAGCAAGTTGCAAAGACTTGTCACCGACAATACTAAACCGTAAAATTAGGTATACGTATATCTAATGCTAATTTAAATTGTTTAATGCTTATTTACGCAATAACAATAAGATACAAATTTTAGATAGCTAGATAAAATATTTATTCATAGAAACAGCATGTATTTTCAATGTATTATATTATATTAACTTCTTGGGTTAAGTTGGTATACCACGGACTCCTGCCCCTCTTGACTATCTTAACGCCCCCCATTTACCTCTGGATCCGTTACCTCTCCTGTGCAAGACCCAGCGCCCGCTGTGGAGCAGTACCACCCAGGTTGGGAACCTATGGTCTACAACATCCAGATTTTTGTACAATTGCTTGAGTTTGAGCTTATACCTGCTCCTCCAAATTCCATTGTCGTTGGCAGTACCAAAAAGTTATCTTCTTTTAAACACTGCAAGCATAACTTCTGTTTTCTTTGTGATGGTCCACGTCTTGTAGCTATAAACAACTATTAGCTTAATGAGTGCTTTCGATCCAAATGATAATCCAGTAGGGTCTACAATGTTTCTAATACTTAGTCGGCGATTACTTAGTACATGATCCATGATTTTGATTATGGTTAGTTGACATGAAACCTCTTCTTGATTGAGGTCCATCTTTAACTGCTTCTCATCACTAAAGTTCTTATAGCATTTGTATATATTTTTTTTGATATATTTTCATATTCGTAACCTGATTTTAAACATGTTTAACCTACCAAACATGTTTTTTGACTACCAAACATTTTTTCGACTCTAATATGACAGACTAATTAGTAACAGACTAAACAGACAGACTAAATAATAAACATACTAATTTCTTTAATTAATCAAGCCCAAGATGTAGCTGAAAAAATATAAGAAAATTCATTACCCCGGGAAACTTAGGAAAAGCGGGAAATGTAATGGGACACATTGTCCCAATTGTATTTATAAATAGGATAATATGTCCCATTGGTATTCAGAAGAGGAATATAGAGGTAAAAAGTAATTTATTTTTAAGGTAAACAAAAGTCAAGATAAAATAATTAATTGTATTAATTTCGTTACACCATATCATATTTGTAATACGTATTACAATTAACTATGATATGGAGTAAAGCAATTTGTACGTAGCGGAATATTACATGCTGAACATATGTACTTGGTCCTCTTATCTTTTTTGTCCAGGGCACATTTGGTGCATCTTCGCCAGCCAAAAGTTGGGACTGGTATATGATCTGCAATGTTCAATAGAAGTTTGGCCCTCTATGATCGAAGACGGCTTGATCCACTGAGCTTTCTTGTAATTTTAGCACTCTGACGTCCAGTCAGAACAAACTGATCTGCCAGATTTACGAGAAAACTTAGAAATATTCCCTTTTTTACCCCCTCTTGATGTACAATATAAGCATACAATACAGTCGCTGCCATAACAGATTTATAAAAAATTATCTTCCACCACTTAGCGGATCTTCTGTCGATGTCGTAGACCTGAACTCTGTGATCTGCCTAATCTACCCCTCCTATTGTTTTGTTATTTGTTACAAAAGGGGTAGGGCACTTGACTTCTTTTTTTGACCATCTTTTTGTTTTCTTGTTATAACTTCAGTTTCTCGGTTACTACAATTATCGATCACCTATATCTCTTTATAATCTAACCACATAACTGCAATTAGACCATCTTCAATTGCTAAAAACTCCGAATTCCATTTTCCTTTAGTTTAGTTGGAAAAGTCGGCATATTTTTTCTATTTTTCATACTAGTCCCAACTGCTACACACAGTAATTCACTCAAAAGCTTTATGCTTGAAAAAAAATCGGTCAAAAGCATTAGTACATTATGATTTTGTAGACTTTCGCATACTTTGTATACAAGTCGTTTCCCATAGTATTATTATTGGTGTTAAATAATATATATGGAGTGTTAGATTTTCTTGGACTGTGTCCAATGAGACAGCAGTAGGTGAGTGTCATCACACACCCAACCGTTGGGTTCCACAATCTCATGTCTCACACAACAACCTGCGTCTCCGCCCAAATGAATATTTTTGTTGGTTGCTTGACCGAGAAGGAGCCCCACCTATCCCTTCAACTGGATGACATATGTTTCGTCTCTCGATATTCAGACTCATCAGGGCACCGACATATACCATACCATCAAGAATAGGGAGACCCTATCCTCAGCCAACAACCCATGCTTTCGCCGATATATATATATATATATATATATATATATATATATATATATATATATATATATATATACATATATATATATATATATATATATATATATATATATATATATATATATATATATATATATATATATATATATATTTCGCCGATATATGCATATATATGCATATATATATATATATATATATATATATATATATATATATATATATATATATATATATATATATATATATATATATATATATATCCGCCGATATATATATATATATATATATATATATATATATATATATATATATATATATATATATATATATATATAGTGGAGTGGATACCGCTTGATCGCAAACGTCCGCCAAGAAGACCGAAAGCACGATGGATTGATGACATCAATAAGTATATTAGACCCGAGTGGCAGAGGATAGCCCAGAACCGTGAAAGTTGGAAGCATGCTGAAGAGGCCTTCATCCTGCAGTGGATCGATACGGCCTGATGATGATGATCATGAACTCCCCGTTTGACTCATCAGTAGATGAATTTGAAGCAATGTGTGTATTTAAAGCAATGTATCAACGATTCTGCATAGTATAGCTTCCCAGCTCTATCAGGTTTCTCAAAGTGACTGAAGTAATAGTTTTGATATCAAAATTTGAAACCCATTTCTCGACATGTATTTCTTAAGGAATGGATTTTCAATTGACTCATTTTTTTACCAATAGTCACTTTGACTGGGAACATGATTGTTGGACATAACCAACATCAGGCCTATCAACACCACTATTTCCTTTTCATCTGTCATCATTGGTCTTTCTTTCGTGCACTCCGCGATAAAAATAAAGAGGCCCCTGGGCTTTGAATGACTGTAACTCGGTTTGCGATTCATTGAATGGTATTCGTACTTCTAATTTAGAATGCTCAGGAATCGTATGTTTTGGAATACAATCTTCAGAAGACTTTCCCGATTGGGGATTGGAGATTGATGTACTTTGGCTCACATTTGTCGATTCAGAATCTTTACCTCGTTCTTTTTCTTGACACCATGAACATCACTTTCTCCGTTTAAACTTTCATTTATCTCGTTATTGGATGGTAGATATCTAGATTCCGCTGTTCACGAAAAATCCAAATCTTCTTCATCGGTCAACTCTTCTATCGCTTCCGAAATGTTATGGTCAGTCATTGTTCTTCCACTCATCCTAAAATAATGCATTACATTGCACTGAAATTTGTTTTATTACTAGTGGGATATAAAGTCCCTGTAAAAAATACCACGGGAACAATATATCCCAAAAACTCTAACAGAACACAATTTTTCATAACTTAAATTTTTGTTACCTAAGTCAATTTATGATGTAAATATACAATTTATTGTAAAACACAAATAATTTAGCCTATTTACGTAATAAAGATATAATAATAAGACATAAAAATACATAAAAAAGATGTATTTGGTAAAAAAATGCGCAACCAGTTCAAAGTACTCGAATAATTCAATAAAGGCGGATCAAGGTCGACAGCTGATTTTCCATCATTGAATATACTTACGTACAAAATACTACTGAGATGAAGTGAATCGCAGTTTAAATGGATCTTTCTCTCACCTTTGCCTAAATATATTTTCTCTGGGATGCATTGACCAATTGGTAGTCAAAGAATTAATGTATCAGCATAATAGCGAATTTTCTATATAAAATATGGGATTATTTTAAAAATAAAATAATAATTGTATGAAAAATATATAACTTTACTGGGTGAAACCTATTTTCTGTCACATATTATATATTTTCTAATAATATATATGGCATTTCAGAATTCTGCTAAAAATAATTTTAACCCAGCCAAAGTTAATTTATGCCTGCGACGATAAATCCGCCGAAGTAGAACGGTAGCAGGGTCAGCGAAAGTTCGTCGAAGGTGGTATAAAAGACGCAGTGAAGCGTCGAAGTCCCGCAGGACAGGGGGCCATTGTCAAGAAAGCAGGAATTGACATCTGCAGGGCCGTCGTATCGATAAAGTCATCCAGTGGCGGAGAGAAAACTAATGGCTTCGATATTTCTATCTAGTTAATGACTTGTAGGTGACAACGGAGTGAGATTGTTTGAGATAGTTCATCTAATTGCGAAAATAGAGCTTTGTGAGGGTTCAGTTTAATATGCGAAGATGACCTGGGAAGTTCTAAATCTGATAATAATGTTTATTTAGTTACATATCATCGAAACTAATAAGAAGAAACCACGGGGATAGCCCGGAAGTGCTTCAAATTAATTATTTAAATCTTTAACGTGAAAAGTAAATTTAAAATATTTGTACTCTTTTGAATATTAAAATAGAATAATCCGGCGCATCACCACCATTCCGTGGTACGTCCGGAACATCGATATCCACATAGACTTCCATACCCTTCCTCAAAAAACTTCGTCAATAATCAGCATTAAAAAATCCAGGAAGGTCTCTCGTTCCACATCAACACTGCCCTGAAATACGAATTACGCTGGAAACCACATATCCCGGCCTTCGGAGATACAAGAGTTCTTCTGAATTCTAACTCAACTTTCCCCCCATAAGCCATAATGCTTCGTCGGTCTTTTCCACACTTCGCCTTGCTCCCCACAACAAGAACTCCCCTGAATTCTGAATTGAACCTTCCCTCCATAACGCTTTACTATCACAATTAATTAATAATAATAAAAAGAAACCCGTGCCTGTCATGGCTCCACGTCCCTAATAACGTGCTGCAACAGCGTACGTACGTACCACCCGTACAAAACAGGAATGCAGGACTTAATTCCTACCAAAAATACACAAAAGCAAGCTGCGATGTTGGCACCACTAGACCTATCGATGAACTGACAAGTAAGTGCTCAGATACGCCCCTCAGAGTGTTCAGAGGAACACCGGTGAGTATAAGCATCTGTGTTGGTTTTTTCTCTTGCTTCCTTCGTTTTTCTTTCACCACACCATTTGTTGAAATAAATGGAAAAGTGATGATAAAAGTGAGTAGAATTAAATGAAGCCAAAAACGAACGAAAAGGGTTAGAATGAGAATTATCTAGGAAAACATTCAAAGATAACGCCCTTCTTTGTTTCTCATGTCCTGGAAAGTGGGGTGGGAGATGCGAAGTAGTTTGCGAATAAGATGCGAAGTAGCTTGACACATTCCATCGGTGGACATGCAGCTGAGACACTAAAGAGAAACCAAAGCAAGGGAGATAATGGTTTTAAAGTGATATTCTTTTAGTGAAGAATCCCGGGTAGTTCGGAGAGATATGTTCGGTTCTGACATCCGTCTCTCTTGTGTCTGCAATTTGAATACTTGAAAATGATGATCTCATCAAGAGGTCACGCTTGGAAGTGTTCACAAATAGGGATAGCGAAGGATAACCGAAAATATTGAAGCGTGAAGGCAATCTTGAAGTCCAACTGTGTGTCTAGGAAGACAAAACAAATAATCCATATAAAAGTTATTAAGACCTACACGGACTTAAACTTAGACGCTGAATCGAGCGGAGGAAGAAAAACTGAAAAAATAGGAGGTGAGAATGTTACGAGCTGTATATTGTAAAAAGAGAACTGAAGGGGGATGGTGAAGAAAAACAAACAATGAGTTGGAGGAACTGTACAAGGGCCCAAATATAATAAGATTTGTGAGAGCGCAGACAGTAAGATTCCTGAGGCACGTGGAGAGATTGGGCGAAGGGAGAATGACAAATCTAGTGTTATGCAAAAAACCAATAGGAAAGAAAAGGAAGGGCAGGCCTAGAAAAAGATGGATAGATGAAGTGCAGGAAGATTTTGGTACTATAAGGATAATGGAATGGAAAGAATAGCTACCACCAAAAAGGAATGGAGAAGGATGGTCAAAGCAGTGTTGCAGAGAAATAGATGAAGATGTTAATTAGTAATATGTAAACTATGATATATATATATATATATATATATATATATATATATATATATATATATATATATATATATATATATATATATATATATATATATATACTGCAGGATGACGGCCTCTTCAGCATGCTTCCAACTTTCACGGTCATGGGCTTTTCTCTGCCACTCGGGTCCAATATACTTAACGATGTCATCAATCCATCGTGCTTTCGGTTTTCGCGGACGTTTGCGATCAAGCGGTATCCACTCCAGGATTGCCTTGGTCCATCTGTCGTCCCATCGCCTCGCTATATGGCCTGCCCATCTCCATTTCAATTGTTTTACTCTTCCAATGATGTCACAGACTCGTGTTTGTTCCCTGATCCATGCCCAGGACTTTCTGTCTCGTCGTGTAATACCAAGCATACATCTTTCCATTCCCCTCTGTGCCGCCCGAAGTTTTTGTTTTCGATATTGATATATGGCAGCACGCATTGATCAAAAAATGTTTTGTGGTGTTAGAAGACTTTCTTTAACTCCTCAGAAAAGTAGATTGTCCCACTTGCCCCACTTAACACGCAGTTGCACTTCCCGGGCAGTATCACCCTGCATTAAAATCCTTTGCCCAATATATATGTAGTGGCCTACCACCTCTAAATCACTTCCTAAAATAGATATTCCTCTGTTTTCAGCAAATATGTTGAACATAACTTAAGGCTTTTTCAGATTTATTTTCAAGCCGTGTTTATAGTTCATCTGTGTCTGTGACAGGAGAACGATATCATCTGCAAATCTAAGATGGCTTAAATAGGCACAATTTATTTTTATTCCATCCAGTTCTTAATCGAGAGGCAGGCTGAGAAAAGAACAGGCCATATTGAGTCCCCTGCTCTACACTCCGTTATGTATTGATTTTAACTTCAAGATCATCCATGTGACCTGTCGCTGTAGCTTCATCATACATGGATCTCAGTAGGTTCACATAGGCTCTGTTTATCCCTTGGTTAAGCAATGCATGCATTATGGCTTGCTTTGATCTTGAGTTAAATATCTTTTCATAGTCAAAAAAAGTCGCGTGGTGTATTCATTATATCTTTCTATGAACTGTTGGACAACCTGGATATGATCCATTGTTCTGAATCCAACTTTTGAATCCTGCTTGCTTTCTTGATTATGCGTCATACAGTGCTTTTAATATTATTTTAAACATTATTTTGGTGAAAACTTTGTACAATACTGATAGGAGGCTTATTGGGCTGTAGTTTTTTAAATCTTCCTGTGCTCGTTTCTTATGAAGAAGAATTACTTCAGCATTTTTTCATGGTATTACAATTACATACAATTTTGCCTGTATTTTATATAGTTCGACCGCCAGCTTTGAACATTTCAAGCGTTACACTGCCCTTTCTTGGAACCTTTCCATTCTTTATCGCTTCTATAGCATTTATCATTTCATCCAATAGGATATCTGGCATTTGCTTTTCTGTGGGCATTGCTATCTTTGACCGGTTCTGATCTTCATATAGCTTTGAATAAAATCTTCTGATGATCTCTAACATTTTCGTGCGTTCCCTGGACCCTGTGCCACCCTCCGCACTACGGCAAACATTTGTGTCATTTTATTTCTTACCCTGTGTTTAGCTTTGTTTACTCCTTTGTTTTCTTCTAGTGTTTTTTGGCACTAGGTGCATGTTGAACCGACGAGTTTCCTCATGTATATATATTCAATATTTCAAGTCTGTCAAAATTGCCCAAAATTTATGTCTATCAAGAACAAATATGGTCCTTTTCATGAACATACATTTGGAACCGTTCTCGAATGCTTCTCTTTACACTTCCCAAAGCACTTTTTTCCCTTTCAACATTTTTGTACCTGAAACTATTATGTGTTGAACTTTATATTCTTTTTTATTTTGATATTATATTGTTAACATAGTTTGTATTGAGTTCATGTTAAATAAGATTAAAGATTTTAATATAAAAGAACATCGAGCATTGCCGCATAAAAATTCTGGTGTTATACAGGCAAGATAAATTTTTCAATCAAAATTAATTTCCTATTCCTCGCCCAAATTCAAAATAAAATAACTTTTCCACTGGAATATTTTTGTTCGATAAATCTGACAACGGATGCCGGATATTCTTTGTTGCCGCCACTCCAGCAAATAATTCCAGATTAGACACGTCCAAATCATTTCGACTTTAGTCTAAAGAGGAAGCCAGTTAAAATAATTGGGCCTGGAAACGAGAGAGGTAATAAAATGGGGATGTGGATCATCTCCGAGAGTGTCGCAGAAAGTTTACTGACTACGTACAGAAGGGATGGTGCAATCAGGCTTGATCTTTCCTCCTTTTTTGGTTCGTTTTGCGTTCGGTTGACGTAGAGAAAAACTGAATATAAGGAATAAAATCAGCGGAAACTAGAGTAAGCTCTTTGTTTTTTTTTTCACTAACACTGATGAATCTTATACCATATAGCATCTTTCGCAAAAAATATGTAGGAATAGAGTGGATACTTCCTTCAACTTCGCTATGAGAATGCTTGTTGAGCCAGTTTTACGTCTTTGGAATCGTTCATTATCTGGTGTGGTTAGTAATTTAATAAATTTGTTATTATTAGTTCGTACTGTTTCAAAGATTAGATTGAGCGGGCGATTCAAATCACACTATTTTAAAATAGTACATATTTGAGATTATTAAAAGAGATTATTAAAAGATGTACATATTTGAGTAATATTAATTGCAAAATAAGATGTGTGAAAAAAGGTATGAGACTAGGGGCGTAATGTTCAATGTGGCAACACTGTTGGCTATCCCTTGGAAGAGGCGGCAGTCCAACATCAGATGCATCTCCAGTACGTGTTTAAACAGGATTTTTCTATCAAGTTTTATTTCAGACTTGGGCATAGTGCGAAATAAATGACTTTGAAAACATCCTGTATATATCGGAGTCACAATTGAAGGACACGAAGAGCACGAAGAGCATGCAGGCTAGGACAGCAAAGGGTAACCGAAAATATGAAAGCGTGAAAGCAATGATGAAGTCCAACTCTGTGTCTTGGAAGACATAACAAAGAATTTATGCAACAGTTACTAAGACCCACGCGAACTTAAACTTGGCCGCTGAACCGAGTAGAAGAAGAAAAACTGAAAAAATGGGAGAGGAGAATGCTACGAGCTGTATATGGAGAACTGAGGAGGGATGGAGAAGAAGAACAAACAATGAGTTGGGGGAAGTGTACAAGAGCACGAATATAAAAAGATGCGTGAAAGCGCAAATAGTAAGATGGCTGAGACACGTAGAGAGATTGGGCGGAGGGGGAATGACAAAGCTAGTATTACGCAAAAGACTAATAGGAAAGAAAAGGAAGGGTAGGCCTAGGAAAAATGGATAGATGAAGTATAGGAAAATTTGGATTCTATATGGATAAGGTGGAAAGAAATAGCTATCATCACAAAGGAATGGAGAAGGATAGTCAAGATTGTGTTGCAGGGAAATTGGTGGAGATGGATTTAAATTAGGGAGCCACGAGTAGCAATGTTGTAACTAGTAATATACATGGTAATTAATGAAGCTTTAAATCAGTAAAAATTTAAAAACCTTGTGAAGATTTTCTTTTTAATTCAAAGATAGAAAAAGTTTATTATTCGTTATATCGTCTTGAGACTGGCACCATACTAACAGTAACTTAAAGACTTGTTACCGTTTTGGTCCTTTTATATATCTTATATATCTTTTGTATATCTTCGAGTAGATGGCAGTGCGATTACAAGGATTATTTCATTTTCGGAAAGTAGCTTCCCCTATTGTAAAGTTTCATAAATTTCCAGCCGATATGGCATTTAATTTTGATTTAACAGCATTCAAATATACTATACAGGGTGCACATAGATGCTGGGTGTTGGAAATGAAACTAAATTTTCGAAAAATTGAGATCATTTAAAAACGGTTGAAGATATCAGGTTCAAAATCGGGGCAATTGGGTTCTCAAAGGCGACAAATCCGATTTTGGTACTAGCTTCAGCCTAGTTCCTGGAGGGCGCTTGCTACCTACTTTGTGAGTAACTAACCCCCTCATATTTTTTTACCCTATAAAGCTGGGAATATTTTGACTTCAAAACCGAGAAGAGTAATAATTTCCACGTAAAAAAAATGTACTCTTGGTGAATATCGATATATTCCATATGGAATATTCGAATATTCCATTACACATCTAGTCGATAGCTAAAAAATATGCAATTCACAAACTGTGTCTTGAATGTTGCGTACAAATTATCACGTCACATTATACTGTAATTTTTTTCTTTCTCCCCTAATAAACGTAGGTGGAAACAAGTTTCTCCAATTTTGAGTTGGTATAAAATAATTTATAAAAAATTCTCAGACTTAATCAGTTTCCTAGCCGTGTTTTAAGGGATATGCTCTGCATTTATGCACAAGTAAATTGCAATAGTCGGGCTGCAGTTAGAAAGAATGGAGGGCTCTATCCAACCAGAATTATCCTAGATCGGCAAATTTTTAAAGAATTTTTCAATCGGTTAGGCGAAACAGATTCGTTTTATTACAACAATCCTTGTGGACAACCGAAACGTATACCGGTAGAACAAGGAGAGGGTATTTTGATTAGTATCGCAGAAGATCCTGAACTATACACTTCGTTTGGGGGCATCTACAGGAATTAGTAAATCTACCGTTTCAAAAGTTCTCCATAAAGAAAAAATGTTTCCTTACTATTTTCACCTGTTTAAAATCTATTGTCACAAGATTTGCCGGCTAGATCAGAATTTTGTCAAAATCTACTACATAAAAAAAACAGAGTCTTTATGTTCCTGAAAAAGCTATTGTTAACCGACAAAGCAACTTTCACCAGACGTGGAATTTTTAACTGGCAAAATAATCATTATTATACCCTGGAAAATCCACACCTACCAAGAGAGCGACATTTCCAGCACGAATATTCCATTAACATTTGATACCGCATTATCAACAATTTTTTAATCGGTCCATTTGAATTTCCACAAAGGCTGAATGAAGATTAATATGTGCAGTTTTTAGAAAATGATTTATTAGATCTTTTGGACGGTATACCTCTAAACTTAAGACAAGATATGTGGTGCATGCAAGATGGGGCGCCACCGCATTTTACGGTTGCAGTGCGAGTCATTTGTTCAACGTTTTTCACATATATGGATTGGGTGCGGTGGTGAGTTTCCTTGGCCACCTCGTAGCCCAGACATTGATCCGTTAGAATTTTATTTGTGGGGTCATTTGAAGTCTTTAGTTTACCATAATGTAATACACGAGATGAACTTTTACAAAAAATTCAATAAGCGGCCAATGTTATTAGAAATGAAGAAAATATCTTCTCAAATGTGAGGCGTTACTTAACAAAGAGTCTGCGAAAGTGTATTGAGGTAAACGGTGGACACTTTCAACACCTACTGAAGTAAATTTCAAAAAAATGTTATTTTAAATAAAGTTCGTTGTATTTTTAACATCTTAATGTTTTTTTTCTCGTATTCAAGACACACTTTGTGAATTGCAGATTTTTCAGCCATCGACAAGATGTGCAATGGAATATTCGAACACGAATATCCCGCAAACGGCGTCAGATATCGATATTGACCAAGGGTACCTTTTTACATAATAATTATGACTCTTCTCTATATTGAAGTGTAAATATTCCCAGCCTTATGGCAAAAAGATATGATCCAGTTAATTCTTCACAAAGTAGGTAGCAGACGCTCTCTAACAACTAGGCTCAAACTAGTACCAAATCCGGATTTGTCACCTTTAAAAACCCAACTGTTTCACTTTCAACACCCCGTACTTTTTTAATAACTAATATTTGCCAATACATTTATTGATTAAATCCTCTTATTTTGATCTATACTATCATCAGTTGCTCTATGGTGGATAAGTTATGGGATACCCTGTAGTAAAAGCGAATTTTGTATGTTTGATTAAAGACAACTTTTTGCGTGAAAAAGTCGTTGTGCAGACCGAAAAAGAGTTTACAGTTATTGTGGGAACTATACTTCTTTACAATCAACGGTTTATAAGCGGTTTTCCGAGTTTCGATGTTTTTAAACTAACTAGATTGGTGGAGATTCGCACTCAGGATGCCATAGTCAACAAAATCCATTATATCATGTTGGTCGGAGAATGAAAGTTAGAGAAGTACTGAGGTGATAAACATTTTGGCTGAATGTGTATGGCTAGAAAGTTATGAGCGTGATGGGTGGCGTTTGTTCTCTACTCTCCGCAAACAGAATTGAGTGATCACTTCATTGCAATGTTTAAGATATGTGTAAGTGTAATCCCAATATATATATATATATATATATATATATATATATATATATATATATATTGAAAATATAGAAAGCAATATATTTTATGAAACGGACATTGGCAATAATAGTTTTTAATGACAGTTACATACTACCCAAAAAAATATATAGATGAGGTTTACTGTGTGATTATTGTGTATTGAAATACTTAACGTTTTTAAAGGTATTCTTTAGAATCGGGAACCATATTAAATTTAAATCTACTGAACGCGTAGCAATATAGTTATTTTTATTTAAATTAATTATAGCGGCTTCTTTTAATCTTCTATATTTTGTTACCGATTCTTTTAATACCGTTTTGGCATAATTCCAGTTGATTTTATGTCCCGATCTCCGTGCTTGTTGACAAACTCTAGATTTATTAAAATCGCCCCTTCTAAGAAGGTTTTTATGTTCTTTTATTCTAACATCTAACGATCTAGATGTCTCACCTATATAAAATTTGCCACATTCACAGGGAATTTTGTAAACCACATTTTTGATATTCTGTTGTGTGTTTTTTGGTTTGGTTTTTGCTAATATAGATCTAAGAGTATTTTTTGTTTTAAATTTCGTTCTTATGTTGTATTTATTTCCTACTCTTTTAATTGTGTCAGATATACCGCAGATGTAGAGAATTGTGAGAATAATTGTTTGACAGTTATTATTATTATTGTTATTAGTAAGTTGTCTGTTTTGTCTGGTATCAAAAGTTTTAAAAGATTTATCAATGAAATTTGTTGGGTAATTGTTTTTTATTAAAATGTCTTTGATGTAATTTGTTTCTTTTTGTAGTGTATAACTGTCGGTACAAACAAGTTTTGCTCTGTCACATAAACTTTTAATTACTCCTATTCTGACCGATTTTGAATGATTGGAAAATAAATTGAGATACCTGTCTGTGTTTGTAGCTTTTCAATAAACTGCAGTTTTTAATGTGTTGTTGTGTTTTATTAATAAAGTATCGAGGAATGGTAATTTAGTCTCCGTATCTCTAAAGTAAACTTAATTGTTGTAGACTCTCAAGAATTCAATATCTTGAAAAAAAAATTTAGATCATCAATGCTATGCTGCCATGTAGCAAAAATATCATCAACATATCTAAGCCATATTATTGGCTTTTTAAGAGATTTACTTAATATGTCATTCTCGAGTACCTCCATAAAGATATTACTTATCAAAGGAAAAAGAGAAGAACCCATTGCCATTCCGAAATTTTGTTGATAATGATCATTTTCTAATTGAAAATATGTAGTTTTTAAACAAAGAGTTAATAATTCCAATATTGTATTTATGTTTAGTTTAGTGCGGTCTTTTAATGTTGTGACATGTTCTAATCTCTTTCTAATTAATCATTCAGGCAATAATTAATCATGTGTTTCTTAATGTAACCTATATCGTTTAATATGTATTATGATCTGAGAAATTAGTGCTTATAAGTTCAACTTTGGCCTTAAACGACAATAACGTGTAAGTGTTTTTGTAGTAAAACCAAACATATGCCGAAACATATGGGATAGGTGTTTATAAAAATGTTAATGTTAAAATATTACCTTCAGAGGCCAATACAAAAACAATTCCGATGAATCGAAATATACATGGGACCATGCCACTGTTCAGAAAATTAAACTAAAATTCTGACATTTTATCAGCTGAAATAGTTGCATTTTGTATACGTGTTTTAAGGAAACTTGTAGTTCAGAAAAATGTTAAAAATCAACTAATTAACTAAGGTTAACTATACGAAAGTACTTTTCCTTATACCCTGTATAATAGTTATAAATATTTTATAAATTTATTTTCTTCTAGAATAAAAATAATTCTAAATCTGTTTAAAGTTTTAACGAAACTACATACAGATAATTAAGTTTGCAAACGCCACGAATCCGGTGGCTTTAATTTATACGATGATATATTCCCGTGATCCATCACGAAAACTTGGGAATAATATTCTTCTGGCGTTTTCCTAATGCCAGGTCTGGCGAACAACTTTCCAGCCATAGTTACGGCTTAACTGTTAGTGAGATAAATTTGAGGTCGTCTGCTAATTCCCACGCCATTATACTTGTTATTTT
>JARFXV010000915.1:87500-342500 GCA_031761425.1 Cosmopolites sordidus
TTTTGGAAGCAAAGACTTTGCGGTTGATAGCCTGTTAATTTAGTTTTAAATGTTTTGTACAAGTTTCGGGTGTTATTTTTTTGGAAATGTTTTTCTATTTCATTAAGTTGATTGTTTTCATATTTTCTTTTGGTTTGTCTAGTTAGCTTCGATGTTTCTTTTCTTACTTCCAAAAAGATGTTATAGTTTATTGCTGTTTTTTGACTGTTCCAATCTTTGAATGCTTTACTTCGGCTTAATACTGCTTGCTCACAAACTTCATCCCACCATGGATGTTTTCTACGTTTTTGTAAAGGGACCAACTTTAAGGCTGTTTTAATAATTTTTTGTTTCAATTCTTGCCAGTTCTGTGCTGGTTGTTTATGAAGCTCTTCTGTTAGGGCTGGTTTTATTTTCGTTGGGTCGAACTTTGGTATTAGCAGTCTCTTTTGAATAAGTTTTCGAGGTTTTCGAAGTTTGATTCTAGTCAAGTAGTGATCCGTGTCTATGTCAGCTCCTTTCCTGACTTGAACATTCAAAATCTCTTTATAATTGGGGTACGAAATGGCAACATGGTCAATTTGAAATTTATTTACCTATGTACGTGTTTGGGCACCTCCAGGTCTTTTGTTTTGTTATTTTCTTCTTAAAATGTGATGACAATTTTAGAGATAGTCTTTTCCAGAATTTCCCAGGACTTATTTACTTTTTCAGGATTAGATTTATTTTCTTCGTTAACTGGGAGGTGTGCATTGATTAATGTATAGTTTTTGTTAGCACACTTGAGGGATAGTGTCATAAGTCGATTATTTACTGGCTGGACATTAGTTATAGAACCGAGAATGTTTTTTGAGATAGCGAAAGCAACACCGAGATGTGGTGTATTTTTGAGTATTCTTTTGTCAGTTTTACTTTTAAAAAGTCTGTAGTTGCCGAATTCCAGGGTGTTATCATCTGTCAATATGGTTTCTTGCAAAGCTAAAATTTGGATTTTTTGCTGACTCAATGTTCGCCCCAATTCGTGTAGTTTTCCTGGACGCAGGAGAGAATTGATATTTACCGTTCCAAAGAAAGTTTTTGTTTTCCGTTTCAGACGTTGGCCAGAGGTCTCCGACTCCCTCTGAAAGATTTTGCGTTTAAGCCCGGACGCCCCAGAATCCGAAAGTTCGGTTGTACCAGCAAAGCTGGCAGAGGATTGTCTACCTCCTGGGGTAATTTTGTAATTACTAGAACGCTTCATCTTGTACTTTGAATTAATTGTTTGAACCATGACGGTTCAGAGGTTAAGACTGGAGGGGTTAGTTCCAGAATTTAAATATCAGCCGCACCACTGGTGAACAGACGCTGACCACCCAACCGCTTGATACAAGTCAGACGCTAAGTGGATTTAGTTTTTTTTTTGCCTTGGTTCGGGGCTGCTTATTTTGAGATATTCGCAGCTGTCCATTAATATCTAATGGAACTTTCACTATCCACCACCCGTGACCCGTCCAGTACCTTAGGTGAGGTATACTGGAATATATATATATATATATATATATATATATATATATATATATATATATATATATATATTTTTTTTTTTTTTTTTTTTTTTTTGACGAATGTTTTCACGGGTGTCAAATGTAATGATAGTTTCTCGGGTATCCCGTGTTACCTGATACTGCATATATATATATATATATATATATATATATATATATATATATATATATATATATATATATATATATATATATATATATATATATATATATGCAGTGTTTTGATGTCTTTGGACTGCGTCGAATGACGGTCAAGCAAACCGGTCCTCCCGGTCAAGCAACTAACAGAATGTTCATATATATGCAGTGTTAGATTTCCTTGAACTGCGTCCAATGAGACAGCAGTAGCTGAGTGTCATACACCCAACTGGGTGCACAATCTCATGTGGAACTTGTTTCTCCGCCTCATGAAATTAGGGGTGAAATTGTGCATTAGGGATGAAAAAAATCTGCTCGAAAATGGTCCCGAATAACCATTTCCAGAATCAAAAGGACAACAGGAGGGAAATGTGTTGTTCCCAAAAGTTTCCGTCGCACTACATTACATGTAGTACATTATGGACAAATATTGACAGACATATATTGCTTGCCTTTCCTCCCAAAATGGAAGCCAACATTTTTTTCAAATCGAACGATATGCCATCAGTCTCATTACTTTATATACACATATTTATTTATTTTTATCAGTATTGATATTGTTCAACAACCCAATTGATATATCTAAAATCTGACAGGGTGCAAATTAAAACAATATTTTTTCGCTAATTAAAAAAACCTACGTAGATTTTTCCATGTTGTTTTCGATTTATTTCCGAAGCAAATTAAATTGGAAATAAAATCGTTATTAGGTGCCAATTCAATCTACATTTCGTAAATAAGCTCATGCATATTTACGCTCTCTGCATTTCATATTTAAAGCTGATATTATTTCCGACAGCTACAGCTCTAGAGTTTAATTAAATTTATATTTTTTTCCAGTTAATTCATGAGTAAAAACAATCTGCCGCATTAAATATATTTGAACATGTAATGATGGGCTAAGTATAGCCTTGCCCAATAAGTAAGAGATCAATTTGTCGGGAAAATATGTTGATTATTTTGTTCAACAGTAATTTGTTAGCTTTCACGCAAATTCACAATTCTAATTTTTTGGAAACTTTACTTCTCACAATCTGCCTACCGTTTAAATATTAGGTCCCCAACTTAATTATTGACCTTTATGTTGTACGAAGTGGTTCTTGGAATTCCGAATTGCAAATTTTGAAAGTGGATGATGAAAAAGTGAAAACACTGTTGAATAATTGGAAGCAAGCTAAACAAAATTTAAAAGACGAGTTAGTTGTCCGGCCGAAAAGGTTTTCAAAGGCAAAAAAGCCTGAAAGTTGCAACACCGAAAAGGCAAGGGAAGAAGGGAAGTTATTTTTCTTCAGGAAAACGGACGGCTACATACATTAAAGAGGACTCTGGAAAAAATTACCAAGTTGGGCTGGGAAATTTAATCGCAGCCGGCGTATGCTTCAGATTTTATCTCATCGGTTTTTTATGTCTTCCTAAAGCCACTTCACATCTCTTGAGAAAGCCAAAAAAAGCCTCAATTAATTTATCACATAAGAACCACCAATTTTTATTCTGGTGAGAGAAAAATGTGAGGGAAATTAAAGTAGGGAAGTTAAATTTAAGTAGAAGATCTAATAGTAATGAATAAACAGATTCAATATACTAGGAAAAGAGGGGAACATTTTTAAGCTATAATAGAATATTAAAGATTAGACTACATTAAAGATTGAGGCCGTGATGTATGCATATAATATGCCAAAATTTTCCCTCTACATAAGCTCTATCAGTAGAAGTAGGAAAAAGAGACCGGTAATAGACCAGAGTAATGGAAGATTTAGCTGATGTTAAGAAATAGGAAGAAATGAGGCTAAATAAAGAGGAATTGCGAAGAATAATATGATGATTGAAACAAACAGAAAGACGTAACTTGTACATATTGGAAAAAAATATATTTCAGTAATTACAATAAGGATTCTTCGCATAATTTGAAAGAAAAAAGTTCCAAAGGGTCCAAAACCTAACGGTTCCTGAGAAAGAAGTTACAAAGTTACTAAATCTCCAGTCGAAAAGCTATGATAAAAATTATCATTTTAAACAAATACATGTATAGACAAATATGTGTGAAAGCATATTTGACAGATAATCATTTAGCAAATTAACAGACTTATGAACATTTTTTTTAATTAAGAATTAGCCAAAAAAATATGACTAAATCGCATTAACTAATTAACATGATCGCCATGAGAAAGTGTGTTGGCGACAAAAATTATGTCAGTGTGTGCATTCAGATTTAATTTAAAACCAAAATTTTATCCTGTATGCGAATATCAGTATATGCTTCTTATTTACGAAGAAGCTGCTACCAACCAGATTAGAAATATACAGACTTTTTCAACGTGTTCGAAAAAATAAATTAAAACGATGCCTGTCTTGCATAGACTCAAATGATGGACCTTTTGAGCACTTAATTTAATAAAATTAAATTTAATTTAATTACACTTAATTTAACACAGATCAACAAATTTAAACTTTTTTGAAGTAATATTGATGAAAATAGGTGTGTAAGAAGTATTTTGTAGTTCTAAATTCGAAAATGATAAGATAATTGCTGTAACATCTACAGTTTTTTTGTTACATGGGGTCGGTGGTGGGGAAAAAAAGGAGCCGATAAATTTTTATAATCTAATATGTATTTAATATAGACATATAAAACGTGTTAAATCTATACAAAGACATTACTGAGGTTTATGTGAATAAAGACTATATTACATGAGGTTACAGCGACAAAAACTTTCACTTTTTTGTTTTGTGTTCTCATCATCATCATCATCAATAATAGTCGTAAAGTAGTAAAATCAATAGTAGTCGCTCAACATAGATGAGTTCTAGCATCCCTGTATCTTGCGTCCATCGTCCTGATACCCTGGTGAAACCTCTCTCCTTGTCCGTCGCTTACTGCACCCAAATTTTCCGAAAGGAAATCGAAATGGGAGTGTAAAAGATGTATTTTTAAGGACTTGCGACACCCTAGTATGTCATAGGCTTTCAAGAGTTCATCTATGAGGTTTTTATAGTTTATATATTTCTTGTTGCTCAGAAATCCAAGCTGCAAACTTCAGCTTCCAAGCTGCCAACTCCTATTCATTTAGTTTTTGTTGAAAACGGAAATCACCTAGAAGCTTCTCTATTTGAGGTCCAATAAATATGTCTTTTAGTTTTGGATCACTTAATTGAGGAAATATTTGTTTTGGTACTTGAAAACATTACCTTCTTTGTCCATGAATTTGACAAAGTTTTTCATTACGCCAAACTTAATATGGAGAGGCGGAAGAAGCACCTTTTTTTGGGTGACTGAATTTGGATACTGAATTTTGTCCCTTTGCTTTTTTTAAATCCCTTCTGTTTTAGTGATACAGTACAGATACGAAGTAGCAATCACTTACATGGTCAGCAGGTTCTCTTCACACCATAGGAACAGCAAACGGACTAGAATTTTTGCTGCAATGCATCCACCGCATTAAATTTACGTGACAATTCACACAGCAAACATGAGGAACCCAACTTGATCTCCAATGTGGCACTTAAAATATAAAAGATAGGTTTTTTTGACTTTCTCGGATATAGATCTTACTTGTAACTTGTGAAAATAAATCGTCCGCATATATAACAAAACTTATCCGCTGGATTTTTGCAACATCGACGACTAGAACGTGCCATTTTATATAAAATCGACTTAAATACTATCCTATTCCGTAAACGAGACAGAAACAAACTAAACTACAGAAAACAATAAAACTTAAAGATTCGCAGAATACTGTGGAAGTACCCCCTCTACAGTTTTGTGGTAATTCTTACATTGTCCAGTCCGAAATCAAGTACAAATAATTTCTGTGAACCCGGTATATATATATATATATATATATATATATATATATATATATATATATATATATATATATATATATATATATATATATATATATAACGTGCTAGGTTATTTCTTTGAAAAGGTGTTTTAATAATATAAATGAAACGCAAAATTATGTTGACCTGTGTAATTAATCATGTGTTTCTTAATGTGACGTGAATCATTTAAATGTTATGGTGTGAAAAATGTGTGCTAGTAATTTTAACTTTGACATTAAGTTTTTCTTTTTGTGTCTTACGAAAGTTATTTCCTTTACACCCTGTATAGTCTTTAAACAGCACAGCAAAATATTGACGTTTAAATACAATGACCACAATGGCATAGGGAACGTCGTATCACTCGTATATTTAGACATTACAGAACCCCGAGACCCATTAAGGCGAAGAAACTAACCGGTCGTTATACGGATTCGACCGTCGGTCTGTGCCATAACACTAAATTTAAGTCCAGAATCTACGTCCGAAATCTAAACATATCTCAAAATAAACTTTAACCTCCACGCCGAAAGCCAGAAAATGCAAAATCGATGGGTACGTGTGCGAGCCGGTGGTGAAAATGGCCTTCGCGGAGGAAATATGTGTAAGAATACAGATTTATTTTCTTTTGAAATTGTTGTTCTAGAAGAGTACGCAGCAAAAGTTCATCACTAGTAGAGAAAACTATACATTTTTATATATTCGGGAACATAAAATTATGTGTACCATTAGTTTCCAAACATTCTCTACCATATTTTGTATTGGCTTCGTCTGGTGGAATGCATTCTGGACATCCGCTTTAAAATTTATTATTCTTCCATATTACCTCTTTTTTGAATTTCTGGATTACTACATTTTTTATAAATTAAAATTGTATTATTGGGAAAAGGAGGCATCAAGTTGATGCCTATTGGGAAAAGGAGGCATAAAATTGTATTATTGGGAAAAGGAGGCAATCAGTTTCTTGATGGAAATTCATACTAAATTTTTATTAATATATATATATATATATATATATATATATATATATATATATATATATATATATATATATATATATATGTAATGCTAGATTTTTTTGGGCTGCGTACAATGAGACAGCAGTAGCTGAGTGTCATCACACTCCCAACCGTTGGGTTCCACAATCTCATGTGGAACACACAACAACCTGCGTCTCCGCCTAAACGAACATTTTTTTTTGTTGGTTGGTTGATCGAGAAGAAGCCTCACCTATTCCTTCAGCTGGATAACATATGTTTCGTCTCTCGAGAATAGGGAGACCCTATCCACAGCCAACAACCCCTGTTTTCGCTACATATATACTACATATATACGCCATCTGACGGGAAGTCGGCGAAAACATGGATTGTAGGCTGTGGAAATGGTCTCCCTATTCTTGATGGTATGGTATATGTAGGCACCCTGATGAGTCTGAACCTTGAGAGACGAAACATATGTCATTCACTTGATGGAATAGGTGGGGCTCCTTCCCGGTCAAGCAACTAACAAAAAAATGTTCATATATATATATATATATATATATATATATATATATATATATATATATATATATATATATATATATATATATATATATACCTTTTCCATGCCTTTCTATCCTGTGTTAGTCTGGCCACGGTTTTTTCTTCTTCTTTAAAATCTTTCCCACAACTTTGTCTCTGATTTGCTTTAGTCTCCCTTTATTTCGTTTCTCTTGTGCTCTCGTGTGCCATGCTGTCTTGACTTGAATTGTATTGACCATTCTTTGGAAATATCCCCACCATCCGAGTTGTTTTTGCTCTATATATTTTTGTATGGATTCTATGTTCAAATATTCTCTAATTATTTCATTTCTAATTCTGCCCTTCCTTGTTCTCTTCTCCTTTTACTCTTCTTAGGCATTTTATCCCAACAGCTCTTATTTTACTTTTCTCGTGTACAATAGGTGTACAATGTGTAAAAATAGGTCTATATATTGTTTTGTATATCTTCATATCTATGTTTTTCTTTTTACTTCTTTCTTTTTATGAAGCCTCTTCTCAAAGCATTTTTATACTCTGTTCATTTTCTCTGTCCTTTTATTCAAGTCAGTTTGGTATTTTACGATCTCTTCTAACATTATACATAAGTATTGGAAATTATTTACTTGCTGTATCTTTTCGTTGTCTAATATTACTTTGACTTTTTTCTGGCGAGACTGCTATTACTTTTGATTTCGATTTGTTCAGTTTCACAAAATATATGTACTGCAGCAGAAATTATAGAATACTCAGAAGGTTAGGGTGCTTTTTTGGTAATGATAAGGAACCATTTTGCTAACCATATTAGCATCATGAGGAGATGATTCAATCTCCTTCATCATCCCTCCTCCTCAATCAGATTGAATCATGATATGTTGATGATGCTAACATGGTTCATGAATCATGTTAGCAAAACAAAGCAAAGCGTGCATCAAGCATATATATAATACTAATATTTATTTTTTCCTAAAACCATAAGGCATTGAACATCGTTAAGAAAGTACATAATAAACACTTAAATCTATATAAAAAACAGAAAAAAAATTAATTACAATTCAAATATAATATTTATAACACAAGGCACAAAAAAAAAGAAGGAAAGAGAGAAAAAAAGACAATTGGAAAAAAATAAGAGGAGATAAATACACAGTTAACATAGTATTGTTAACATAATTTACATGATTTAGCCGAAAACATAATTAATACAAACATAAATTGTCAAATCGACCAAAACAGGCTATTCTAATAATTTAATTGAATTTAAATTGTTCTTTGTTTCCCCAAGAAAATCATTTAACGAATAATAAGCCTTGCTCAACAAAAATATTTTAATCGCTCTCACAGACTGATCACGTGGCAGATCCCGAACACACTCCGGAAAAGTATTATATATCTTCATAATAGTATACTGCACATTCTTCTGTATATAACTGAAATTACATATTTCATTCACGAGATTCGAGTTATACCTAGTTATATAACCATGCTTTGCTATGGCCTCCCCAAAGAGATATCTATTATTAAATACAAAAGTGTACGAATCCAAAATAAACATGCTAACAAGGGTCAGAATTCCTTTGCTAATAAAAACATTTCTGCAGCTTTCATAATGCTTCATTTGAAGAACACTTCATATGCATCTTATTTTGGAGCACAATTATTCTCTCTATATCTGGAGAATTTCCCCAGAAAGTCAAACCGTATCTTATCCTCGACAGAACATAGGCATGGTAAGCTGACATTGCAGCTTCAAAACCAACATTCTGAGCTATAATTCTCAGTGCGTAGCAATACCGAGACAAGCCTGCAGCAACTTTTTCCACGTGCCCTCTCCAATTCAGCTTTCTATCAATCACAAGGCTGAAGAAATAGACCGGTTCAGAAGACTGAATTTTGACATCTTTATAGACAAAAGTAATACTGTTACTCTTTCTATTGCTGAATATAATGGACTGGGTTTTAAGCACATTTAAGACAAGATCCCTAGTAGAGAAATATTCTTCAAGAATTCGGCATGATCTCCCAACACTCTCGAGCATCAAGTGGGGATCATCTTCGCTAAAAATCAATACTGTGTCATGCGCATAGAGTACCGTGTGCTGTTCTGTAACGTTTGGAAGTGGATTTGTATAAATAATATATAATAGTCGACCCAATATAGAATAGTAGACCCAATATAGAGCCTTGAGGAACGCCTCTTGTCACACAAACCTTATCAGACACAGTAGCTCTACCGCAAAAATCAGTCTCCACCACCTGTTGCGTTCAGTCTTTTAGATATGATTTTATTAACATGAGTGCATTTCCCCGAACTCCACAAGTCCCAAATCTTGCACAGAGATTATCATGATTCACGCTGTCAAATATCTTTGTTAGATCAGGACACATGGCCATGGTTAACTTTTTATAATTTACTGAATTCAAAACATTTGTAATAGTTTGATAAATCGCCCTAATGGTAGATTTTCCTTTTCGAAAACCATTCCAAACTATTCCAAACATAATTAGATATTACTAAGTTCTTTTCAAAAAAATCTGACAATCTATGGTAAATCGCCCCTTCAAAGATCTTGCCCATGTTCGAGAGCAAGTATATCGGTCTATAGTTAATTTCCTCATCTATTTTTCCCTTCTTATAAATTGCTTTTATATGAGCATTTTTTAATACCTTCGGATAAACACCCGTCCAAAAACACAGATTTATTATATAAGACAAAGGTTTAGAGATATAGTGAGCAATCCCTTTAATTATGTTAACAGGTAAGTTATCGTCACCTACCGATTTTTTATTCCTTAAACGTTTAATAATGTCCAATTAATCATCAGGGCATGTTGGATTTAAAAATATAGATTGAAGAATTCTATTCGAAGGAAAATTGTTCTTTTTATTGGAATTAACAGTTGGACATTAATTTATAAAGTACGTATTTAAGTTATTTGCTGTTTGAAAAGGATCTTTAAATTTATTCGAGAAATTCTCCAATACTGTCTGATTATCGTTGTTATCTGTTGTTGTGTTTACTAGCTTCCAGGAGGCTCGCACCTTGTCAGATTTATTTATAAACTCCCTGTTTGATATTTGTTTGGCTTGTTTTATTTCTAATTTTAATATTTTGCAATATGTATTAAAGAAGTGATTAGAAATAATTATATATATATATATATATATATATATATATATATATATATATATATATATATATATATATATATATATATATATATATATATATATATATATATATAGAAGATCTTCTCGAACGAACGGATTGACACCCGGAAGTATAATCCCGTGTATGTGTGTGTGTGTACAGTTTTATCTGGCAATGTTTTAAAACCCTGCTTCTCTTTTAATTCAAATTCGATTTTTCCAGGATGATAATAAAATTCCTCTTACCCTTGGTACATATTCTAAAGTAATCGACTTAAAAACATATAGACTTTTAATAGCCCGGGAACGTGGTACTTTTGAGACCATCAATTTATATTAGGTATTTTATTACACCTGTTACTAAGAGCACATCTTGCAGATGACTCTTTTCTTTATGGCTCTGACAACTCGAGAACTAATATAAATTCAGTCTATAAAATTTTTAGCAAACTTCATGCCAGGGTAACCAACTCTATCAGAATCGACCATAAAATATCATTTGGTTTTTTAATGGACCGACTAGACCGAATATCTGAAATAATTTAATGTTTTTAACAGTCAGTGTGTAGAAATACAATCAGTGTTGTGTCTTGTAATTGTATAACATATTCCATTAGCCATTTAAACCCATAGTTGGTCGATATTGAACCAGTTCTATTTGTATACAACTCCTTGACAAACATACAATATTTCGAAAAATTTCCAACACTTTTGGACATTTCCTTCAGACATAAATCATCTTCAATGTTCTCTTTGCTATTTCTTCGAAATCTTCTAAATCATTTAAGGGCCTTACTATGTTTCACTGCTTCGATATCAACAGCTTAAATCTTTTAAAAAGTTTCTACGGTAAAACTGAACGCTAGCACGTTCTTACATTGTTGTTATTCTTTCAAAGATGGCGTTGTCAGTTAGTTAAATTTTACAGATTTTTTTTGTGCGGAATTACATAAATTCCTGCGGAAACACATAAATTTCCAGTAAATTTGCCGCATTTCCAACACATTGGAGCGTATTTAGAAAACACGGCGCCCATTATCAAACATACTCCCAGCCATGAGTACATAATTCGATGACGTAATATATCGAGGCCTCCCTCCCCTACTCCAAAGCTTTTTGACAATTTGACAGGAGGAGGGAACGGGCTCGGTTGGCGGCAGAGGCAAAAGGGATCAGCGGCAATATCCTCGCACATGAAATTATATTATTGGTAGTGACACGTCTGATGGTTTGATAGGGGAGCTGGCTGGCATTAGCGCAAAATTAACACGTCACATTTATCTGAAAATGGTTATTGATGTCATCGTCCAGTCATTATGTTCGAGTCGATTCGGTCTTGTACAAAGAGGAATTGCCACGCGTGATAATCAACCGCTGAAAACGTCAGAAAAATACAACAAGGCACAGAATGATCATTTTTGTTGATACAAGGACCAGTGTGAGACACTAGACCAGAACAATACTTTTTTGTGTTTTTTAAAATCGCTTGAAGAGCTACAAACATACCCGACGATGTTCAAGACGATATTTATCTATAGTTTTCATTATTTTTTATTTTCATACAAGAAATCATGTATAATCTTTCATTTATAGGTCTTTGTTTTTTCCACCTTTAATTTTTTCATAGTTTGTAGTAGAATGTTATGAATAGTAGATCATGGAATGCCCCTGAGTTTCTCAGAACGACCACTTTGAAGAATGTTATGTTATTAATTGATCTGGCTATTGATCGTTTTCAATGCTCTCTCTATCATCAAGAAATCTTAGAAACCACTTAAAAGTGTTGTTTGCTATCACAAATAGTTTGAAGCATTTCAAAGAGATTTTTCTTAGGCATCACAAGTAATGAGCGCGCGGGTTCATGTGTCTCAAAATTACCCTAAATATCTCCTCTCTTTCATTAATCATTCAGGACCTAGTCCAATGTTATTTAAATTGATGGGTAGATATTTTACCATGGGTAGCTCTACTCTGTCGGGCTAATATTTTTCACATATCGCTCTCCTCTTTTCCTTGATCTTCACTTATTTCACTTAGTCTCCCTCGAGCCTACAACTTCAACACTTCAAAATGGCGGGTGCGATTTCGTCGAAGCGTATTGAGAACTTTAGTACCTCTTGAAAACACATTTTTCAAGAAGAAGAAGAAATCGCGTCAATATAGTCGCATCAACCTCATGGTCATTTTGATATTTTCTGTAGCTTTATGTTTGTAATCGCTCATAGTACTTAGTTTTAATAAATCCCTTTACATCCTTTATTGTTTATGGTGACACAAGATATTTTAAAGAAACAATATTTTACATTAAACATAGACGTATAAGTTAAAGCTTGTAATATCACAGATTTTTTGTAATATATGCCTCCCTTGATCATTTCTTATCGGAGTATACAGAGAGTTTCAGAAAAGCAATTAGTTTGCTCAAGTTTGGGGCGGATAAACTTGGTGTCAGATCCTCTTCCATGCCTAGAGCTCTCCTGTTATCTTTAGTGAGGTAGCATTAAATTAAGATGTGTTTGATAGTTAGTCGCGTTAAGCAGGTAACACATAAGGGGGATCCTCTCCCTTGAGTAGGTACTCATGGGTAAGTGGACTATGACCTCTTATTAGTCTGAGTGCTCTCATTGAACAATACCTACTGTGGAAGATAATAGAAACAAGTGGAAAGAAATGAGGTTTAACCTCCCTGAGTTAATTTTCGCCTAAAGTCAAATTCTATTCTCAATGGACGGTTGATCTCATGAGTTGAGTAACTAGCGAGTACTGGTTTTTATAATACTACATCTTTGGGATTGGTGAGTTGCTCATTATTGCGGCTCTAGCCAATGCACCTGCCAATTCATTTCCTTTTACCCCTTTATGTCCTGGGCAGCAGGGATTCATGTGATTCAATTTTGTGAATCACCCTCCATAAATATATATAAATTTATACAAATAAAGGAAAAACGTCTGGAGGAAGAACATCTACACGAAACATTGACCGAATCTCAGGGCCGATAAATGTCTTTGTATTTAACTGCATACGAACGACCGAGGATCGAGAAGGACGGCGAGACAAGGTCCTTGATATATGATCCTACACACACTGCGCTGTCATAATGCTCAGAGGCGAGAAGTACGATTGGAAAGATTTAGAGAGTTTTAGAGGATAATTTTTTTATGATTTGTAATAAAAAAATACTTTTATCTTTTGACCACGTAACTAAAATATCTCAACAATCTGTAATTATGAATAAAGTAATTGTTTATGTTCAGAATGATACCATTAGTCTGAATATATTTTTAAATGGTGGGTAAATTTATTCTGGAAAATTAATATTGTCTTAGAAACAACATAAAAATGAGTTTAAATAAAGTATATTAATAAAGCTCTGCCACTCATTTTATTGGCCACCACTGTACATGAAAACAGCTGAAAATAGACATACAGTAAATGAAAAGGCATTATCAGCATGAAAATTAAATAGTTTTGTTTTTTCGCAGAATTAATTAAACCCGTGCTCTCATTCTATTATGCAGATAATTAATGAACTATATTAATGCGAATTTTGTGAATGGACGGTAGATGAGTGCTTTCTAGCTCGCCAGAATTTAAAGCCGAACAGTTTAATCACTCATTCGTTAATGTACAATCAATGGGTAATTTTGCAATTTGATTTTCAACAAAGGGAAATGGGCCGGCCTCCCCCACTTCCATTTGATAAGTAAAGCGTCGGTACACTAACGGCGGTGATTTTCGAAACTCTTTGTTCTATCAAAAATGTATGCAGCATTAGAATATTTCAAGAAACTTCTTACGTTAAATTTTTTCTTCTATGATTTGCATGTACACAACCGTCTCTTAGACCCATATATTTTCAAATCCTCTATCTATCTCTCTAAACACCATTTTGCTTTCAATATTAGACATACCCCTTTCATTTTACCTTCCATTCTCTCTATCTTACGCATAAGTGATCTATCTTTATTCATAGCTCACTATCTCACTTTATTGCTCCAAATAAGTGTTATTTCTCTCCATCTTTCTTCTGGCGTTCGCGCAAGATGACCTGCCTTTTTTCATTTTGCTTTGGCAATCTTTTCTAATATGGTATCCATTCGTACTTGTTTTTTAGTTAATGTTAAAGTTTTCTTGTCTCTGAAAGTATACCCGGGTATTGCCTAAAACTGATTTAACAGTTTACTTGGTTTACCACATTTTTGTATTACGAAAGTTAAAAGTCTTTCAGTTTCTTTTGTGTGTTGAGAAATGATTTTTATAACATCCATTAATTATTCTCATCTGTCTTAAGAAAAGCAAAGTGAATTCTGGGAAGCTGCTCCAGAAGGGCAGATATTTTGAGGTTGCTTTGTTGAACCGCTTCGCTGTGTTGCAAGACCAAGATGAGAAATAACAGATCAGTATGAAAAAGACATCGACAATGTGCCTGAAACGGATGCTACAATAACACCAGCAGAAAAATGTTTTATACGGTCAAACATCTCCAATGAGGCCATTGATTTAAGAAACGGCGGACAGTGAGGAATGCAGGGAGTTTTTTACCAGAGTCGAGTACGTTGAGCCTTGCAAAACGGTAAGAAAACATATTCGAGCGGAAACTCGTCGGTTCAACATGCAATTAGTGCAAAAAATACTAGAAGAAAACAAGGGAATAAACAAAACTAAACACAGGCTGAGAAATAAAAGGACCCAAATGTTAAATGACTAATGCTTAATGCGCGAGAATGGTACAGTGTGTAGGGAGCATACGAAAATGTTAGAGGCTATTAGAAGATTTTATTCAAAGTTATATGAAGATCAGAACCAGTCAAAGACAGCATTGCCCACGGAAGAATAAATCCAGATATCTTGTTGAAGGAAGTGACAAATGTTATAGAAGCGATGAAGAATGGAAAAGCTCCAGGAAAGGATAATGTTGAAATGTTAAAAGCAGGTGGTCGAACTTTACATAAAATACTGGCAAAATTGTACTCAAATTGTCTCAGAGATCAAAAAATACCCAACCTATGGAAAAATGCTGAAGGGATTCTATTTCATAAGAAAGGAATACATGAAGATTAAAAAAATTACCTCCCAAGATAATATCTAAAAGAATATTAAGGTCACTGAATGACGCACTACCAACAAAACAAGCACAATTCAGAAGTGGATTAAGTACAATGGATCATATCCAGGTTATCCAACAGGCCATAGAAAGGTACGAATGGAGAAAGGCACAATGAATACACCATGCCACTGTGCTTGGCTTTTATTGACTATGAAAAGGCATTTGACTCAATATCAAAGCAAGTCATAATGGGTGCATTGCTTAACTAGGAGTGGTCAAAGCTTATGTGAACCCACTGGGATTCATGTATGATGAGGCTACAGCGACAGTTCACATAAATAAGCTTGAAATTAAATTCAATGTAGAACTGGGTATACGGCAGGGTAACTCAATATCGTCTGTTTTTTTCTCAGCCTGCCTTGAAGAGATATTCCTAAATCTAGATTGGGAACAGGAGGGAATAAAAATTAATGGTGCATACTTAAGCCATCTTAGATTTACAGATGATATCGTTCTCCTATCACAAGACCCAGATGAGCTATAAAAACACGTACAAAATCTACAAAGGGCGGAAGAATCATTTGACTTGAAAAGAAACATGAAAAATAGTCGGGTTAGTTGTGGACCACTATATATATCTTGGACAAAACATTTCAATGGAGGTTGATACAGTCTGAAAAATGGAACGGCATGCTACGTGTGGCTGACAGGCATTTGACAGGCTCACGATAGTGTTTAAGAACAAACTCGTACTTTGTCTGAAAGAAAGAAAGTTTTGAGAAAACTTTTTAATCAGTGCGTGCTGCCTGTTTTGACATACACAAGTGAAACATGGACATTCACATAACAGTCAGTTCAAAAACTTTCAGCAGCCTAGAAGGGAATGGAAACTTGTATGTTTGGAATTACAAAGAGGCACAGAAAGACCTGTACATGAATCAGAGAACAAATGAGAATACGTGACATCATTGGAAGGGTAAAACAATTGAACTGGAGGTAGGTTGGCCATATAGCGAGGCGATGTGATGACAGCTGGACCAACGAAATGCTAGGATAGATACCGCTTGAAGAAGACCGAAAACACGATGGACGAATGACATCATCAAGTATATTGGACCCGAATGGCAGAGAAGAGCTCAGAATCACGCCAGTTGGAAGCATGCTGGGGAGGCCTTAATCCTGCAGTGGATCGACAATGGCAATGATGATGTTGATCATGATTATGATGATATGATAATGATGGTGATGTTTTTTTGCTTATAATTTTTACATGTGGGGTTTTTATTTTTTCTTTATGCTGTTGTCTAGGCGTTAAGATCGGTAGGTTTGTTGAGCAAAATAAATGGAGGACCATTTTTTTTATTTGATTTTTTTTGTGATTCATTTGGTTCAATATATATTTGTTATGCCAGATGTTTGCAATCTCTCAAAGAAATATACAGATAAGCAAGTATATTTTCAATTTGGTTCCATTATGTGTATTAGGTTTTTGAACTTTTTTCTGTATATGTGTGGACAATTTCTAAAGTATTTAAATATTCGATCATCTTAAATTTGACATTTTTTTTTAAATTTATGAGAATGTTCTTCCCATTATTTTACTGACGTTATGGATATATATGCATGGCGTTTCTGGGACAGTCTTTATACGGATTTTCTCATTGTCTATTAAACTGAGGACATATTGAAGAGAAAGGATCTGAAAATGATATCGTTGATTTTACATAATATTAATGATTAAAGCGTTGACTAAATAATTCTGCCAAGGTTAAAAGTCCCACAGCGAGTTTAGTCTTAAACAGCGTTCCAACACGAACATTATCCATATCGTCTCGAGCCATTTTCTCCATGATCCATCCATCATCGAAGCCCCACCCCTTAGAGCTCGCTAATATGACACCGACATATATTCCTCCAGTTCCATTAACACCACAATAAAGATAGAATGTGTTATAATACGCTTTTGCCGCGACCTTGGAGCAATATTTCCATTAATTAATTTTATGCCCCTCAACAATACCGAACAATAGTTTTACGGAAAATTGGAATACGACGGTCGAGGTGGGGATGGGAGAAGGGGTGAATGACGGTCTGGGGCGTCTTCGGAACAGAGGGGGAGAGAAGCAGTAGGGGATTTTCCGGGAAATTAAGTTGTTCGGTGGATACTAACGATCCCGTTGTGACGTCAAGGGGTATGTTCGAAATGCTCAATTGTGCGTTAACGGGAACCGGAGGTTGTTTTGGCGGTGTGTAAAGCGAGTTCGGCGAAGGTTGTTTCTTAAATTGTCCTATCGTTTTTGCTTTGCCTTTCTTAATTGTTTAATTGGAATTAAAAATGTAGTAATGAAGCCGAAGAATAAAGTGTCCTATTTATTAGTTAAAACTGGAACAAAAATAGAGATAATCGAAAACATCTGTCGAAAATTTTATTTATTCCAGTTCAACGCCATAAATCACAATGAATAAATTCATTTAAATTATTTATTACTGATATTACTAGTACTCAATATTGATTTTATCAAACAAAGATAGGAAATTGCCCATTTACATACAAAATATTGATTTACCACCGATTCGATTTTCGATTTTCTTCCTGGACGTTTGTGATCGAGCTGTATCCATTCCAGGATTCCTTTGGCCCACCTATCATCATACCGCCTACCTATATGACCAGCCTACCTCCTTACTTTCGTTTGTTCTCTGATCCATGACCAGGCCGTTCTATCCGGTCTTATAATGACAGCATACACCTTTTCATTCCCCTCTGTGCTACCCAAAGCTTAGCTTAGTGGCCCACCTCCTCTAAATCGCTTCCTAAGATAGATATTTTTCTGTTTTCAGCAAATTTGTTGAACATAACCTGACTCTTTTTCAGGTTTATTTTCAAGCCAAATGGTTCTCCCTCCCTTTGCAATTTTTGTATGTGTTTTTTTATTTGATCTGGATCTTGTGACAAAAAAACGATATCTGCAAATCTAAGGTGGCTAAAATATGCACCATTTATTTTTATTCCATCCTGTTTCCAATCCAGATTGCGGAATTCCTCTTCAAGGCAGGCTGAGAAAAGAACAGGTGATTCTGAGTCATCCTGCCGTACACCCCGTTCCATAATGATTTTAACTTCAAGATAATCCATGTGAACTGTCGCTGTAGCTTTATCATACTTGGAGCTCAGTAGGTTCACATTAGTTCTATCTATCCCTTGGTTAAGCAATGCATCCATTATGGCTTGCTTTGATATTGAGTCAAATGCCTTTTCATTGTCAACTAAAGCCAAGTACAGTGGCATGGTGTATTCATTGTGCCTTTTTATAGCCTGTTGGCCAACCAGGATATGATCTATTGTGCTGAATCCACTTTTGAATCCTGCTTGTTCTCTTGGTTGTGCATCATTCAGTGTTCTTAATATTCTATTAGATATTATCTTGGTGAAAACTTTGTACAATACTGATAGGAGGCTAATTGGGCGGTAGTTTTTACGATCGTCCTTCTACTGCAAACACGGAATCGACAAATACAGATACAATAAACACTGATTACACTTGTCAACAGTGACTTTGTTGCCCTTGATATGGAGGTGGTTCTAGAATGATTTTATACTGAGAATTACCGAACTACAAATGGTTCTCCGAAATTGGTCCTAGTTTATAAATAATCACCATTTTTGTGTTACACTAAAATAGGGCAGTAGGTATGTGATATGATGTATATTTAAATTGTTGCTTTTAATATGCATAGTTTATTGAAAATCAGTATTTATTTTAATTATATAAAAGTAAAATAGGTAATAACATACAAAAAGGAGGAAAACGTATATTAGACCTCTGAAAAAAACTCTTATAAAACTTCCCCTTATGGGATTCTTGAGAACAATCTCTTTAAGACCAGCAGTAATCAAGCATCATATATATATATATATATATATATATATATATATATATATATATATATATATATATATATATATATATATATATATATATATATGATATCTCTCCTCCATGTATATATATATATATATATATATATATATATATATATATATATATATATATATATATATATATATGATATCTCTCCTCCATGACTTTTATATCCTGGTAAAAGTGCCTCTCCCTGCTCATCACTAAGATCTCTCAAGTGATCAGGAAATATGTCCAGGTGACTTTGTAGATAATGCATTTTTATGCTCATATTTACTCCGTCTTGACAATATATTCATAATTTGACACTCTATGGTAACCAACAAAATTCCTTTTAACAGATACAAAATTTTTCCAGGCTTCAGCTTCCACAATAGTCATGATTTTTATAAATTCGCATCTTTATCTAATATTCGGATATGAGGGCCGTCAAAAACTCCAACTTTAACTTTTCCATACTTAACTTAGGAAATGATCTGCAAATGTAGTCAACACATTTTCCGTTCTTATCCAATGCTTTTACTGTTTCATGATACCGAGCTTAATGTGGCGTGGCGGAAGTATAATTTTGTCCCTACTCAGGAATAGTTTATTTACCACTTTAACTTTACCTACAGTTAAGGATTGTCTCAAAGGCCACAACTTTTGTTCTCAGTGATTTTGTTTTGCTCGACTGTCCCAAAGGCAAATGAAGCAAGGGTATTTTATGTATCCACTTTGCTCACGAAGTAAGAAATATACCATTTTTAAATCCCACACAAACTGGACAATCTAAGGACAATTTGTATTATAAAAATCAATAAACAGAATATAAATTCAATTTTAAACATAATACATCAGTAACTTACCAAAATGCACGTGGTACGTTCATCCACCTTGTCAAAGTTCACGTGGACAGTCGCAGATGCGCGAAATTAATGCGCATTAATTCGCGTTTTAACTTGTGACTAGAGTTAAAAATTTAAATATTATTACTACTTCTAGATATACTTCAATAACAAAAATTAGACCCAATCTGTGATTTAATTCTTAAATTGTGTATTCTAAAGTACAAAAATTCACATTGATAGCAAGGGCAACAAAATTTTTTGTTTTGTTGTAGAGCTGTGTTATTGATTGATTTGTCCGTTACTTTGCGATAGCTCATTTTTAAACCGAATAAAACAATTTTTTACTCGAATTGTTTGTTTGTTTGTTCGGATTGTTTTTGGTTGTTTTTACTCGGATTGTTTTATTCGTAATAAACATGGACATACGAAAAAAAATAATGTTTTAATTACAATTTACACACAGAAAGCACCAACTGCCAGTTGGACGTCATCAATAGATACAGACATGTTGACGTTGGCTCAGTATCGTCTAAATTGATGATACGACAACTGTATAGACAATGCATGGATGTCCACTTATGTGTAAAAGAACATACAACGTTTGATCAAATGTTGGCCTGGCGATATGGGCCAATGTGTAGGGCCGGCTTTATAGGATTCACCTTAATTTATTTAAATTTAACTGTAACCACACTAAATATTAATATATTTAAATTTAATTTAGATTATGTTATATCAATATTGGTAGACAATATAGCAATTATGGATACACTTATTACATGAATAAACTACAATTAAACGCTATTTTTTATATTGAAATACAAACGTTTCTCAAACTAGATTAATCCGAATAATGCAACAAATATCATTAATGCAAAAACAAAACAACTTCAACTTTCTCTACAACACACACCCGGAACCAGTCTCAGTGAATCAAACTCGGATAAACAAGCCAATTTCGTGAACGCTTCCCAGCAAATATTTAACTGTCCTCATCGACGTCTAACAAGTCTTGTTAAGTTAGTTGATTACAGTTTGTTGAATCGACAGCTTGTGTCTATTAATTTGCACCTTAATGACACTTGTAGAGCCGCTTCGGACGTCGGAGAACGGCCAATGGAAATCGATTTGCAGTAGGTGTCCGGAAATTTGTTATGCAAACAAAAATAAACAAATTCAGTATGTAAACACTTTTACGTTAATAATTTGTATTATTGGTGAATTTAGTTAGTTTTTTAGCCAACTAAAACCAACAAATAATATAGACTCAGCGGGTTTATCTAAGCAACTACAATTTATTTTATTATTATATGATATTGTAATTTTCGATGCATATTGAGTGGGAAAAAAAAATTTGAACAAACCCATATTTCCTAATTGCCTTTACTTTAACACCTTTAAATTACTTTACGTTATAATATATACAAACTGCAACTGATTGTCAAGGCAAATAGACTACATTTAAGATAGAATATTAAGTTTAATAAATATCAATTCATGGAATAATAATTTTGAACGGGAAAATATTATTTAAACACCTAAAATATTTTTAAAACTGGGCAAAAAAAATTCTGTATTTTAAGCTGTATCCATTCTTATTTATGACAACTTGGAACCGTCTAGCAGTGGTTGTACTAATTTTTAGTTGTACATCTTGATATATTTGGCCATTCTCAGACTTTTTTGCTTTGTGATTAATATAGAGAAGTTAGGTTTCTCGTTCCCTAAAGAAAATAGTTCTGGAATTTGATGGGCTCATTATTTCGAAATAGATAGATAATGAAAATATAAAACAGTATTCGGACATAACGTTTTATTTTAAGATCCGCACTTCTATTTGCCTTTTTTTCAAAATATATAAGGTGCGTATCACGGCAAAGAGGAGTTTTTAAAAATAGCTATTTCTAGTGGCACCATCTTTGGGTCACGCGTTGGAAAGGGGCATCTTTACTGACGTTCTAACAAAATTTCATTACATTCGGATTATTAAAAGCCAAGTTATCGCGCTTAGAGTGTGAGTGTGTTTATACCATCGGTCGAAAAATGACCATCGAACAAAGAGCCAATATTAAGTTTTGTTTAAAACGATAAAACATTCACCGAAACGTTTCAGTTAATGAAACAAGTATATAGTGATGATTGGTTATTTCGTGGCAGAATCTACGAGTTGGTTAAAGGATTCAAAGAGGGTCGTGAGGATATCAAGAACGACGAACATCTTAGTCCGAAAAATTATGTGATTACTTAAAGTAACATTGAAATTGTATATAAATTTACAAAAAATTAACCAAAATATTCATTGCGATACATGGAAATGGAATCGAACATGTCCAAAGGTTCAATACATCTCATTTTGATCGAGCATTTGGGAAGGTTTCTGCACGCTTTGTTCCACACAAATTGACTGATGACCAGAAATTGCTCCGAATCTAACATTGCAAGGACTTGGTTAAAAGTCGTAAAAGGATGAAAACTTTAAGTACAGCATTGTTACTGGTGATGAGACGTGGTGTTTTCAAAATGATCCTGAAACGAAGCGTCAAAGTGTCAAGCTAGCCAAATCCGAAAAAAAGCCGTCTCGAGAACTCAAAACAAAGTTGATTTGTTTCTATGATTCGGAGGAAACTGTGGACAAGGTGTTTGTTTCATCTAGTCAAACGATCAATGATGTGTTTTATCTTGGTTTTATGAAGCGTCTGTTGTCGCGTATTCGTCGTATGCGTCCACAATACGCCATACCATTACTCGACGCTCATCACCGATTTTTTCAGCAATAATTGCATTTTAACCATCAATCATTCACCATACTCGCCCGATTTCACTCCCTGCGACTTCTACATCTTCGAAAAAGTTCATTTGCCGGCGAAATGATAGCGTTATGCCTACATTGAAGCCATTCAAAAGAAGTCTACCGCCATCCTGAAGAACATATCTTTGGCCGAGTTCAAAAATTCATACGTCAAGCTAACTGACCGTGCAAAACGTTATATTGAAGCGCAAGGAGACTATTTTGAGTAAAAATAATGATTTTTTACGAAAAAATTAATATTTGTGTAAGTCCTGTTTTGAAATTTTGAAATTTTTGTTTTGTTCTAAATAGAACAGTATTAGGAACTCATAATTTTTTGTTATTGCGGACTTTATAACATGAGTGATTATACTTTTATTCGCTCATTTTAATTATTTTCTTTCAGTTGGAATTTGATATATCCAAACGATTAATACATACATTTCTGATTTGAGCTGTACAACAACATTAAAAAAGATCGAAACAAATAAACTGTACTTAAATTACTATCGGTACAGTCAACAAGTCCTCGCCAACTAATTAAAGATTAAAGAGTGAGGTGACGTGTGAGGTGGGGTTTTTAACAGTGTCACGTGACGTTAAGGGGTGCACTATGGTGCACCGGTAACGTTGCCAAAATCTGTTGCAGCGTGTTTTAATCCAATTATTACGCCGGTAGCAATTTCGGGCCTGTCACTTTGGCCATTGTAATTACATCGTATAACAAAATCTGCGCGAGAAATTTCCAGATAGTTAAATAAACAGTTTATATAATATTAAAATCAGGCGTTCCGGAAATCGTACGCCGGAGCAAAATAACGTATCTGACATAGGTTGAAATGGATTTCAACTACTTAATTGGGTTAGGCGAAATTCCGAAGGGTATATATATATATATATATATATATATATATATATATATATATATATATATATATATATATATATATATATATATATAAAGGGTGGTCAATAATTCACGCAAGATTTGAATTTGCCACCATTTGTGCGGTAAAGTTTTGGCAACCATAAAAAGAAAACAGTTTGATAGCTGACCGTTTGTGGTTAGTAAAAATGGAGCACTACATGAAAGAACAAAGCGTTTTCATTGATGAACAATATTTCAATAATAATGAAAGTTTGGCTGCTACAGTTCGCAAATTTCGTACAAATAAGGTCGGAATATTGATTTAACTTCAATTGGGGACGCTAAACACACTAGCCGTCCAATAGCAAGCCATTCAAATGATAATATCGAAGCTGTGCGTAAGAGTGTTTGTGGAAGCGCACGAACATATATATATATATATATATATATATATATATATATATATATATATATATATATATATATATATATATATATACAGCGTATACTCACTAAAAATCTGCGTCCCTATGCTTACGAAGTTCAGTTGACACAAGAACTGCAGCCTAACGACCATACACACACAATCCATTCACAAAAGAGTTTGTTGAATGGATTATTGAACAAGTGATTTTTCGAACAAAATCATCCCATGGGATGAAGCTCATTTTTACCTTGATGGCTTCCTTAATCATCAAAATTGCCGCATTTGGGGTTCAGGGAATCCACATATGATTGCCGAAAAACAAATGCATCCACAACGTATCACTGTTCGGTTCGGATTTTGAGCTGGAGGCGTCATTGGACCATACTTTTTCGAAAATGAGGCTGGTCTAGAAGTTACTGTTAATGGTGCTCGATATCGCGACATGATAACCGAGTTCTTTCTGCCTAATTTGATGATATTGATGTGGACAATATGTGGTTTCAACAAAACGGTGCGACATGCCATACAGCCCGTGAAACAATCCGATTGCTACTTGAGACATTTCCTGGTCGTGGAGTCTCTTGTTTCGGTGATCAGAATTGGCCCCCCCGATCATGAGATTTAAGACCATTGGATTTCTTTCTGTGGGGTTATTTGAAGTGAAAGGTCTATGTCAACAAGCCCACATCCACCGGTGCATTGAAGGAGCATTTGATTCACGATTCAACGAAATTCAGCCACATTTATGCAAAATGATCATGAAAAATTTCGACAAAAGAGTGCGAATGTGCCAGCAGAGCTGTAGAGGTCATTTGCCCGATGTACTATCCCATACATAACCCTATCCAATGTACTTTATATTTCAATAAAAAAGAATACAATTGACAAAAAAACTGTATTTTCTATTTAATTCAAATCTTACGTAAATTTTGGGACATCCTTAATATATATAATAAAACCTTTTTTTATTTTTTATTTTTTTCTTTATTTTTATTTGTTGTTGTTTTATTAAAGAATTTTAGTCAAATACATTAGGATTTTTTACATTTGATAGGATATTTATCGAACTTGAAAATAAAACAACATTTATGAACATTTTTTATCAAATATCAACCCACTTTGCCCGAATGGGGGCCTAAAGTAGGCATGCGCCTTGAGCAAAGCGTGTAAACATTAATAATAAGTAAAAAGGTAACGATTAGTTGCCATATTCTTACATTTTGGCGGGAATCACAGAATGCAGTCTTAGTGTTATGCATAGTTTTTATTATTATCACTAATCCTACACAACTAGCTTATTAACTTCAGACTTATTTAATCAGACAATAGTTGAACCAGTCAAACAATACTGTTGAGATCAATCATATAAATATAGCAATTTTCTCAGACTTAACCAAAACTTAACCAAACATTCAATATGATAAATTAATCGTTAAAAAAAGCTTTGTCCGTGGCACAAATCGCAAAAATGTGAGCTTCATGAGCCCATCCTCTATAGCAGGGTTCTCCAAACTTTCCAGCCTTAAAACATATTGATTACTCCAGTAAATTCTAAGGGCTAAAAACCGTTTTAATTTTCCTGTCATTATTTATAATTTTTAAACTAATCGCCGAGTACACGAGTATACGCTTGCTAAATTCGCTAATCGTGGGCCAGGTTAATGACACTGGCGGGCCGGATTTGATCAGCAGGTCGTAGTTTGCAGACCCTTGCTCTACAGTCTCCACATTCGACCTACTCTTCCTCAGATGGTTCTACATAAAAATCACCACAAATAATACAAACATAATATTCGTTAGTTTCTTTTTGCGTTTTTTTATTACTAATTTTCTTTTTTTTTTTCCTCCACTTTTGGAAGGAACATGCTTAATTATCTTTTTCCCTTTTGCAGCCTCCAACTTCTTGCTTGCAAAAATACGTTATTTCATTTTGCGATTCTTTTCATCAGATTTTATTTCAACACGTTTCTATTTTTCTTTCTTCTCCCTTTATTGTGCTTTTATTGTGTATGTGCTTTTATTGGCTTACTGGTTACCACTTCAGTTCTTTGAATTTTGCGTTTGCGATTTGTTTTATTTGGGCTCCATTTAGGAGTCGGTCTAATATCTATAGGTTTTACTCGTATCAAAGGTGTCGATGGAACAGAAACTTATTTAAGGTAATAAAATCCGCTGGCGTAGAACATGAAATTCTGTCTATTTCAATCGAGATTTATTTCCCTAAAGGTGGATTACATGCTGATACATTTACATCTTCTATAGCGCCTAACGCAGAATTATTAAGTGCTAATTGACTGTCTGCAGGAATCAGGTCATTTTCTAACATAAATGGAGAAAAGGTGAGGTCAGATGAATTTTCTGTTCGAGGAATTTTTAGATTAAGATACATCATCACATCATCATTAAGAATTGTCAGATTAAGATACATCATTTTCTGTACTCTCAGTCTTCATTTTCCTACAATGATAAAGAAATGGTGCAGTCAGAGTCATTAGAACTACGAATATGAGAGGAAGTTTCTGTTTGAGGAATTGTTGCAGATTGGGATGCATTATTTCAGGATACTACAGTTTCATCGTCCCCTGATGTGGATGGTTCAGACCAGTCTGTTAAACTGTGAAGATTTCGAAGGTATCAATATGCCTTCTATCAACTGTTTTTAGAGTCCAATATTCGGCGACATATATTACGATGGGGAATATGACTGTTCTCGCTAGCCTCATTTTGGAGTTTTTGGTGTTTTTGCTTATTCCGTGGCCTTTCCATATGCGTGTCAATTTGGCAACGACGGTTTTTCCCATAACGATTCTTCTACTTACTTTAGACTCACAGTTGCATGTGTTTAAAATGTTTGCATCCAAGTATATAAAGTGTTTAACCACTTCAATCGCGGCTATGGAGATTGGCCCGGTCTCCCCCTCCAGAGACCTGTTGACTACCATTATCTTGGTTTTTGCTAAGTTTGTTGTTAAGCCTATCTCTTTGCCAATTGCGTCCACCCTCTTCATTAAGTCTACGATTTCCTCCTCTGAGTTTCCGAGCAATGTTGTGTGTGTCATCCACATATAGGATATTCAATATTCTCTTTCCCTCGACACATACATTGCTGTCCAATCGAAAGTTGCTTTTCTGCTGATACATTCTCCATGTAGGTTGAATAGTATAGGGTAGAGAATGCATCCTTGTCGCAATCCTCTATACAACCCAAAACGATCACTCAGTTGGTCCTGAAATATCAGTTGTGCTTCAGCTGATCAGAACAGATTAGCAACAAGATGACTAAGAGGCTGCGGTATCCCCATTTCTGTCATTATACTCCATAATTGCGCATTTTATTTGATCAAAAGCTTTCTGGTAGTCTATGAAGCACAAGTAGCCAGGTTTATTGAATTATCTAAGCTTTTCGATTATCTGTCTAATATTCAATATGTGTTCCCGTATGCCTTGTTGCGGCATGAATTCCACTTGTTCTTGGGGCATTTCAGGGTGAATGTATGCTTTCAGTCTTTCATGGATTATATGGAGTAGCACTTTGTTTGAGTGAGAAATTAGAGCTATGTTTCGATAGTTTGAGTATTATGTTTTTGGTCATTTTTTATAGATGTGGACGAATATAGATGTCCATTCAGTCGACCATACACCAGACAGCCAAATCTTGTTACAGAGAATGCATAGCAGACTGATGTTGTCATCGTCAGTCAATATCATCTCAGCGACAATCCCATCTACTCCTGCTGATTTTCTTGGTTTCAATTTCTTTAGAGCGATTTCAACTTCTGATCTTAGAATTTCGGGTTCTTTATTATCCAGATTGGGATACTCATGGGGATATTCTTCTGGTTGATCTTCGAAAAGGGATTAGCAGTATTCATGCCACCGTTTGAGAACACCGGTCCCCCTCCGTTATCATTTGTCACTGCTTATTCTACATCACCAAAAATTGCGGTTTGAAATCTTGAGTTACCTGCTTGATTTTGTTGAATAGAGCTCTGGTTTGATTTCTGTGGTGGTGATCCTCGATGTCTTGGCATATTCCTTTCATGTAGCTGTTTTTATATTTCCGACACATCTTTATACACAAACATTGATGGTTGTAGTCCTGGCATCTGCCTTCGTCGGTGAGGCCTCTCTGCTTCAATAACTTCCTGCACTCAATAATGTCCTACGCCTCTACACATAATCCAAAATCTCGATAAAACGATCGAGCATTATTCCCGTGAAAACGATGTTGCAAATTATAAGAAAATGAACTAAACCTTCTAATTATAAAAAAATACATTACACAATTACACTCTCAATAACCATTACTCGAGAATATTAATTCATCATAAAAACATCAAATACTTATTCAAAACAATTAATTTTTTTCTTCACTTTCTATTCCCTCTGGATGGTTATATCAAATTAGTAAACAGTCTGTGTGTATTTTAAGTTCCCATTTAATATTTCGAACTTCCACAATATATTATTTTTATAATTTTGTCAGCTAATTCAATACTTATTTTCTTGAACCTGTTTTCAAAATAAATAGAAACAACTCAAGTGTAAAGGCGCCTTAAGCATATAAGAAGAAAAAAAGAGTAAAACAAGGCAAACAAATGTTCAAACAAAATTCCTTAATCAGCCTAATGGCTGCATTGGATACAGTCGGCCTAATTAAAGTCTCTTTATACAAAATTACACCTGGGGAGCACTTTCGGTTTGTTTGCGTATTCTCTTTGGAGCGTGGACGAAAATAAAGGTATTCTACGCATGCGAAGTGTAGAAAAAATAGCTTAAAGGCCGGCCCTTTTAGGTTAGGCACCAGTTTAATCCAAGATGGATTTGAGTTTGGTGCGTGGATGATCCAGTCGAATTCTTACTGTGGATTATCAACAATAATGAGAAATAAAATTATTAGTATTATAGTAATTATAGGTTTTAAAAACATGTTGTTGCACCTTTAACCCTACGGCTTATTTAATAAACTACTGATGAGGCGGATGAAGACAAAATGCCTTTGAGTATGCGGTTATCTAAAATCAGTTTTCACCTACCGTTATTCAATTCCACTACAATAGATCATTTTGTTGGATTTGGTAGATGCAGTTGAGCTCATACAGAAAACTCTTTGAAACAGTAGAGGTTTTATTGCGAACTTTCGCTGTTAGATGACACTAGGCGATGTGACTCGCCTCGCCTTCCTACATAGTTCGGAATTAAACGATTTTAAGCTCTACTTATACAGTTAGATGCTTTTAGACGTCTACATGAACTAGACTGATGAAAGTTATAGTGCCAGAAACTGGTTGTTGGTGATATTCTATTGGCGGTGGACGCAATCGTGAACTACGGGTGACTATTTCTATGTAGCAGTTTTGTTTGTTGAAGCTGATAATTATCTAATGACTTAAATAACAGAATAATAACAGAAATGCCTACAGATTAGGAGATTGTCAAAAATATATTGGCAATGCTGAACAAATCTAAAGTAAATAATAGTAATATGAACATTTAGAAAAGACACTCAATTTTAAGAAAGTAGAACTATAGAAGATTATATTTGCAGATAGCAGTATATATATATATATATATATATATATATATATATATATATATATATATATATATATATATATACAAACCAATCACTCTTTTAAATTTTTCAATGCACGTTTTACTAACTATGTTAGCATCATTAGCATAGCATGATTCAATCTGATTGAGAAGGAAAATGAAGGAGATTGAATCATCTTCTAGTGATGCTAATATGGTTAGCTAATGGTACCAACCAAACCAAAAATGCACCCTAACCTTCTCAGTATTCTATCATTTCTGCTGCAGTGAAACTTTATTGAAGTGAATCTGGTTGCAGTGTACTTTGTGAAACCGAACTTGTTGGTGATCTTTTCAACCACGCTCCTTACATAAAAGTCTAAAGGATTTAAATATGGGCTGTTGGGAAGTTTCAATTCTTTCGACCAAAACATGTCGACGTTGTTCGACAACGAGTTTTGAACCAAATGACTTGTGTGGGTGGGTACACCCCACTGGAAAACATACGGCTTTCCAGACAGTTTCCATCTACGGCTTCATTATATTTGCCAGAAGACGTAAATAAGATTCCATTGTTACATTTTCCCCTTTATTAAAGAAATGCGGTTGCATCATATCACCCTCACTGGACACAACACATAGCACGTAATATTCACCGAAAATTTTATTCTGGAAACAGTGGGAACATCTTTAGGGTCATGTGCGAGCCAGCGATCATTATTTCGATTGATTTTCGCATCGCCAGTAAACATTTTTTCGTCAGAAAAAACCTGAGGTATGCAGAAGGATGGTTTCTCAAGGAACACAAAGCAGGTTGCAGCGTTCAACTCGCTTTGTCCTGGCAGCGTCGGAAAGCATCTGTCTTATTTTAATTATATAAAACTAGTAGCGGAGGTCCTCCTCGATTTGACGCATAGTTTTTTTTTACTCACACTGACAATCGATGGCAATTTTTGGATAGACTGCCCGTTGAATGATGTTGGAAATTTTTGACAACGTACTCCTTGGAGTGAGTTTTTCTTGTCGGTGTTGCAAAACCTTCGTTGGATTTCTCTGACTCATTGCACTTTCGACGACATCATACGCAGTGGATCTCGAATACCTGAAAAACCGAATATTTTCTGTCGCAGAGCGACCAGCGCGAACGCTTTCGATATTCGCGGTCGGTTATACTTCGCACTTGATTTCAAAATTGCCACTTTTTCGCTCTTATTAAAATTGTCAATCATGACATCATGAGTTCATCATGAGTTTTACATGCCATTTACTCTTTCCAAAACTGAGATAATCGTTGAAATAACAAAATTTTTTATCCAAATAAGAGGATAATTGATAATATGATAACGCGATTGACAAAACTGGAACCATTTGGATCGATGTATTATCTGTATAAAGTTTGGTATATTGAATAATATATTAGTACTTAAAAAAATTTAAAGCGAATAAAACAATTTTTTACTTTGTTATCTATCACTTTTATTTAGACAAAAATTATTTTATTTGGTTTAAAAAATGAACTGTCATAAAGTAACGGACAAATCAATCAATAAATTAAAAATATAGTTTTTTTTTCTGAAGTAGATCAATAGTTTCAGCATTTTGAAATTTTTTTATTGACATATAAAAATATATTCTTGATTATTTCATTATAATTAAATGGTAATGAATTTTTTTATAAAAAAGCACAAAGTATTTATTTATTCATCCAAATATAATTTATCTGCTTCAAGGTAATTCCCTTTCCCCAGTTTTTGAAAGAGCTTTCAGTCTCTAGTTCTGGTATTTTCTTCAAAAAAACCAGCGGACTCTTTTGAATAGGTTCTATGGACTCGGTTTTTACAATCGAGGTACAGGAAAAACTCACTCGGTGCCATATCTAGTTAGTATAGTGCTTGTAAAATGGTATTTGTTTGATTTTTAGTGAATAGTTGACGATTAATTATTATAGTATGCAATGGTGCGTTATCGTGCTGCCAAAGTTATGGATTACTTGCCGAATTAGTACCTACAATATCTTTAATACTTAATCGATGATTATTCAGTGCAAGATCATTGATTTTGGTACTGCTTTTTCACTGGCTGACAGAGAAGGTTTTCCTGAAGGAGGTTTATCTTCAACTGTTTCTCTACCATCACTGAAATCCTTATACAAGTTGTAAACATATATTTTTTGGCATAGCTTCATCGTCTTCACCTTTTTAATGTATAATCATAAGAAATTTCGTTTTCTGTGCAAAATTTCATGAAAATTATATATTCGATAAATTTCTTTGTTCTTAATTCTTCTTAATGAATTTCTTCTGCGCCGGCAAACATTTTTAACAGTTATAAAAGACGTTATAATCAGCAAAATTATACAAAAGTTGCTATTTATGTATCCGGAATTAGCAACAATAGTATTGCTAGACGCCATCTGGCATATTAGTGTATACGTACGTATATACGGACTGTATCAGTACTCAGAACGTTTTGTCATACTGACGCTATTTGTGTTGTTTAGTGTCTTGAGAATGTCATCTCAGTCAAAAAATTAACTCGTTAGAATTTTCGTGCGATGATCTGCTACGACTTTCGACATGGATTATATTAACACTGCATCGTTCAACTCACTTCAACTATTGGCGATGAAGCACCATCTAAAACCATTGTATATCACTGGTTTAGTGAATTCAATCGTGGCCGTCGTTCGCTCACGGACGAATTTAAAGAAGCTCGTCCAAAATCGGTTGTTATATCAGAAAACATTGATACTGTGCGCGAACTGATAAAGCAAGATCGTCATCGAGATTGAGGTATCCCTGGGTATTAGTATGATAAGCATACATAAGATTTTACATGAACATTTAGCCGTGAAAAAAAATTGTGCGCGTTTCATTCTGCATAATTTAACAATCGCTCAAAAAAGGCTCGTGTCGATTGGTGTAAAGATATGCTTAAGAAATACAATCGGGGTGCGTCAGAAGCCGTGTATATTACCTACACAGGTGACGAATCTTGAATCTATGCGTATGAGCCAGAAAGTAAAAAGCAGCTGACTGTATGGGTCTTTCAAAATCAGCCAGACTCGATAAAAGTTGTTCGCGCAAGAAGCGCATGGACGCCTGTTTTTTGGGATAAGTGAGGATCGAACTCAATATTTGACCGTTCAAAACATCGAATTGATGGATCATCCGCCGTACAGTCCTGATTTTGCACCCAATGATTTGTTTTTGTTCCCGCCCGTAAAGAGTAAACTACGTGGTCAACGATTTTCTATGCCAGAAGAAGCAGTTGATACGTTCAAAATGCATGTTTTGGACGTATCTCAATCGGAATGGAAAAAGTGCTATGAGAATTGGTTCAAACGTATGCAAAAGTGTATCGATCATCGCGGAGAATATTTTGAAAAACAATCAAACCATTTTCTATTCTTATTTTTACTTATTATTCCATATACGATCAATTGCAACCCTCGTATGTAACTTATGTCAGAAATAATCTACGTAAAATACTCGAATTTTTAAAATAAAAGTCACCTTACTTTCAGATCATAGTAATTTAAATCATTTATCATTGTTTCTGATGAAACAATACAATACATACCCAAGCAGAGTCTCTCTAGCCTTATCCTACCATTTTCCGCATTCGCTAATATTTTCCATTAAATGAGACTTCGTACCCAGGTTGTTCCCCATGCGACACCCACTTAATATAGCGAGAACATTCCCATCAAGTTGGATTATGCAAATAAGTCGCGAGTCGACCGACAGATAGATGTTCGAGATAACACCCGATGATTCGTGTTTTGTCTGAAGTTTCGACTAAATATATTTCATGTGATTCAGTTAGATATTTTTATGCGAATGTACGTATATGGGGGAGGGATAGTATTGTGTGGATTGTCGTCAGGAAGAGGGAGTTTTGCTTTAAAATAAATTCTAAACTTTATCATTATTAAGTTATGTCAAAGTAATTTAGAGATGACATTGTAGTCTTGACGTATGTGTACTGGGGGAAAGAAACAAATTTAATATCCACTGTAGATGCTTGAATCAAATTGACTCTATTGTTGCTTGGTTAACTATTGACTAGTCTATATATTTACATTTCATTTAAAATTAAAAGTACCACCAAAAAATCCCATTCACAAAAAGCTACTAGTCCATCGTCCTTATGAATTTGAAGAAGTAATTCAGGAAAAACTGGAACTCACTTCAGTGTCTAATGATATAACATCTTCCAAGCCTTGGCATAGGGCACGAAAATTATTACTGATAAACAAAGATTGATATCTAAACATTTCCACCATATTTTAAATTGTATGTATAACAATTGTTTCGACAGAATGTGCGTTTTTGAAATACAAACTATATTAAACTAACAGTGAGAAAAGTAATTACAATCTAACTGGCCATCGACCTAATAATACCATAAAACATGATAGTGGGGAACACCCATTTTTTGTCAACATCTACGAGGGCAATATAAGTTTAATAACGGTGAACCATTCAAGTTTAGCTGGTCATTTAGCCAAATATTCTTTTTTGCTTTTTATAAACTTTTTTCTTTTATTGATTTATAGCCTCTCCAAAAGATTTAATTTTGTTAATTTATTCTCATTTTGTAACGTTTTAAAATTATCATTGAAAGTATGCTTTTCTAACATTAAGTTCGCACGTTTCGCTAACCATGTTAGCATCATCAGGAGATGATTTAATCCAATTATAAAACTAAACTATGTTCTATTTATATGAAAACCATACCGAACGAAGCGTGTAAAAATCATGAACCGTGAAGTGTACTAAGCCTTACATTAATAATTGAGAAAGTTGACTGAAAGGAATCGGTCCTTTATCTCGGTTCATGGTTTTCTTACATTTTTCTATTTGAATGCTTTCATATGCATCCAAAGCCCTATTATTATTAACACTTTTAATTAGTCTTAAATTACTAATATCTCTACTTAACGAACTTAAAAGAAGTTAAATTCGTTGAGCCTAGTAGAGAAAGGTCTTCCTGTTTGTCCAACATAGACTTTTGTACACGACCAGCACACAAATAAATACATTTCTGATTTATAGAGTATTTGTTTGACTTTTATTATTTTTAATGATACCTCCAAGACTATTGTTTATTTTAAAAGCAATATTTATATTGTTTGTTTTGGATAAATGCCTCGACACTAATTTGGTAACTTTTCCCGTATGTTGTTTTGTACTCTGCATTCTTGATAATATTGACCGGCTATATTGAATTAATGGTTTTATTATAACTTTTTTTATTAATCATTTTATGTATAATGTTTGGGTCGTATTCGTTTTTTACTTCGATTTGTTTGATGACATTCAATTCTTTATTACAATTATCTATTGACATGGGGATATTTAGTAATCTAGATTTATTGTACATAATAAAATGTGTATGTGATGGTTTATAAAAAATTACAAAATCATGTTTATTATCTTTTCTAGTAATTGTTAAGCCTAAAAAGTTACTATTATGTTGCTCTTCTTAAACTGTGCTTTTAATTTACTTATGTAAAGAATTTTTGTGAGTTAAGAATTGATTTAATTGTCTATCAGAACCTGTAAAACAAATTAGAATGTCATCAGCATATCTGTACCAGTAGAGTGATAATTTAAACAATTGGAAATATCGCCTTATCAAATTCAAAATAATTGTCATCCAATGTGATCGACAGCAGCTCTGAAATTTCTTGTTTCAATATTGAATTAGTTGTATTTTAAGAAGTAATTTGTCAACAATTCTATTAATTCGTTTGGTGGAATAGCCGGGAATAAATTTTGTACATCGAATGAAATTAGTTTGGATTTTTTGGGTAAATTAATATCTTTTATTTTATTGATTAGATCATATGTATTTAGAATAGCATGTTTTGGTTCAACATTCGTATATTGTAAAATGATTTTAATGAGCTTATTTGATAATTTAATTGAAAGAGCTTTAACAAATGAAACTACTGGTCTAATTGGGTAATTATCTTTGTGTAATTTTATAAGCGAGTATAATTTTGGTGCCTTTGGAGGATTCATCATCGTTGAAAATAGACGAATATTTTATTATTTGTTTTATTCTTTTTTGAAAGGTATTCGTAAGATCAGAATTAATTTTGTTAAACCCCTGATTTTAAGAAATTATTACGTTTTGATATATATCCACATTCCATCCATCCGTTCAAAAGTTTATACTGGACAAACAGGAAGATCTTTTTCTATTAGTCTCAACGAACATAAAAATAAGTTCTAAACAACAAAATAATTCTTATTATGCTAATCACTTACTGTTGGAAAAGCACACTTTCAATACTAATTTTAAAATGTTACATAATGAGAATAAATCCAAAAAAACTAAATTTTTTAGAGAGCGTAGAAATGAATAAGAAAAATTTAGATATTTTGCTAAATGACCAGTTATACTTGAATGGTTCACCATTATTAAATTTATATTGCCCTCCTAGATGTTGACAAAAAATTGGTTTTCCCCACTAACATGTTTTATAGTATTATTAGGTCGATGCCTAGTTTACGTTTCAGAAGAAGCAGAAGCTCTGAAGGTATTTCCGAGGCACGAAAGAATAATCTGGCCCCAGATCTCACTTCAAGAAGGGGAACTGATGTAGTTTCGAGAAGCCGAGGTGTCCCCGGCTGTCGCCTCATTAAAGATGGTCAAATCTCCGAGCCGGGGCTTTGTCATCCTAGTGACCTTAGAAGAATATATGTAACTTAGCCCCTTGGGAAGGACTAATGGGGCAGCTAAACAGCATGGAGATCAGCAAGTATTTAAAACGTATATGGCAGTCCTACTTTAAGGATATACAGATAAACCTGGGAAACGGACAAAGGATGCGGATGACGTGTGGAGTTCCGTAGGGTTCGGTAGTTTGCTCCGAATTTTGCTTGTGGAATATTTTCTACGACCAGGTATTAAGGCTAAAAATGGGAGAGGGAACAAAGGTGACAGCATACGCTGATGACTTGGCTATCGTGGCGTCTGCACCTAGGGAGGTGATTCTGGAACAGAGGATAGCCTGTGCAATAACCCAGGTCAAGAATAGACTGGTAGACATGGGAATAGAGTTAGCTCTAAACAAGACCGAGCTGGTCATCCTGGCAGGGCGACACAGGCGACACAGGCTGAGGACAACGGACATAGACATTGAGGGCAACAAGATATCAAGTCAGAAAGCCGTAAAGTACATGATGATATGGCTTGATAGGGATCCTCGAACCAAACCATACCAAACCAAACCATACCTAACCAAACCTTATCAAACCGAACTAACCAATCCAAACTGTTCATATCTTCAACATGCAACCAAGGAAGCCAGAAATAGACAAGGCTGGCTTGAAGTAGTCTGAAAAGTACGCGAGCACATTGTAAAGAATACGAGCAAAAAGAGAAGGAGTGTTGAAGATTAAAAAGCAATCTCAAAAATCTTTTTTTTTATTCATGCATTTTGAAGAATTTTTTCGATCCACCCTTATATCTTACGATTTGGTTGATATTATTGATATTCTTTTCCATATTTGTCATATTTTCTCAATATTCAACTTTGATAATCAAGCTTTCCAAATCTCTAAACTTCCGAAAGTATTTTCTATATTTTAAATCATCTTCGATCTATATTTTTTTTTACTGATGGGACATTTTTTTCTGTTACAATAAAAAGCTTAATATGACAAAAATATACTTTATTTGCTGGCATGTGTGAAATTTCACAGTGTACGCGAACTTTTATCCACAATTTTATTTACGTGACAACTGATATGTAGGTTTTAAAATGAACGTAGGTATTATATATCCTCTACTCGAAGTTCGTAAAAAATATTACTACAATTTTAATATAGGGTGGTCCAGAATTTGTTTTTTGCCATTAAATAACACAGGTCGACATGATTTTTCTAACATTGATGAGAATGCTCTTTTTGCGTCTCATGTAGGTAGTTATTAAAACACCTTTCCACAGTGATGGCCTAGCACGTCCCATTTTCAAGTATCTGCTTCTCCTTTATATCATGGGACATTGAAGTTATTTGCACCTGACTTTGGAATGGACAATGTAGGAATTACCACAAGACCGTATAGGGGATATTTCTACAGTATTATACGAATCTTAAAGGCAGTTTTATTGTTTTCTATTGTTTATCAATTCTTCTATTGGAACCTTTGGTGTGATGCACCAAAGGTTCCAATAGATGATATGTTGATTAAAATTTTGCTATATGGCAACATAGCATTGACGATCTAAATATTTTTTTACAAGATATAAATTCTCGAGAGCCTACAATTAAGAGGTGGAGAAGGAGAATAAATTGCCATTCCTCGACACTTTAATATTAAAACAAAACAACACATTAAACACTACAGTTTACAGAAAACCGACAAACACAGATAGGTATCTCAATTTCTTTTCAAATCACTCAAAATCGGTCAAAATAGGAGTATTTAAAAGTTTATATGACAGAGCAAAACTTGTTTGTACCGACAGTGATACACTACAAAAAAAAAAACAAATCACATAAAAGACATTTTAATAAAAAACAATTACCTAAAAAATTTTATAGATAAACCGTTTAAAAATTTTGATACTAGACAAAACAGACAAGTTATTAATAACAATAATAATAACTCTCAAACAGTTAACCTCACAATTCCTTATATCCGCGGTACACAATTAAAAGAGTAGGAAATAAATACAACATAAGAACGACATTTAAAACAAAAATACTCTTAATATCTCTATTAACAAAGACTAAACCATACAATATACAACAAAATACCAAAAATGTGATTTATAAAATTCCCTGCGAATGTGGCATATTCTATATAGGTGAGACATCTAGACCGTTAGAGGTTGAGTAAAGCCGTCTTAGAAAGGGCGATTTTAATAAATTTAGAATTTGTCAACACGCATGGGAATCGGGTCATAAAATCAATTGGAATAATTCCAAAACGGTATTAAAAGAATCGGTAACAAAATACAGAAGATTAAAAGAAGCCGCAATAATTAATTTAAATAAAAATAACTGTATTGCTATGCCTTCGGTAGATATAAATTCAATATGGTTCCCGATTCTTAAGAATACAATTAAACACATTTAAATATTTGAGTACACAATCAGTACAATAAACAATTACACAGTAAACATTACCTATATATATTTTTTGGTATTATGTCACTGTCATGAAAATCTATTGTTGTCAATGTAAGTATCGTTGACATACACACAAAAAATATATTTATATTCACTCGTTACTTTATATATTACAAATTAATATAATTTATTTTTTAGTTTAGTTTTGAAAACAGTACCCTCCGAAACGTGAACGTTAAAAGTTTGTAAACTTTTTTATAACATTTTTATATCTTTAAAATTTTGTTCGTTAAGCAAATTTATTACAAAAAAGAATCACTGAGAAATTTGTCTCCGTTTGGTTTTTTGTTTTTACCCAGTGATTCTTTCTTTACATAAGAACAGGTATTTTTGATATTTTTTGAGTTTTAGATAGTGGCGAAAAACCCAAATAAAGGAAAAAAAAAATGAGTTCCAGTGTTCCTGGCATTTTGCTTACGTCGTCCTGATGCCCTGATGAAACCTATCTCCTTGTTGGTCGCTTACTGTTGCACATTTTCCGGAAAAAATCCAAATAAGAGTGTAAAAATATTTTTTTTAAGACATACGACATCCTAGTATTTCATAGGCTTTGAAGTGTTCATCTATGAGATCATAGTTTTGGTATTTCTTGTTGTCCAGAAATCATTTCATTACATTTATAAAATACTTCCAAGCTGCCAATTCCCTTTCATTTAATTTTTGTTGAAAATGGAAGTCACCTGGAAGCTTCCTTATTTGAGGTTCAATAAATATGCCTTCTTTTAGTTTTGCTTCACTTAAAATAGCAATCACTTACATGGTTAGTAAGTTCTCTCCACACCATAGGAACAACAAACGACATAATTACTTTATTAAATTTACGTGACACACAGCAAACATGAGGAGCTCAACTATTATCTTGATCTCCAATTTGACATAAAATATAAAAGATAGGCTTTTTTTATTTCCTCGGATATAAATCTAACTAGTAAAATAAATCGTCTACATATATAACAAAACTTTTCCGCTGGATTTTTGCAAAATCGACGAATAGAACTTGCTATTTTATATAAAATCTACTTAAACATTTGGTTGTCCTGTAAACGAGACATAAACTAAACTATAGAACTAAATTTGATGAGATTTACCACTAAACACCAAAACACTTTTTTAAACTGCTCGACGCACGTTTCGCTAACCATGTTAGCATCATCAGGATATGATTTAATCAGATTAAATCAGCTCCTTTTAATTGAGCTCCAATTAATTGAGCTCCTCATGTTTGCTGTGTGTCACGTAAATATAATGAAGTAATTATGTCGTTTGTTGTTCCTATGGTGTGGAGAGAACTTACTAACCATGTAAGTGATTGCTATTTTAAGTGAAGCAAAACTAAAAGAAGGCATATTTATTGAACCTCAAATAAGGAAGCTTCTAGGTGACTTCCATTTTCAACACAAAATTAAATGAAAGGGAATTGGCAGCTTGGAAGTGTTTTATAAATGTAATGAAATGATTTCTGGACAACAAGAAAGACCAAAACTATGAAAATCTCATAGATGAACACTTCAAAGCCTATGAAATACTAGGATGTCGTATGTCTTAAAAAAATATTTTTACACTCTCATTTGGATTTTTTCCGGAAAATGTGCAACAGTAAGCGACGAACAAGGAGATAGGTTTCATCAGGGCATCAGGACGATGTAAGCAAAATGCCAGGAACACTGGAACTCATCTTTTTTTTTCCTTTATTTGGGTTTTTCGCACTATCTAAAACTCAAAAAATATCAAAAATACCTGTTCTTATGTAAAGAAAGAATCACTGGGTAAAAACAAAAATCCAAACGGAGACAAATTTTTCAGTGATTCTTTTTTGTAATAAATTTGCTTAACGAACAAAATTTTAAAGATATAAAAATGTTATAAAAAAGTTTACAAACTTTTAACGTTAACGTTTCGGAGGGTACCGTTTTCAAAACTAAACTAAAAAATAAATTATACTAATTTGTAATATATAAAGTAACGAGTGAATGTAAATATATTTTTTGTGTGTATGTCAACGATACTTACATTGACAACAATAGATTTTCATGACAATGACATAATACCAAAAAATATATATAGGTAATGTTTACTGTGTGATTGTTTATTGTACTGATAGTGTACTCAAATATTTAAATGTGTTTAATTGTATTCTTAAGAATCGGGAACCATGTTGAATTTATATCTACCGAAGGCATAGCAATACAGTTATTTTTATTTAAATTAATTATAGCGGCTTCTTTTAATCTTCTGTATTTTGTTACCGCTTCTTTTAATACCGTTTTGGAATTATTCCGATTGATTTTATGACCCGATTCCCATGCGTGTTGACAAATTCTAAATTTATTAAAATCGCGCTTTCTAAGACGGGTTTACTCAACAGCTAACGGTCTAGATGTCTCACCTATATAGAATATGCCACATTCGCAGGGAATTTTATAAATCACATTTTTGGTATTTTGTTGTATATTGTATGGTTTAGTCTTTGTTAATAGAGATATTAAGAGTATTTTTGTTTTAAATGTCGTTCTTATGTTGTATTTATTTCCTACTCTTTTAATTGTGTACCGCGGATATAAGGAATTGTGAGGTTAATTGTTTGAGAGTTATTATTATTGTTATTAATAACTTGTCTGTTTTGTCTAGTATCAAAATTTTTAAACGATTTATCCATAAAATTTTTTAGGTAATTGTTTTTTATTAAAATGTTTTTTATGTGATTTGTTTTTTTTGTAGGGTATCACTGCCGGTACAAACAAGTTTTGCTCTGTCATATAAACTTTTAATTACTCCTATTTTGACCGATTTTGAGTGATTTGAAAAGAAATTGAGATACCTATCTGTGTTTGTCGGTTTTCTGTAAACTGTAGTGTTTAATGTGTTGTTTTGTTTTAATATTAAAGTGTCGAGGAATGGCAATTTATTCTCCTTCTCCACCTCTAAAGTAAACTTAATTGTAGGCTCTCGAGAATTTATATCTTGTAAAAAAATATTTAGATCGTCAATGCTATGTTGCCATATAGCAAAATTTTAATCAACATATCTAAGCCGTATTAATGGCTTTTTAAGAGATTTATTTAATATGTCGAGTCCTCCATAAAGATATTACTCATCAAAGGAGAAAGAGAAGAACCCATTGCCATTCCGAAATTTTGTTGATAATAATCATTTTCTAATTGAAAAGTTAATAATTCCAAAATTGTATTTATGTTTAGTTTAGTGCGGTCTTTTAATGTTGTGTCATGTTCTAATCTCTTTCTAATTTTGTTATTATATTCTGTAGTGTCCAGAATAACTGTGGCGTTACCTTTGTCTGATGGCAATATTTTAATAGATGTGTCTTTTTTTAATTTATCTATAGCTAACCTTTCCTCATGGTATAAATTTGATTTGATTTTGATTGATTGTGATTTGATTTGAAATTTTTTTTTTTAAGATAAGTTTTAACCTAATTCTGTATTCATTTGAACTTTCCAAAGGTAATTTTTGAGCAACAGACTCTACTGCCGAAATAAGGTCTAATTTAGGAACATCTTTCCATGTCACATGATATGTAATGATATTTTTTGAGTTTTAGATAGTGGCGAAAAACCCAAATAAAGGAAAAAAATATATGAACACTCCACAATCATTCAGACTTTACTTGGAACTCATCTTGTTGGGCAAGTACTGCTGATTTGTAAAAAGATATGATACTACAGAACACAAGAATTTTTATTCGCGTAATCCTCAGTAATGTCTTTATTTTAACACGGATTTAACACGTTTTACATGTTTATATTAAATATTAGAATGTAAAAATACATCCTCTCCTTTTTTCCCCACCATCGACCCACTGTAACAATTAGATGCCTTTGAAACTATTTCTTTTATGTGAAATAATGGTCAATGACATTAACATATGAAAACAATTTCGGACAAATGTCCGCTGCAGCTAATTCTGGTAAAGTGCATTCGGTCAATCCAATTTCTGACCACTTTTTCAATTGGTGTCTTAGGTCCACAATTGTCTGGGGCATGTTGGCTGTCAAGGCCTCAATAGTTCCTGGATTATTGGCATAGACCAAAGATTTTAGATAGCCCCAAAAACAATAATCTAAAGGCGTCCGTGACCTTGATGACCAATTAACAGGTCCGTTCCTCGAAATAATTTTCTCACTGAATTGTTCTCTCAATAAAATGATTGTTGCATTGGCTGAGGGGTATGTGGAGCCGTCCTGTTGGAACCACATCTCCTCCAGATCATTTGGACTGATCCGGAATCATTAAAAATCGGAATTAAATAATTATTGATCATTGCTCTGAAATGATCCTCATTAACGAATTGATAAATTTGGATCTTCATCAATACTACCAGCAACAGCGACGATATTTTCTTCGGGACGAACAATTTGGTCTTGTTTCTGTTTTAATATAGAGCAGCGTTTGGAATTTGTCGATATTGTATTGTGTAGACGATACAAGACTGTTAGACGATAAAAGAATTTGTAAACATTGCTCTGATGTTTATCGTTCAATTTTTCCGTGATGATTTGCCAGACATTTGATATGCCATGATCATTTGACAGTGACCTCTATCGGAAGTTCGAACACATTAAAAAAATTACCCTTTACATTCACACCCATACACAGTACAGTATTTCATTTTATTGAGCTTTAGTATGGGTACCACTTTTTGTTTCAATCTTCCAACTTTCTGGCTGTCAAGCAAATTTATTGCTAGGACGTTTGGGTGACTTTCTAAGCGTTTTTTTTATTACATCGTTTATGGAGCGTATTTCCAAGTCGTAGCGGTTGTCAGCGTTACTTATGAATCAAGGAGCATCATCGAAGCCCGTAGTACTTTAGACGGAAATCTTTTCAAAATTGCAACATTTGTTTTGGTAGCGGTGACCGAGCGCTCAATGCCGTGTGTCTATACTGGTTTTATAATGGAATTATATGCCCATAGGTTGTTTCTCATGGTGAGTTGAAATTTGCGGTTTAGGAACTAATAATGCTAATGAAAAACGTAGCCCAATTATTTCCTTTTTTTCCAATTATGCGTTCTCCATGTCAGGCGTTTATCAGGGTAAATTTGTACACATGTGATGCTATTTACGATAGGAACAACGATGTTATTGGCAGTAACGAGCACGAATTGATTGTGGCATTTTTTTAAATGTGCAATGTATTATAGCATTGCCAAATGATATGAGGGTTGCTATTTATGTATCCGGAATTGGCTGGTGTTGCTAGACGCCATCTGACCCATACATGGTAAAGTTTGACATTGTTGACTGTGTACATACTCAGAACATTTTGCTGTTTAGTGACTTAAACACTTCATCTCGGTCAAAAATGGAATTCGTTGCACCATTCGAAAGCACCATCTAAAACCACTCTATATCATTAGTTTAGTGAATTCAATCGTGGCCGTCATTCGCTCACAGACGAATTTAAAGAAGTTCGTCGAAAATAGGTTGTTGTGCCAGGAAACATCGATACTGTGCGCGAATTGATAAATCAAGATAGTCATGTGATATACCGCGAGATTAAGGCATCTCTGGGCATTAGTACGACAAGCATACACAAGATGAACATTTAGCCGTGAAAAACATTTGTGCGCGTTGGATTACGCATAATTTGACAATCGCTCAAAAAAGGCTCGAGTCGATTGGCGCAAAGAAATGCTCAAAAAAAAGAAACAATCGTGGTGCGTCAAAAGCAGTTTATAATATCTACATAGATAACGACTCTTAGATTTATGCATATGATTTTAAAAGTGCTCTAATGATCCGCTTTATTGAGGGTTTTTCAAATACCGTCACTATTTCTTCATTGGTCCTTCTCCACTGATTCTCCTCCTTGATACCACCGTATATTCTTCTCAGTACTCTACGCTCCCACACCTCCAACATTTTTTCACTGCTATTGATTAAGGTCCAGGTCTCCGCGTCATATATTACAACTGGTCTCATTATTGTTTTATAAACTCTTACTTTGGCTTTTCTTGATATATTCTTGTTTCTCATGAGTCTCTGCAGCATCGTTGCACACTTATTTCTTTTTGCTATTCTGATCTTAATCTCCGCTTCCGTTCCATGTATGTCGGTAATAGTTGAACCAAGGTAACACAAACGATCAACCTTTTTGAAGTGTAGTGTTTCTTCTCCTACTTTAATTTTTAGCCCTTCCTTGCACATTTCGTATTTTTTTGTGTCATTGTCTCATTTTCATGTGAACCCGAACTTTCCTGCTTCTCTCATTAATCTTTAAGTTACATTTTTCATTTCTCCCAATTCTCGTGTTAGAATTGTTAAATCGTCGGCGAAGGCTAGACATTGGTGTTTTTTTGTCATATATTAGTCCTGTGCGATATATCTGACTTCTCCGCAGCACATCTTCCATAACTAGATTAAACAAGCAGGTAGACAATGGGTCTACTTGTCTGAGGCCCCATGAGGCACTTTGAAGGACTTTGAATATGGGCCATTTACTTTAACTAAGCTGACTGTATTTTCTATAGTCATTTTTATTAGAGCTATTAGTATTCTATTAACCCCCAGTTCTCCCATTGCTTTTAGCAGTTCCTTTCTGTCAATGGAGTCATAGGCCCGTTGGAAATCTATAGAGAGCATGTTCATGTGTAAGCTTTGTCGGTAGTGTCTTTCCTGCAGTTGCTTTAGTAACCTTATCTGGTTCTACTGCTGATCTGTAACTTCTAAAACCACATTGGTACTCTCCCACTTGATCTTCCGAGGTATCCCTTATCCTATTCTTAATTGCTGTCGCTAATATTTTGTACAACACTTCCATCAACGCTATACCTCTGTAGTTGTCCCTGTATCTCCCTTCTTGTAAATTGGACACAATACCGCTCGTTCCCATTTCCTTCGTATTTTTTCCTTCCTCCAGCACTGGCCTATTATCTCTGTAATTTCCAGTAGTGGTTTTGGGCCGACATATTTTATCAGCTCTATATTAATCTGGCTCTCGCCCGGGCTTCTATTATTTTTCATGTGACTTATGATTTTTTTAATTTCTTCACTGTTGGTTTCCGTTGCGTTCTGCCTTTCCGCTCATTTCTCCAGTTCTCTCTCGATATCTCTGTCCATTCTATCCTCTTCTTCATCAGTGATTCCTAGCTTGTTTAATATTCATTTAAAATAACCTCCCCAACTTTCTAAATTTTTCTTTTCGTTTATAAGTAGTTTCCCGTCGTCGTTCTTGCAGTGTCTGTTTCTTTGTTGATCTCATTTCTTTTCGTTCCTAATACCTTGGTATACTGAAGACTAAATTGTACGCAACCATTTATTTGCCAGAAGTCTTTGAAGAAATAAGAAAAAACAACCAGCGACGCAGGATCATTCTTCACCATGACAATGCAAATTCTCACACATCGGACCGAACAATTCAATATTTGATCGGTCAAAACATCGAATTGATACCCAATGAGTTCTTTTTGTTGCCATCGATGAATACTACTTGATGCGTTCAAAATGCATGTTTTGGAGATACCTCAATCGGAATGGAAAAAGTGCTATGAATATTGGTTCCAACGTATGCAAGAGTATATCGATTATCGCAGAGCATATTTTGCAAAATAATAAAACCATTTTCAATGATAAGTATTGTTTTTTTATTATTCCGGATACATAAATATGAACCGTATTTATATTATTCGTATAAGAATGAAAGACAAAGAAATGAAGGACAAAGAAAAAAGTGCAGTACCTTTTGACTGAAAATGTCCTTAATATTAATCTCAATAATCTTTTACTGCCAGTACTGTACTTTTTTTTACTGTAAACTACTGCCAGGACGTGTAATTTTCGTCTCTCTATACTGCAATCTACCACCTAAATACTAATCAATTTACCGCCGCATCCCCACCTCGCACGACGAAATAGTCTGCATTCGACGACAAAGGAAAAACAATCTTAGTCGGCGACGAAAGAGCATCTCGCGATCGGTAATTGAAGTTTGACATTTAAGCCGAAAATAAATTGCTTACTTTTCGCCGGGTTAAATGTACCGCAAACAACACGCTTATTCAAGTTTTAAAGGTTCTCTTCTAGATTAAATGTCATTAGACGTTCGCTGGAAAATGCTCGTTGGGAGGGGATAAATGAACAATGGCGGAAGTGGGGAGGTGAGAAGGTCTCTTCGGTCACGGTCTGTGAAGAGTAGACGCCTCGGAAATTACGTGTCATTATAAAGATGACAATATTGATTGATTGTAAACTACCCGATATGTAATAAGTCAAGTTGAAATAAGATTATTGAAAAAATCAATTTTTCTAATTCGTTATGTAAGAAGATCCCATTTCTTAAAAATATCCACATTTTCAATGGATTAGAAACGATGACAATATTTACCAAATTTACTACAATATAAAACCAAAGTAAGTTTTTTTTGTAATATGGAAACATAGGAATGAATAAATATTGGAAATTGTCATTGACCAACCCAATGAATGTCACTTTACAATAATAAGATATGTTATATGTGTTGAAAAGTTCACAAGGAGCAAAATAAATTAGCTTATAGTCAGAAATGTAATCATTGGTCCATGAAATAACTATTTCAATTATGATTATTCGATAACTATTTGTTACCCGTTTCGGGCTTCAAAAAAAGTACCCTTAATAAAATACAATATATTTAATGCGATAAATATTACCCACGGCTAATGAATGGTCAAAGAAACATGAGATCTCAGGCGACAAAAGAAAATATTACTCGGCAGTTAGACACGTATTATCATCAAGTAATACAGTATCGTGAAAACCAAAAGAACATGAAAGGAATTCAGTTACAATGTTAAACTAACTAGGTTAGTAATATACAGGCAATTTAGTAATGACGTTTTGTAGACAATAAACAGTAATGAATCTAATATGACTAGTAGACACCCAAAGACTTGCGTGGAAAGAAACGAAAGATTTACCCGGATCAACCACGTGGAGAGGAAAAATATGAAAAGATGGAAACAATCCCCTACCAAAAAAACCCTATCTGGGTTAAAAAAGAATTATTCGTCGGACGACAAATAATTGTACGGCCTCGATGGTTCTCTACTTTTAAAGCCATATCTGAACAGTGCGGATGATACGGTGCATCCCCCTTCTACTTCATAAATCTCACGAGCGGTGTCAGTCGCTTTGACGCCTTTTGTAACATAATGTCTTAAAATTGCCCTAATCTCGCCACTTATCTCACTTATATTAACTTTTGGGTTAAAAACTGTCGAGTGAATATTTCACAGTGAAATCGATTTAATACTGAAAAGCAAAGTTTATTTTTCGGAGCAAATAGTTTAAATCGGATTAAACCTCTGAGGAGTGAAGTATAATCCTTCATTTGAAGGGTCTACCAATAAGCATGATGGAACTTCAAAATCAAAATAAAACACACATGGTTTGGTCAAAATCGGTGCCGATCTTTTATTTAAGAGATTCAGACATGCAATTTATGATTTGAACAAGATTTCAGCCAAATGGCCACCACGGCTTTTTTTGCAGACACGGATCAGCTCGCGCCAATTTTTGATGACTCTGGCGCACATTATTGATGACACTATGGCTTGACGAATCTTAGTTTTCAAGTCCCCAATAGTCTTCGGTTTATTGCTATAAATATATATTTCCATATATCGCGAAGATAGATAGATACATGACGCGAGAAGATAATCTAAAGGAGTTAAATCGCATGATCTCGGCGGCCATTAAATGGGAAATTAACGAGTGGCCGTACTTGGATCGCAATAAGCCCATGTTTACTCGGGAAAAATCCAGTGGTACGCCATCCTGTTAAAAACAAAGGTCATCCGCCATCCATCAAGTTCCGGAAAAAAAAATCTTCCAGCATTACCTTGAAGTGTTTGGTATTGATGATGACGGTGGCTCATTTTTAAAGAAATAAAGACCGATGACTCCTCCATCCACACGAAACTATGATTTTTTGCGGATGCAAAGGACTCTCATGTATCACGTGTGGATTAGATTCGCACCAATACCGATAATTTTGACGAAGCCATTGAGCCAGAAATGAGCCTGATTTGAGATGATTTTGCCATGAAGTTCGTTGTCGGCTTCCATCATTTCGAGGGCCCAATCGGCAAATTCATGACGAATACGATGATCGGTTGGCTTCAATTTTTGTACCTGTATCATCTTATATGAATGCCAGCCTAAGTTCAACCTCAAAATGTGCCGGGTTGTCATTGGCGAGAGGCCTAACTCTTGCGAGCAGCGAGCAACTGAGATGTGTCATTTTCGGCTACTCTTGCCTGAACGGCGGCAATATACTTAGCACTTCTGACTTTTTTGGCGTACAGGCACCAGACTATCATGGAGAGTAAATTCACTTTAAAATTTTCTAATAACACGATCAATAACCTGTTCAAAAGGACCACCACTGCGAATACCACTATGGGTCTGAAGTGCTCGTGGCGTAGCACGAGGTGACCGCGAAGTTGCGTAATAAAAATGGACAATTTCTAAACATCCTTGTAACGTGAAACGTGTAAAGTTTATTTTTCGGAGCAAAAAGTTTAAATCGGATTAAACCTCTGAGGAGTGAAGTATAATCCTTCATTTGAAGGGTCTACCAATAAGCATGATGGAAATTCAAAATCAAAATAAAACACACATGGTTTGGTCAAAATCGGTGCCGATCTTTTATTTAAGAGATTCAGACATGCAATTTATGATTTGAACAAGATTTCAGCCAAATGGCCACCACGGCTTTTTTTGCAGACACGGATCTGCTCGCGCCAATTTTTGATGACTCTGGCGCACATTATTGATGACACTATGGCTTGACGAATCTTAGTTTTCAAGTCCCCAATAGTCTTCGGTTTATTGCTATAAATATATATTTCCATATATCGCGAAGATAGATAGATACATGACGCGAGAAGATAATCTAAAGGAGTTAAATCGCATGATCTCGGCGGCCATTAAATGGGAAATTAACGAGTGGCCGTACTTGGATCGCAATAAGCCCATGTTTACTCGGGAAAAATCCAGTGGTACGCCATCCTGTTAAAAACAAAGGTCATCCGCCATCCATCAAATTCCGGAAAAAAAATCTTCCAGCATTACCTTGAAGTGTTTGGTATTGATGATGACGGTGGCTCATTTTTAAAGAAATAAAGACCGATGACTCCTCGATCCACACGAAACTATGATCTTTTGCGGATGCAAAGGACTCTCATGTATCACGTGTGGATTAGATTCGCACCAATACCGACAATTTTGACGAAGCCATTGAGCCAGAAATTAGCCTGATTTGAGATGATTTTGCCATGAAGTTCGTTGTCGGCTTCCATCATTTCGAGGGCCCAATCGGCAAATTCATGACGAATACGATGATCGGTTGGCTTCAATTTTTGTACCTGTATCATCTTATATGAATGCCAGCCTAAGTTCAACCTCAAAATGTGCCGGGTTGTCATTGGCGAGAGGCCTAACTCTTGCGAGCAGCGAGCAACTGAGATGTGTCATTTTCGGCTACTCTTGCCTGAACGGCGGCAATATACTTAACACTTCTGACTTTTTTGGCGTACAGGCACCAGACTATCATGGAGAGTAAATTCACTTTAAAATTTTCTAATAACACGATCAATAACCTGTTCAAAAGGACCACCACTGCGAATACCACTATGGGTCTGAGGTGCTCGTGGCGTAGCACGAGGTGACCGCGAAGTTGCGTAATAAAAATGGACAATTTCTAAACATCCTTGTAACGTGAAACGTGTAAAGTTTATTTTTCGGAGCAAAAAGTTTAAATCGGATTAAACCTCTGAGGAGTGAAGTATAATCCTTCATTTGAAGGGTCTACCAATAAGCATAATGGAACTTCAAAATCAAAATAAAACACACATGGTTTGGTCAAAATCGGTGCCGATCTTTTATTTAAGAGATTCAGACATGCAATTTATGATTTGAACAAGATTTCAGCCAAATGGCCACCACGGCTTTTTTTGCAGACACGGATCTGCTCGCGCCAATTTTTGATGACTCTGGCGCACATTATTGATGACACTATGGCTTGACGAATCTTAGTTTTCAAGTCCCCAATAGTCTTCGGTTTATTGCTATAAATATATATTTCCATATATCGCGAAGATAGATAGATACATGACGCGAGAAGATAATCTAAAGGAGTTAAATCGCATGATCTCGGCGGCCATTAAATGGGAAATTAACGAGTGGCCGTACTTGGATCGCAATAAGCCCATGTTTACTCGGGAAAAATCCAATGGTACGCCATCCTGTTAAAAACAAAGGTCATCCGCCATCCATCAAGTTCCGGAAAAAAAAATCTTCCAGCATTACCTTGTAGTGTTTGGTATTGATGATGACGGTGGCTCATTTTTAAAGAAATAAAGACCGATGACTCCTCCATCCACACGAAACTATGATCTTTTGCGGATGCAAAGGACTCTCATGTATCACGTGTGGATTAGATTCGCACCAATACCGACAATTTTGACGAAGCCATTGAGCCAGAAATGAGCCTGATTTGAGATGATTTTGCCATGAAGTTCGTTGTCGGCTTCCATCATTTCGAGGGCCCAATCGGCAAATTCATGACGAATACGATGATCGGTTGGCTTCAATTTTTGTACCTGTATCATCTTATATGAATGCCAGCCTAAGTTCAACCTCAAAATGTGCCGGGTTGTCATTGGCGAGAGGCCTAACTCTTGCGAGCAGCGAGTAACTGAGATGTGTCATTTTCGGCTACTCTTGCCTGAACGGCGGCAATATACTTAACACTTCTGACTTTTTTGGCGTACAGGCACCAGACTATCATGGAGAGTAAATTCACTTTAAAATTTTCTAATAACACGATCAATAACCTGTTCAAAAGGACCACCACTGCGAATACCACTATGGGTCTGAAGTGCTCGTGGCGTAGCACGAGGTGACCGCGAAGTTGCGTAATAAAAATGGACAATTTCTAAACATCCTTGTAACGTGAAACGAATCATGATTCAATTGCAAACCTTTCGGAAAACAACCGATAAAATATGCCAAAAAATCAATCATGACAAATTGGTCATGGCCACCATGACCTCAAGTTCAAATCATTCAAAGTTCAAGTCAAGGTCAAAGTTCCATCATTCCTAATGGTAGATCCTTTATACCAAATCCCTTTATATTCAAAGAAAAGAACGAAAATATTTTTATGATTTCCTAGAAAAAAGTTTGATCTCTTGTTGAACATTCTGGCAAAAATTATTGACATTTTATACTTCTAGGACTATACATATGACATGCTTTTACATTACGTACATTAGATTACATACTTCTAGGACTATAAAACTGAATGGTCCAATCTGTATATAAAAATCGCTTAAAGAAAAAAAAAATGTCCGGACAATTGAATATTAAAATTTCTACCTTCAAAATAAATGAAAAAAAAAATGTTATTCAAGAATTACCAAATGCCATTAATAATAACACAAAGAAATTGAATATGTTTTGTCATCTAAACAATTTCATGTACTTCTCTCGTTTATTATTTCCACGACAACCTTTCTGAAAAAGTTATTCAGTGCCCCGCTGTATTATCTGAAAATTAATTTAAAAAATATAGCTTTTTACAAGTCTCTCCACCCACCCCAATTTTATTAAAAAAATGATTTTATCGACGTCTGCGTGACCCGTTTTTTTCCAAATTAAACAAGAATAATCAGCCGGCAACCGTTCAACACCGATTCTCCATTACGAAATTGGAAATTATGAAGCTGTCGATATTTCATCGGGGATAGAGATAGAGCGTCCAGTACGGAGCTTGAAAAAGGGATGGTAGGAAAGTGGGAGAATACGAAAAAAATTGTAATCTCAGTGAGTACCTTCAGAGTTAATTAACTAGTAGTAGGGTAGGGACTCGGTTTATTGCTGTGTAGGTAAAACCGGTTAAGAGGAATAAAACTCCCAATATACAGGATGTGTAAATAATAGGGATAGTAGATTTGGTACAACACAAACAAACATTGCTGGCTGAATCTTCGCTATTCTCGAGATAGCGATCGATTTTTTCTTTTTTTTATTTATGGAAATGTCTGCTCAGTAATTACAATTGTTCTACAAGACAGTGTTGTAACGAAAGTTTTAACATTAACATGGCAAATCTATTCTAAAAACATATCTTGAGGTAGTTTCCTGGTCAGTCTTGTATGTATGTTTCTGAGTTCTAGTTGATAATGTGCTGGGAAATTGCTCTAGCCTGTGATAAAAGATGATCGTTCGTTTTTTAATATACTCTGACACTGTTTGTAGATCGAGTTCTTGGTGCAGTTGTCAGTTAGTTACGTACTATTCGGCATGTTCAGCTATTCGTAATATTTTGTTTTGAAGAATCAGCATTTTTTTTACATAACGCCAAATAACGCATAAATGATTAAGGCCGATTTAGTGATTTGTGTATCAATAAGGTACATTCGTTTTTTAATGAGGATCTCCTGTTCATAAGCGGGTAGAGTTGGGAGAGTCTGACATACCTTTCGTTGAGTTTGTTAATTATGTTAATTCTGCACGTTAATCTGGTATCTAGGTATATATCTAGACATTTAATATATTCTTGGTTGGTTTTCCAAGCGATTGGATATTGATTTATGTGAATTATTGGAGGGTTATTGATTCTCCTTAAAGTAAATATTCTTGCTCTTGTCTGTATTGATTTTGAAATTCCACTTATTGAGGCATTTTACAATTGTATTTGTAACTGCTTAAAGTTTGGTTATCGCAAGTTCAAGATTATATTCCCTTAGTTGAGAGTTCCTTATAGTTGTGTCATCTGAAAACATAAGGAGAGAGGCTGTTGTTTCTGGTATCGTCATGTGTATATAGGTTAAAAAGAATTGGGCCAAGTATACTCCCCTGTGCCATGCCGGTTTTGATTTTTCTAATAGTTGATGTTGTGTTATGTATGGTTGTTTGGAAGGATATGTCGTTTATATATGAAAAAAAACGGTTTTTAATTATTCTGGTATCTTAACCAATGTTACTTTAGGTTTTAATCCGTCGAGTCCTACGCTATCAAAGGCTTGGGCCAAATCTAAGAATATGGTTAAAGTGTACTCCTTGTTCTCAAACCCCTCTTCTATAGTTTCTGTTAGGCGTTGGAGTTGATGACATGTAGAATGTCTTTGTTTGAAATCAAAATGGAAGGCTGGAATTATGTTCTCGTTGACAATCTCTTGGTTCAATCTGTGGTATATAATTTTTAAGAGTTGTAGCCATTGTAGAAAGGAGGCTTATGGTGTTATAGACCAATATAACTTGACAATAATTTGTGATTTTTTTCCTGGCTTTGGGAAAAGCAGAATGTATGAGGCTTCCATGTTTGGGGAAAATATTCCAATTTTAGACAAGAGTTAAACAGTGAACTTAGGTAGGCTATCAGCTTTTTGCTTACATTTTTGCGTATTATATTCGGTATTTGGTCACGGCCCGGTGATTTTTTAATAGATAGGGTTTTAATTACTGACATTATCTCCTGTTGTGATGTAGGTTTGATGTCTACACCAGCCAGTAGTGTGTGGAATTTCACTTCATTTTGTATCAAATTTACAAAGGCCTGTTGTGAATACTGTTGATCAAACACTGTCACCAAATGCATAACATTTCTCTTCATCGCTATTTAATAATATATTGTTAACCAAAATGATGGGATTTCTTTCGATTTTCGAATTCTTCGATTTTTTTTAGTAGATCTCCTTAATCCTGGATCTTGCGGCTTTGGTTTACTCATGCGTTTTTGGTATTCAATTATTCTAAGAATATCTAATTCTCGAGATTTGTCCCACACTAATTGTTTTATTTCAATTATTAGAACCTAATTGTTCTGGTGAAGATGTAACAATTTTTGAAAGGTGTGAATTATAGTTGTCATTATTTTATTATTAATATTATTTTCTTCCAGCCAAACTAGAGCTTTAAATAAAATACTAGTCTTAACCAAAATAACTTAACTCTTTAAAAGTTTTCGGGCAATGCGTTCAAAAGTTCAACAGTTTCCCCTCCCGGGCCTGGATCTAGTATCTGGGTACGAGGAGTGACCCTTCCGGGAACCTGAGTTTTTCCTTAAGTCAAGCTGTTGTCCGGACCGGGGCGAGGACTGAGTGACAGCTCAGGGTGGGCTTCCGTGAGTACCTGTCACTTTGGAATATTCAGGGTTGCTGCAGTATGGATATCGTATTATTCCACGCTCGTGGGACTCTCATGTCGTCTTACATGGAAGCGAGCATTGGACTTACATGGAAGCGAGCATTTCCCGATGGGTATTGATCCTACCAGGATCCTCCTATATGAAAATAATCCTAAATATCTTGAAAGCAGATTGGCCTTTATACATGCAAGTCTTCAGGACTCCTATAATAACTCCAGAATATCCCAATGAGAATGTAGAAGCTCTATCATCGTCAATTAAGAGCACATCTCAAACTACTATCCTTACCTTAAAGCTTTCATTAGACAGACCACATGTCGCATGGTGGAACATAGATTCCGGCAGGTCGATTAGGAAAAGAAAAGCTGCCCTGAACAAATTTAAACACTGCTCAACTCAGGGAAACTTTGATAAATTTAAAAAATTCCAGATAGCCGCAAAAAGAACAATTCTAGACTCAAAAAGGAAATCCTGGATTAGTTTAATCCAATTATTTGGACACTATTCCTGTTACTACGACTTTTGGAATAAGTTAGTGAGACTGACTATTCTTGACAATGGAGTCTTTGTATCAGATAAGAACGAAATAGTGGAATGTTTCGCTCGTCACTTCCATGCCATATCCTTAACGTCGCCCTCAATGACATAGGTTCATACATTGGCCCTGAGGCTATATACAGATCATCTACTGATTTACTGTCCACGTTTTAACTCCCTTTCCTTGCTAAATACCCCGATTCCTGCAGTTCTATTCATTATGTTCCTAGACTTAAAGTTCGACTTCAGACTATCCTAGACGGAACATATCACACAATTAAGATCCAGTTGCAATAACGTAATGGGTATTATCAAATGGCCCTCACATCCCAAAATGGGGTGGCTCCACCTCTACTATCCTACACCTTTACAAATCCCTGATCAAACTATAACTGGACTGCGGCTCAGAGGCTTACTCTTCTGCTCCGATAATTTACCTAAAGCAGCTTGATGTGGTCCAGAATAACGCTCTCACACTCTCTCTAGGTTCTTTCAAATCAATCCCTCAAATGGAACCTCTTGAACGATGGCGGAACTTTAAACTATTGAAATATGGTTCCTCCCTACTATTCAAACATCGACAGTATCAAACTACGGTCGGATCAAATTAATCTACCTGTATCTTGTCGAAATCTTGGCGTTGCCTATAGATTTCGTCGCCTTGCTCCGGAATACAATTTCTACATACCTAAACTCTCCTTCTCTGCATTTTTTCCCTTTTCCTCCTGGCAGCTTAAACCCATCTGCCTTGACAATTCTCTATTGAGATTCAACAAACCTGACAGGAAACAAGCCATGCAGAGAGCACTATTCCGAGCCAGACTCTCAGAGTACTCTGACTACAAGGCTATATACACTGATGGTTCTAGATCTTCTGCGGAGGTGGCTGTGGTATAACATACCATGAACTCAAACTTTATTTAAAACTGCACGCCAGTTGTTCCGTTCTGACTGCTGAACTAGCAGCCATAAGGGAAGCACACAGACTAATAGCTACAAAGTCATACTCCCGATGGCTGTGTGCAGTGATTCTTTAAATGCTCGTCGTTGTTTGGAGACAGAAAGTTTTCATATTTCCTTAGTTGCTGATTGCTTCTGCTTGATGGAAGTTGTATCATCCTCAACCATTAAGACCGTCTTTCTTTGGATTCCTAATCAAATCGGTATCAAAGGTAACAAAAAGGGCTGACCATTAGCAAATATGGGTGCGTCCATGAATATTAATGTATTTTCTACCAAAAACCTACACAGAAAACTTCTATTCAGAATCAGATATAAAATTTAAGCTGACTGGACGAACATTCGACAATTTAGAAACAAACTTAGGGCAATTAAGAAAGAATTTTTTACACAATCCTTTTCTTCGTTTTCAAGCAGATCCGGCTGGTTTAGGTGGAATCGCTTAAGAACGGGAGACTGCAACGTTTTCCACGATTTCCTTATAAAAAGCAGAGCTCGCCCCATGTGCCCCTGATGTAATACACCTCTAACAGCCCTGCACATACAAAAGGATTGTTAGGATTCTTAGAGCATCCTGCAACCAAGTTAGAGCAACTGCAAATAAAATATAATTCTATTGAGCACCTCTTAGTTCAAGAATTTAAATAGCTTTTCTACTTACTGATCTGTTCCAATACTGCATTACACCATAGTTTAATCCAAAATCCAGGTTCTACCTACCTAAATTTCAATCTATACATACACATTCAGTAAACATAATCTTTCGGAACCAGTCCTTCCAGTTTATTTCCTTAGACAAGATTACTGTAGCGGGTAATTTCACCTCCCTCATGGTAAAATTACCGCGCTGGCCGGTACGAATAGGTTTATTCTAATTCTTCAAGAGTCTTTTAAATGTGGTGGGTATGTGTTTAAAACTTCTATGTCGATGAGGAATACTATTTTGTTCTTTTAGAGCAACAATATAATATGAGGCTTATAATAGTGCACGACTATTATCGTTCAGCAGTAATATAACCTAAAATGTGTTTTGGTGTATTTGTGTTTTGGGTGTATTTGAAATAGGGAAGTCACTATTTTATTAAGGCATTGCGACTTGCATCCAATTGTGTTTTCATGTAAGGTATTCCTGATTGAGGTTTAACTGTTTCTCTAACATCACTAAAGTCGTTGTGCCATTGTGGGCATTTTTTGACATAGCTTCACTGCAATAAAACTTTATTCACATTTTTAGTCTATCATCACAAGAAATTTCCTTTTTAGATAAAATTTAATGCAAATTCTTTCCTTCATAAATGTATCCAATTAGAAACGAAGCTATAATTTCTAACTTGACAAGCGAAATAGTGTGAAACTCCTGTCAAATATCAAAGACAGTTATACCAACCTAAAAAAACAAACGTTTGTATGGATACATAAAGCGCGGAAATTTTATAACAAAGTTCACCTTACTCTTTAATCATAGGACGCATATCCAATGAAAATATTTTTAAATATAGGTTTTTTCTTATTGTAAAACAAATAAACGGTCATCATCAAACTTTAATGTCTAGGGCTGTCGTTGTACCACAAATTTTATTACAATACGGATATTTTCTGGAGCCATTTTATGTTTAGTTATTAAAAGCGAATACTTTTTTCTGGTTGTTGCAACTTACACCTGATAATTGAAGACTTTCTGGTTTCAAAACTGGTCCGAATATAAATTTAACAGGTCAGCGTTCACTTTGTACTGTCCCGATTTAAATGAAATCTCATTTTGTCGACCTCTCAAAATCAGTTTTAAATATTTATGTACGAATTTGCATTTTCTCTTTCGCGCCCAGTCCATGGGAACAATGATGCCGTTACGTGCCGCGCAGAGCCGAAGCAGGAAGAGGATTTTTCCTTTATTTATACTCCATTTTTAATTAATTATTAAGCCATTGTACGAGGTTGACTTTGTGAAGAGAAAAATTCATTTTAGATGACACTTAACCAAAATAGAGCTTGTTAGGTTTAGAAAAATATTTTCTTCGTCTGAGAGGATTAAAGTGTTTTTAAAAACACGTTTTTTGACATTGAGTGTCATTTATTCTGCGGGAGAGATCTTTATTTTCTGTAGTGGTTCTGACATTTGCATTTTTTAATCCCTTTCCTTACCTCAAACGAAAAAAATTAAAATTCAAAATTATTGCACTGAAAAACGTAATATTTATGAATTTTAGGCAGTTTTCTTGTAACCGAGAAAGATAGTCAGATCCAAATATCAAAATAATAATTTTTAAAACAGTTCCCATTTCTTCCTAGTTAGCCGTATCCCATATATTAACAGGAAAAAGTTAAAATTCTAGATAATTTATATTCTAGATGCAGATTTGCATGCAGGATATAATGCTGTTTGTCGCCCATACTATGAAAATATATCCAGTGCAAGAATTGAAGACTTAAATACACTATAATTTGATAAGAATGGAAAAATAACGAGATTTTGATAAATACATATATAGAGTTTAATTTAGTTGGTGATTAGATACTAGAAATACCAGATAGGCTCATTAGGTTAATCCGGACGAGGATGCTTAATTCTAAGGCAGTAGTAAAAATCCAACAACACAGCACGGTAAAATTTGAGATCCGAGAAAGTATGGATTGGCACCAATTTTGTTTAACAGTATTAAACAAATTGATCAGCAAAATATACATAGAAGGCAATGGAACAGTGATGCTCATGGCCTAAACCTTATAGCACGATCAAAAAAAATATATTAGGAGGGATCAATAATGAAATAAATATAGATAGAACAAAGGTGATGGAATGGAGAACTAACCAAAGAAGAGAATAGAACAGGATAATCGGTGATGACAACATTGAAGTTGATATGTGGAAAATAAACTAAATCAAAACAACATCATAGGAGAAATTACAAATCGAATTATAAAGGCTAACACAATCACTTCCTGTAGTCTGCCCTAAGGAACACGAAAATTAAGTTTTATAAAATACTCATTCGGCTAGTAGCCATTTATAGATGCGAGGCGTGGATCCTCACAGAAAATATGCTTGCAGTACTTTAAAGAAGAGTGGGCAGAAGAATTTTTGGTGCTGTGGATGATAATGAAATTAGGAGGATCAGGTATAACTTCGAACTCAAGCAATTATACCGTGATCTGGATATTGTAGAATATTTGGGAGTTCAACGTAACTAGAGTGTATTGAACAGTATAAAAAATTGTTTTAAAGATGGTTGAAACAAAACTCAACCGTTAACGAAATAAAAAATATTTATTTATTGTTCTAAATGCCCGAAAACCCAAGAAATAACAAAAATAATATAAAAAAAATATCTGTAGAAAATAGTCATGGAAAAATCCATCTGGTCTCATAAGTGAAATTGATACATCATGTCAAACGATAAAACAATATTTCGCAATTGTACTGTCCTTGACCGTTTTAATGTTGCAAGTGACCATAGAATGGTACGAGCAAATGTTAGGATAAACTGTCGAAGAGAACGAACAAGAATGGTAAGATCCAAGAAGGGCAAAATGAATTCTTGGAAGCTGCTGCAGAGGGGCAGTGATTTTGTGATTGTTTTGTCGAACCCTTTTAACTTTGTTGCAAGACCCAGAGGAGATGGAAATAATAGATTAGTATGAATCATCGACAATGTGCTTGAAATGGCTGCTGCAATGCATCTGCAGAAATATTTACATTTACAAAACATACAGTTAAAAATATCCAATGAGACCATTGATTTAATGAAGAATCGGGGGGCAATGATAAATGCAATGAGTTTTTTTAGCAGAGTCAAGTACGTTGAGTTTTGCTTAACTATAATAAAACGTATTCGAGAGGATACGCGTCGGTTCATATGCAGCTAGTGCAGAAATCAAGGGAATGAACAAAGCTAAACACAAGCTGAGAAATAAAAGGACCCAAATGTTTATATATATATATATATATATATATATATATATATATATATATATATATATATATATGTATATATATATATATATATATATATATATATATATATATATATATATATATATATATATATATATATATATACCTGTGTGTGTGTGTGAATATGTGTGTATAGAATGTCTGGCCAATGCACAAGATATTCTTCCAATGAGCGTGTAACTCTTATGTTGGATAATTTGTTGTCCCAAACATTGTGACGTCTGACCAATATAACAGCACATTCACTGCAAGGGATCTTATACAGTGTATGTGATATTTGGATCCCAGTAAGTTCACATGGGGTCTGTCTATCCCTGGTTAAGCCGTTATGGCTTACTTTTATATTGAGTCAAATGCCTTTTCATAATCAACAAAAACCAATCACAGTGACATGGTGTATTCATTGTGCATTTCTATGGCCTGTTGGACAACCTGGATATGATCCATTGTACTGAATCCACTTCTGAATCCTGCTTTCTCTCTTGGTTATGCGTCATTCAATGTTAATAGTCTTTTGGATATTATACTAGTGAAAACGGTGTACATTACTGATAGGAGGCTTGTTGGGCGGTAGTTTTTTAAATCTTCCCGTGCTCACTTCAGCAATTTCAGCACGCACAATTCAGCACTTTTCCATAAGTTGGGTTTGGTTTTGGTTTGGTTTTTTTGTCCTTTAAGTAGAATTTTGCAAGTATTTTATGTAAAGTTCGACCACCAACTTTTAACATTTCAACTGTTACGCTGTCCCTTCCTGGAACATTTCCATTCTTCAGCGGTGCTATAGCAATTGTTACTTCGTCCAACAGGATATCTGACAATTGCTCTTCCGTGGGCATTGCTGCCTTTGACTGGTTCTGATCTTCATATAACTTTGAATAAAATCTTCCTCACGCATTAAGGCAAACATTTGTGTCCTTTTATTTCTCAGTTTGCGTTTAGCTTTGTTCATTCCCTGGATTTCTGCACTAGCTGCATATTGAAACGACGCGTTTTCTCTCGAATATGTTTTATTATAGTTAGGCAAAACTCAACGTATTTGACTTTGCTAAAAAAAACTCATTGCATTTATCATGCCTGCCGTTTCTTCATTAAATCAATGATCTCATTGGAGATTTTTGAGTGTTTGGATCTTTTGTTCTGCAGGTGCATTGCAGCAGCCATTTTAAGCACATTGTCGATGATTTTTTCATACTAATCTGTTATTTCCATCTCCTCTGGGTCTTGCAACACAGAAAAGCGGTTCGACAAAACAATCACAAAATCATTACCCCTCTTCAGCAGTTTCCCAGAATTAATTTTGCTCTTCTTGGATTTTACCATTCTTGTACGTTCTCTTCGACAGTTTATCCGAACCTTTGCTCGTACCATTCTATGGCCACTTGCAACATTAAAACGGCCAAGAACAGTACAATTGCGAAATATTGTTTTATCGTTTGACATGATGTATCAATTTTACTTATAAGACCAGATGGACTTTTCCATGACCATTTTCTGCAGATATTTTTTTTTTGTATTATTTTTGTTATTTCTTGAGTTTTCGGTCATTTAGAATAAAAAACAAATATTTTTTATTTTGTTGACGTTTCGGTTTTATTTCAACCATCTTTAATATAATTTTTTATACTGTTCAATACACTATATTTACGTTACACTTTAATAAACTTACTAGTTACTAATAAACATGATATGATTGCTTTTCTCAACATGTGTCTGGTTTTTGTCACAGGGGGCTTTGATTTTCGACATTCTCGCCATGTATCTCATCCATCTAAGTCGTTGAACACCCAAATATTCTACAACATCCAGATCACGGTATAATTGCTTGAGTTCGAAGTTATAATTGATCCTCCTAATTCTATTATCATACCAAAACATACAGTACCAAAACACACATACAGTACCAAAAATTCTTCTGCCTACTCTTCTGTAAAGTACTGCAAGCATGTTGTTGTTTTGATTTAGTTTGGTTTCCAGATATCAACTTCAATTTTGTCATCACCGATTATCCTGTTCTATTCTCTTCTTTGGTTAGTTCTCCATTCCATCACCTTTGTTCTGCCTATATTTATTTCATTATTAATCCCTCCTAATATATTTTTTTTTTGATCGTGCTATAAGGTTTAGGTCATGAGCATCACTGTTCAGTTGCCTTCTATGTATATTTTGCTGATCAATTTGTTTAATACTGTTAAACAAAATTAGTGCCCATCCATACTTTCTCGGATCTCAAATATTACCGTGCTGCGTTGTTGGATTTTTACTACTACCATAGAATCAAGCATCCTCGTCCGAATTAACCTAATAAGCCTATCTGGTATTTCTATTTCTTCTATTGCCTTGCATACGACTACTGTTTGTTCGCAGTACTACCCCTGCATTTCAATTTATCTCCGTTCTTATGAATCGGGTATATTACCACCTGCCCCTCTTCAGGCATCTATTCACTAGTCTAGATGTTGACCAGTCAAAAAGAACTTCGCTTTAACTCAAAATGGTATTGTAATCTTTAACCACTTATTTAATTTACTTAATATATAGTCTTACTATTATCTGTCTCCAAATAGCCAAAATCCAAGTTTTTAGATACCACTCACACACGCACGCACACACACGCACGCACACACACACATTCACACACACCTACACACCCACACACACACACACACACACACACACACACACACACACACACACACACACACACACACACACACACACACACACACACACACACGCACGCACGCACACACGCACACACCCACACACGCACACACGCACGCCCGCACGCACACACACCCACACACACACACGCACGCACGCACGCACGCACGCACGCACCTACACACACATACACACACATACACACACACATACACACACACATACACACACACATACACACTGTCACACACACACACACACATACACACACACACACTATCTCATTGGACGCAGTCCAAGGAAATTTAACACTACTACTACTATCTATCTAACACTACTACTATATATATATATATATATATATATATATATATATATATATATATATATATATATATATATATATATATATATATATATATATATATATATATATATATATATATATATATATATATATATATATATATATATATATATATATCTATATATATATATATATATATATATATATATATATATATATATATATATATATATAGAGAGAGGGGGGGGGGGGTGCAAAAGTAGGTATGGTAGGTGTAACAGTATGTATTTTATGAAAAAGCAATATATTTATTAAGTCATAATAAGGATGACATACAAATGTGACATGCAATTAAGTACAATCTTTTAGCCTTCAGCATATACATATTTCTATGACCTAGTTTATATACTGAAGCACACTTTGGTACAGAGGTGAACGGTCGACCACATATGGACACAGTCTGTGGTAGCTTGTTCTTAACTTGCCGGGCTAGCTTTTTATGTCGAGGCTGGGTACGTGAGTGAGAGCTTTAGGTCGTGCACAGAAACAACGTTGAAATGAAATTATATGTATATATTAACTAATGAACTAATTATAATTGTTTGTAAAAAAATCAAAAAAGGGAAATGAGATGTTTACACTATAAGGAAATACTTAGTCTCTAAGTACTTATCTACGGTACTACAGCCTTCAGGTATCGGATGTTCGGTTCGGCTGCAACGGCATCAATAATGATGTAATGATATAATGGTACAGAAATTTACGTTCGATCATCAAAACTGGTGGCGTACGATATCAGTACGGTATCCCTAGTGGTGTGTCGTGGTTGTGATGGAGATTGTAGTAGACCCTATATAATATAACGACAGACGGAATCACAAAAGTGCCTTGAGACTCATAAAACTCACCGTGGTTATCGATACTAAAGGCTAGGAGAACACGCCACGCAGCTGATCACCGGCAGCCAGATTCGCAAATGCCGGGTTAATTCACGGAGGCAACGCTGATCGTACCAAGCGGGACGACGATACTAGGGATTTTAGAAGCGACAAGGATGGCGCAATCTGCATCATGGACGGCGTGTTTCCTGAGACAGATAAGGGAGGTCGCCGCCCATACGGATGTAAGCAGAAATTCAGTGATGCCCGCCGGAGATCGGGATTGGAGAAATACGAAAGAGGATGAGGGTACATATGTAACGGGGATGAAAACCCAAACGTTACACGTTAAATTGTTAGTCTCGTTGGTGGAGGTGTATCAAATTATCTAGCCCATTTCTGTCGAACCTTTTTAGCATTCTCTGTCTTCCAGTATTGTTTGATTATCCACTTCTGTTGGTTAAATTATCAGCCATGCTGCCATGCTTATCTGAAAAAAAACCATAAATAGAAAATTCATAACTGCAAAGGATATAAAATATTAATAAAATAATATAAACTTATACTATAGCATACTATACACAGTATACTATATTGTACATAGTATACATAGTATACTATAGTATAGTATAGTAAATACTAAAGAACTCTGACTAGGTGGTGCAAAAGTATGTATACAGTTGTATACGTACTTTTGCACCACCCTGTATATATCTTCTTCGTGTGCCGCGTATTTATGATATGTATGTGTGTATATGTTATTATAAAAGCAAAAGGAACGTTCAACTCGAAGAAATTTGTCATTTAAAACCAAATCATTTTTTTAAACTTCTCGACGCTAACCATGTTAGCATCATCAGGAGATAATTCAATCACATTAAATCATGATCAGATTAAATCATCCCCTGATGATGCTGATATGATTAGCAAACGAGAGTGCTTTGAGATGTTAAAAAAAGTGACTTTGTGTTTAGTGATAAATCTCCTCAAGTTGAAAAGGAATATTACTTGAATATTACTGATTGTATTCTTCGATGAATACGAATTGCTAAAAAGCCTTATGTTTGTTTAAATTATTTTATAAAATCCTAAAAGCTGTAAGTCCCATCGAGTTAACTAAAAATACGGACAATTTTAAAACGATACGTTCTTTATTCGATCTGGAACTCTTGATGGTGCCATCTGACATCTTCAAAATTAGCTTTAACTTTACAAGTTTCGTTTCAAAATCTCGTAAGGTTCGAAGTTTCGTATGTTTCTCACCTCGGTAATAACGTATTACTGTCCTGCAACCATTACGGGTCTCGGCGCTCCCATCGACTCCCCGGCGACCTGAAATGCACTCCGAGTCCGTCAAAAAGCGTATAAGTTTCGTAAAGTTCGCCGTACAATTCCATTTTATTTCCGACACGCCACGTAAATTTATTCATATATTTGAATAAGGGCGGATTTTCCGTATAGGAAAAAGTCACTTTGCCCGGAAAATTCCTGAACGGATTTCTGGCACATATTGGAATTGGCGTCGAGATACAGTCTTGTCCCTCCGTCTTTATACTCGTGCTTAGATTTTTTTCTGTTTTATTCGAATTTATACATTAAAATAATTGAGTTTTTAAACTCCTTGCAGTTATAGGGCATACTGTCTCACAAACTGGAATACAAAGTTGACGTCCCAGTTCTGTTGATGCGTAACTTCGATACCCCAATATTATGCAATGGTTCAAGATTACACATTATAGAGCTGGGAAGAAATGTAATTAGACCACTATTGTCACGGGTGAAGCGAAAAAAAGATGAAGTTTTGATTCATCGCATTCCAATAATTCCATATAATCTACCATTGCAGTTCAAATGGATCTAGTTTCGTATGAAGTTAACATTATATATATATATATATATATATATATATATATATATATATATATATATATATATATATATATATATATATATATATATATATATATATATATATATATTAATTTTAATATCTTTCTCCACGGGCCCAATTTATCATAATTTTTCAACAGACCTGGTATTTACCCAAGGTTAGACGGTCCCGCACAGTTTGTCTGTCGCGGTCGTTTTCCACAGGATGGCAGAGTTGCATGTGATTGCAGCCGCCATTCGACATGGGCGATTTATATGGTCATGGCTTTAGTCATTCCCTTCATCCGCTCTCCAGGCGTTCAGCTTAAGCCCAGCTGAAGGCCAGAAACCGGTCCTTGGAGACGCTTGCTGGCGCTTTGGATGGCGGATGGGGGAACGACAAAGTACAAAGGTGGAATGCGGGTGTATTTTCTTTGATTTTAATATATTATTGTTAGGTGCGTATAGACCCAGTTGGATCACGCAAAGCATTCTGACTCATTTTCGAGTGCTCTATCTGATCGTCCACACCTCTCTCATCCTTTCTCCGTGGATTCTCTTTCTCTCCTCCGTCCACTTTGTTCCCGATCTCTTCGAAACTTTGCTCTCTGATGCAACGTTCCACATATGTATTTTGTTTTTGTACGTTCTTCTATCCTCAATCTCTGTCGGACCCATTTGTGCCTTTCCCAGATCAGCTCTGACTCTGACTGATCAGCTACTGATATGTCCATAAAATTACAACCTTCTTTTTCTTATGTCCGCCGCTACGTTGAACATTCTCTCTGTGGTCTTTCGAGAATGTAGTCTGTATCCTTCCTGTCAGTTTTGGGCCGAGAATTTTCCTCATAATTTTGCGTTCTTCTTTTAGCATGTTTTCTATGCCGCTTTTTGTATGAAATGTAAGTGTCTCCCTTGCGTATAGTACTTCTGGTTTGATTAGTGTGTGTAGTGTCATATTTTTGCATGTGTGGATAGGCATTTCTTATTGTAGATATGGTGTGTCTTGTTTCATCTTCTGTAATCGAGTCTTCTGTGCTATCTTCTCTCTTCCTGTGGGTTCGAGGATCTCGCCCAGGTATTTGAAGTGAGTGACTCTATTTATTTTGCCGTATTTGGGCTTCAAATTTTGGACATCTAATTTCGAGCAGAAGAATTCGGTTTTTTGAAAGGATATTTGTAGGCCAACTATCTCTGCACGTTCCTTGAGGACTTAGATCTGTTTGGTTGCCCTTTTTTCATTGTCTGCGAGTATGGCTAGGTCGTTTGCGAAGGCCAGGCATGATTTTTCTATGTTGTTTTTGTATTGTTATCCTGTATTGGTTTCCAGTGTCCTTGACTTTTCAGTTCTTTTTCCCATTCCCTTATGACTTTGTCCTTGGTGTACTCCAGTTTTAATCAGGAATGATTCGGTTTTTAATATATATACAAGATAGCTTGACCGCTTGAGACCGTGGAGGGAAATATTACAGAAATCTTTTACCCTTTTTCTACTTGGTGACACCGATTTTCTTCGCCTAAATGCCACCATGGGACATCCCGTATCTATCGGGACTAGTTTTTAGTCTTTCATCTGGAGCTCGGCTGATGACACCTGGCAGTTTGAAAACTGGCATTAGTCAAAATGAAGGCTGTTCCTTTAGCTTATTTTGTGAAACCCTAAAGTAAACTGTACAAAAAATAAATAGTGATTTCAGAACCAGTGTGTACATTTTCTGGAACACCCTATACATTATATCTTAAAATGTATTGATCGGTCCTTGTAAATCATATTTTCTTTTTTTGTTGACTATTATATATAATTGTACAAAGGGGTTCTTAGAAATAACGAGTTTTTTTCTGGAATATATTGTCTGAATCCATCTGTTAATTTTTTTTCTTGCTTTCAGATATACCGAGGTTCGCCGGACCTATCTATAATGAAACGGTAGCAATTGGCAGAGAAGCAGTCCTAGAATGTAGAGTCGACAATCTTACCACGTTTAGGGTAAGTGTGTTTTGTACTCATATCTATTTTTAACCATTAAACCATTAACACTTACCCGCGCTAAAGTTCCTTACACCATTACTCGAGCAGTATCTGTGAAAAGCTAGTAAACTGTTGCATTATAGACTCTTTCATTATTGCTGCTATTGTTTAAACTGTTAATAACAAAGATCCTAAATAATTCTAAACATTTGTTTGAAACGTAAAATAGAAAAGTATAAAAATATATAAAATAAAACATAAACTAAAAAAACTGATTTTTAGTTTATAAAAACTTATTTACTTATTAAATAGATAGCTAAGTTATACAAATAAAATAACATGACGTCGAAAATATGCATTTAATCATTTTTTAAGTTGTAGAAGTCACATGTGTAATTTGCATGTTCTAGATAAATATAATTTTCACACTTTACACAAGTGTATTTGGTCATACGTTTTTTCTTGTGACCACAGATTTAACATCTTTTTCTGGTACCTGTAGACTCTATTTTGAATTTCTTATTAGTCCCTTTTTCATTATTACTAGATTCTGTTGCAGTGGCCATTTCTCTAGTTCTTTCCTGTAAATCTTCAGGTAAACATCATATTTTGGATCTATTTTTATATGGTCTGTTGTCAGGTTCAATGCTAATATTTTTATGAACTCCCTTGTGTTTGCTATTACAGGATTTTGATTACCTTTGTAAATGATATATGCATTGATGCTATATTTATTATTGTATAAAAGAGTGCCATGGGCCAACGGTTAGTATTTCTGGAAACAATATGTAGCACATAGTTTTTCTACAACGTCGACACCAGATTTTGTTTCTTTGTAGAAAGTCACGATGTCTGGTTTGTTTTTGTCCGTAGTTGTATGGCTGCATCATGGTGCATGCTAGATAATTCAAGAACATTTCTTTCTTTTTTAGGTGTATAAGACGCAAAAGTTAAATTCTCTTTATTAATATACTTCTCGATTGAGCACTGATACTAGGCTAGACGGAAGTTGTTTATTTTTTCTTACAACCCCGACATAGGTGAGCCGGTGATTTTTTATTATATCGGTGACGAGTTCTCGGCTGGTAAACCAGTTGTCGCCGGTAATATTTCTTCCACTGCCACTTACTATTGCACATAATCTTTTTACTACAGATTGGAAGAATAGTACACTAGTACTGTTGTCGACTGTATAAGGTCCATCAGGTTGCACTTCTAGATGGATTTCTAAATTGGCAGTATAAAACATTTTGGCGTATACAAAGGCTAGGATCTTTATGTCATATATCGATTTCTTGCTTGGGATGTACTAACGAAATGGACTTTTGCCTCTGAATGCTGGCAACATTTCGTCAACTGTCACATACTCACCAACGGAATAATTTTTTTAACAGTGAGTAACGAACGACGAAATGCGCAAATCACAAGCTTTTCTTACTTCCCGCGTGCCTTTGTCGTCAAAACGCATATAGCATAAGAAAAGGAAATCTATTTCGCGAAATTTTTCTTCGAAAAAGTTCAATGCCAGATCCGTCAGTAGCCCAAATTTCTGCTGTATTTAGTCTATGTAATCTAGTTCTATGTAATCCTGCCGTGTATAATAAGCCAATAAATGCTTTTATTTCAGATACATCTGTCATCCTGCAGTCTTTTTCTGCTATATGAATTCTTTTTGCTAGAAATATTTTTATTAATATTACTGACAATTTTATTAAGCCTCTCATTATCAAAAAACACACTCCAACAAGCTAAGACAGAGTTTGCATTCCTTGCAGATCCCTTTACCCCGGACAAATGGCTGACAATATTATGTGAACGAGTTCTTACATTCTGAAGAAGCATCTATAGTTTCCACATTGCACCATTGTTTCCGAGACCCGTATTTGCACTTGGCTTTGTAATATCTTCATCATATTTATTGAATATTTCTCTATCTGTGCCTGTGTCCTCCCGTTGATTCTCCACATAGTCTTCTTCATTTTCGCTGCTATTCTCTACTTCCAAAAATACATCGTCTTCCATCTCTGCTAATTCCCGCAAAATTTTAGCACCTTCTCCATTAAGGGGATCAAAAAAAAACTTTTTCGACCATAAAAATATTATTCATTACACCACAATTTTAGATAATGTATTGTTATAACTTACCATTTTGCGATAAAAATACGTTTTCAGTATTGTAGTAGAAGTACTCGCGTGGCATCTGGCAGACTCTACATGTAAAAATTCGTGCTCTAGATACACAGCGTATCAAAGTAAACTGATTGTTTTGTGCTCCAACGAATCATCTGACCGCATGTGAAAGATACAAGGCCGTCTACACCCCCAAATAATTTTCCAACCGAATTGTTGCCTCAATAAATCGATTGTTACGTTGACTGCATGACAGGTGGAGCCATCCTCTTAGCACCACTGGTTTGAAGAATCTGTGTGGTTTTAAAAGTATTGCAAACTTCAATGAAAGCAATCAAACAAATATGTATATAATTTTGGGTAGTGATTGTTTTTATTCTGAATTGATTATTAATGTAGTTTACATATTATAATCGACTGTAATATATTATCCCAGTTGCGGGAAGTTTTATGATGTATAATTAACAGTGTATCTTTTATTGAACTAAAATTTGTGATTTAAACAGTATGTATGTGTTTTGATTTTCTAATTATGATTTATATTGATTTTTCGCTCAAAAAAGTAATTACAAAACTAGAAAATATCTTTTTTTGCATCGATTATCAATATTATTTATGATAAAGTTTTAAAATAAAAAAGCCATAAGTCTTTGAAGAAATAAGAAACAACAACCAGCGACGCAGGATTCACCATGACTATGCGAGCTCTCACACATCGAACCGAACAACTCAATATTTGACCGGTAAAAACATCGGATTGATGGGTCATCTGCCATACAGTCCTGATTTGTCCTATGATTTCTTTTTGCTCCCGTCCATGAAGAATAAACTGCGGTTGATGCGTTCAAAATGCATGTTTTGGAGATACCTCAATCGGAATGGAAAAAGTGCTATGAAAATTGTTTCAAACGTACGCAAAATGTGTATCGATCATCGCTGAGAATATTTTGAAAAACAATAAAACCATTTCCAATGATATTTTTTTTTTAATTTATTATTCCGGATACATAAATAGCAACTCTCGTAATTAGTATTTTAATTTTCATAAAACCTGTTACACCCACATATGGTCCGTAATTATATATCGGAACTCCTACTAAGGTAATAAGCATTGAAAATGATGGAAATGCTCTTAATCTTAATTATCCTTTGATTAGTAAAATTTAAATACAGATGTATGGCCCCTCAAAGTTCTGATATAAAATTTTACATTTTTTAATTATATTGAACCGATTTGAAATAAAAAGTTGAAACTTGCAGAACTAGTACAGGTCACTACGAGACATCATTTGGTGGTATTGCTGAAAAAAATATAATAAACAGTGGCGTAGACAAGGGGTAGTGGTGCCAATTTAACAAATAAAAAATAGCAAAATCGCAATTTTTTTTAAGCATCCTATAACATTTTTGTAAATAGCACTATTTTGTTCATAAAAAAATTTCATAGATATTGTCTCAAAATGTTCTTTTTATTTCACCGAACGAGAGAGAAGGAGATAAAAATATAATAATGTCGTGTATGAAGATATTCAACCAGTAAGTTACGATAGCGTTACAGCGTGGTAGAAAGAGAAAGTAAGATAAATAATTAAAAGTTGGTCTAATGATTTCAGTGGTCCGGTGTCTTTGTTGTCATTTGAGTTGTTTTGTTATTGCGTCTTAGTAGAATTTTGTGCTGTAAGTCCATTTTTGTTGTAAAATAATTTCCTATAAGAACTATATTTAAATTATTTTGTTATCGGTATGTATTTGTAAATATTTATAAAATTTCATTTCCTTCAATAAGTCTTACCTAACCAAAGACAAGTTATGACAAATGCTTAATAAAAATGGAATTTATAGGGTAGAGCGGGGCTAGTTGATCATAGGGGTAAGTTGTGCAATCGAAATATCTCGAAAACTAAGCAACCTACAACAAAAGTGTCTGGCAATTGTTGTCCGGTACTCCAATAAAATATTAGAACGCTTTGTTTTTTTCGGCGTAAAAGAATAATATTACAGGTCATCATAATTTTTCTACTAAACTCGTATAAAAACACTTAATATGGACCACGTAAGTATTTAAAGATTACTTAATTATTGTTCTTTCGATTATAGATGGTTATTTATTTTTAAATCTTATGATTTTTCATAACCTAATTTTTATTTTGTTGTCTCAACTGGGGCTAGTTGAGCAACGCGCATTCAATGCATGCTTAACTAGCCCCACTAGATATTCATTGTAGAAAATGAAATTTTTCTTTAATAAATTAATATCCATCAATTAATTTGCGCATGTGATGATTCTACACAAAGTGTACTAATTAAAATAACGACTTATATTGATAATTGTATTAATCATTGTTATTGCATTTTAGGATGCGCACATATAAAAGAAAGACCTCAAAGGTTTAGCTACTAGTCAGCAATTAAGTAGTGCACCAAAAGCTGCAGAGGAGGAAAAAATGAGTGTAAATGCTCCAGCCAAACAATTTAATATTAACAGGATGACTTTAAAGAGATATGTTTGTATGAATTCTGATAGAGACAATGATGATTAATAATTTGGGATTATTTATCATCATCAATATTCTTGATCTCATAATTAGTTACTACTTTAATTATATATTTATTTGCGTTATAATTATTCTTAAATATATAATTTTAAATATAAAAAGTGTAATAATAATCCAAACATGGGAAAGAATTAATTTTGTTTGATTTTAATTTTATTTTTCCATGGATATGGACAATATGAGTATATAAAAATCATAATAAATAAATATTTGCTTATTGATAACAATTATTTTGTATACAGATCATTCTATACAGTCATCAAGTCCATTTTAGCCATTTCTTAACTAGCCCCATACCCATTCTCAACTAGCCCCACTAGTGGGACTACCCACCGCTAGACGTTTTGGAGAAGAGTAAATTACGAACCTAACAAAGTAAGAATTATTTAAATCCGATGCAAATTCTTAAAGTTGTAGGAGATCAAGCGAAAAGTTGCTCAACTAGCCCCGCTGTACTCTATTGGCTAATTCTAAAAACATACTGAAAGATAAACAACGATTTCAAAATAATAAGTGATAACTTCAAAATCCGTTTTCAGTTCGTCACGACGCATTAAGAAAAACGCTAAAAAATAAATTTAACAACGTAAATATTGAAGTATAGAATCTCCTCCAGATCAGTACCATTCAAATTCGCAATTAAATAATCCACGTAGTTGAATAATAAAACCCAACTTTCTGGGAACAGCGACGAATTGATAAATTTGAATCTTCATCAACACTGTCAGCAACAACGGCACTATTTTTCTCGGAGCAGACAGTTCTTTGCCATGTTTTTGTTTTAATATGTAGCAGCGCACGGGCGTGGCCAGGATTTAGTTTGGGGGGGCGGGGGGGTTAGTTTGAAGTAAATAAAACAACAAAAATATACTTACATGAAATTTAATATCTATATATTCATCGGAAAAATTACGACATATTTATAAAGTTCTTAACTTTAAATGAAATGGCGAATAATCGAGAAAAAACGCAAAGTTTCCATACGATACAAAAGAGTTTGACTACTCGACAAGAGATGGCGTTACTGTGTGCAACGTCCACTAGTTCGGATATATATTCAATTCAAATTTAATAATTTAACTCTCTTCACTCCTCGTATTTTTTCGGTATAATATTAGGTAATATTTGGCTTATTTCGGGGGGGGGGGGGGGGCTACGCCCGTGCAGCAGCGTAAAATGCGTAAGAAAATTTATAGATAATTCGGCGAATACATTGCTCGGTTGAACTATTCCGCCAATTTGTTAGCATTGCTGTTACATTAAACGTTCGATGATGATTTGCCAGACCATACTGAATAATTTTGACATTGGCGCGTAAACTTACAGTTCGTTTGACATGGACCACTATTAATCCAAGAGCTCGTGAACTCTCTAGGTAACGGTCTTTCTGTAAGACTAGAAATTCTTTTGGTGATGAGTCATATTATGCTAAGTATGGTAAACACCACCTGGCAAGCATCAGCCTTGCGCGTCATATATATATTTTTTAAAGTGTAAATAAAATAAAAAATAACATGTCGCTGTAAGTTTGAAATTTTAATGCAATTTAGGCCAATCATTGTAAAGTATAAAAAAAAATGACAGGCGATTTCGGTGAGCACAAGTACCTGACCGGTGAATCCAAAGGTGTGCAGTATATGAGTTAAAATACACGTTGTTCTGAAAAGTTGAAATTTATATATATGTTTGAGTAAGCGATTTAGAAAAAGTGGGTGCAAGGACAAGTGATTCTGGCAAGCATAAGTCCTTGACAGACGAGGGAAAAGCGAAAGCTATGCAAGTGCAAGTGAGAGGCACATATTCGGGCACACTTAAAAAATCACTTGTTATAAGTGTTCACCATTGATAAAGCATGCACGGGAAGAACATTTATACTATGTAACAAAAATTGACCCGAAATAAAATGCGGGACGGCCTTTTCAAGTACATTTAAGATTTTTGGTGGAATTTGTATAGGAGGTAGTGCTTTTTTAGTAAAATTTTGCACCCATTCATTTAACCATCGATATACCATACCATTCGCGAACCGAATCACGCTATATTTTAACAATATAATGCTTATTTGTCCGGCCTTGGCCGCTCGTCCTTCCTAACATGCGGTGATATCACAAGAATTACCTACCACTTCGATAGGGATCCATAGACAGCCCCATTAGAACCTCACCTATGTGTGCAGAATAATACCGTGATTAACTAAAAAGGTAATTTTCTATATAAAACAGGAAGTATTTAATGATTCATCCACAGTATTTTGCCTCTTTCAAAGTAATTCCCTCTCTCTGTAATATGCTTATTCCAGAATTTTTTCGTCTAGTATTTCCACTTCTAGTATTTCATTCAAAACCATCTTTGGATTTAAAACGGCGTCAATGAAGTGGTTTCTTCAATCGATGAAGCAGGAAAAGGTCACACTGTTTGGTGAGTTGGTGCTTGTGGATCGGTATTTGTTTGATTTCTAGCGAAACATCATTTAACAGAGTATAGAAAACCATTACAAAATATTTCATATTCTAACATCATTCTTAATTAGATCTAGAACAGAAAACCTGAAAAACAAACAATTTTTTCTTGAAATTCTTCTCTCATTATTAATTAGAGTCTGACTCTATTACTTAGACAATTAAAGGAAAAAAGGAAACCCCATCAAGGCGAATTTTCTATTATCCAGGCCTTCAGACCGTGGTGAAATGTAAAGCGAGAAACGCCCGAGAAAACCGATTAAAAAAAACTCTAAGAGCAAGTCACCTGTAATGGTAGATAAAATTCAGGAAGCCAGTATTGTTTTAAAGTAGGTATTCATTAAAAAGAATCACGAGGAGGAGATATTTTCGCCGGTAAGGACTTTTTCGTCAAGTTGAGGGAAGGAAGGAAAGGAAGAAACTTTTCGGAAAGGAAATAAAAGGTACGACAGTTTAGTTACTGCAATTGCCGGCCAGTTATTAGTTAGATGTTTTATTAGAACATTTTTCTCTCTAGCAGGAGGAAAATACGTGTGTTAACTTTATGTTATGTGCCTTTTTGAGGGCTGAGTGTAAATTTTAGTGAATTATTTGACGGGAAGAAGGATTAGATTTGAGAACTTCGGTAATTAAATTTTAGCTACGTGGTCTGACTTTCTACCTTTGGATGTGATTAATTTCAACAGAAGTTTCTTTAGATTTAGTCTACGTATTTTAAATTAGTATAAAATAAAGATTAGTTCGAAGAATTCAAGTTCAAAAATTCCATCGTCTTTGCATATACTTTTTGTTGAACTCTTCCAGTAAACTCTATACACATAGAATATTTTCTATACACTTTCGTCACTTTTCAGACAACTGTCCTAACTCAGATTGAAAAAAGCTTTTTCGACTTTTTAAAGAAATATGAAACGGTTATCATCAGCTGACATTGCTGGGATCGAAAGAGATGACAATCCGAAGGGACTAAGTCTGGGGAATACGCCGGAGGCGACAAAATCTCCCAGACCAACTCGGTGAGCATTTCCAGAGTATTTTTTGTCATCTGTGATTGTACGTTAACTATACAAAATACCTTTACTTATTCCTTCGTCAGTAAAAGGAATTTCTTCTTCCAAAATACCACTAATATGAATGAGTTGCTACTCATAACAGTCAGAATTATCTTGCTTACGCAACATTTTTTTTATTTAAAATACAAACTGATGGAAATGCTTTAAATGTTGATTTTCGAACAACATCGCGTCTACAAATGATTTTTTAAGATATATTCACTGCGGGCTCGTATATTATATCTCCTTTTGAAGCGGGAAAAAGGGAACGTTAAATGAGTATACGACGGGAAAAAAATCTGATACAAATATTTTCTGCCCTGGATGAAATATAGGGGCCCACAATTAAATTGAGAAACTAATAGATTATGCTATCAACAGAGAATGTTGATGCTTGATTTTCTTGATAAAGCTGTAATAAATGTAAAATATGCGATACTTTTGGAAAAATTAGACTAAAAAATGAGGGTAAAAAGAGACGGTTTGCAAAAGAAATAGATCAAATTTAGTTAGGACAATACTTTCTCCTTCTTCGTGTTCTTTACAGAGTCATGACCTATGGAAACTTATTTCCGATGCGATCTTTTCAGCTTACTCCTCATCAGCGTCATCTATTTTGTCCCTTGGTTGCATATTGGAGAGATGAACCAGGTAGGTCTTTAATTTAATCTGTTCAACTTTTTGGAAGATGCCGCGTAATCTAGAACCCCCATCTGACTTTGCACCACCAGCCTTTCTAGATTACTGCCTACACTAGACATCTCGGAGACATAATCCGAATATGTCAATTCAATAAAGAAGGCATAAGTCGATCAAAATGCAGGTGGTAGTCAAACATTCTTAGAGACAACCACATTGACCTAGTGCGAGGAAACTCACCTAATAGATGAGACTCGAGTGCGACCTGGAGCTCAGATTCCGGGATGCGACATCAACCTATCACCATAAGTATGGAATAATAACATATGCCAGACGTGACATAGAAAATGTCAATTTGATTTCTATCTCCACACAGGGTGACATACATTGGATCACAGTTAAAATTTCTAATATGAATGAGATAAACATATATAAATCCCCCGCTGTTACTTGGCCAGAGCAGGTCCTTGAACCACTCTCCATCCAACTAGATATGCAGGCAACTTCAATAGCCATCATACTAGCTGGAAGTATAGAGATAATGAATTCAACGGAGAGGCGCTGCTAGACTAGTCAAAACCATATCCCCTACATCTAGTATTTGATGCCACAGATAGGGGAACATTTAGGTCTGCTGCTTGGGGTTATAACTTATTGCAGTTGATATTGCAGGGATCGAAGGAGATGAAAATCCGAAGGGATGAAAGTCTGGGAAATACGCCGGATACCACAAAATCTCTTGGCCAAGAAAAGTTCTTAGAGACTTCCCGAAAAGTTAACATCGTCCTATCATACTAAAAGTTGGTGTACATATCCCAATTATCAGATCTTTCTGAACAATTTAGGAAAGCGATAATTATAGCAATCTTGAAGCCTGCCAAACCAAAAGATAGAGCTGAGAGCTTTCGACCAATCTTACTACTGAATTCATGCTATAAACTCTTAGAAAGATTAATACTTGAGAGAGTGGCAGACCGAATCTGAGTATGTTCCGATTTATCAAGCAGGTTTCCGACCTGCCCGAAACTGTACATACCTGGTAATGAGCCTTACTATATTCACAGAGGCAGTATTTCAAGAAGGCTTAAAAACGTCAGCCGTCTTTATTGACCTAACCGCAGCGTACGATGCAATTTGGAGGCATGGGCTTGATTTATAAGTTTTTGAGAGTGATTCATAATATAGATTTCGTTCGTTAACTAAATAACATGCTCTGTGGCAGACAATTTTAGGTTGTAATGGCTGAGCCGATTGCGATGCTGAGGACATTACAAAACGGTCTACCTTAAGATTCTGTGCTGGCTTCACTACTTTTTAAATTGTATATATCATACTAGAAACAACGTTAAAAAAGTAGTATGTAAAAGTATAAAGTGTTTGCTGACGATATGGCAATGGCAATCAGTAGGGTCACCATTGACAGCACACAACATATTTTAACGAACCACCTTAAAGTTCTAGAAGAATATTACCGCAAACGAAGACTGACCCCCAACCCAAACAAAACTGAGTGTTGTTGTTTTTACCTAAATAATAAACTCGCTAATCACCCAGATTAAACGGCACCCAGATCAAATACAACCAAAACCCGCAATACTTTGGAATCACACTGGACCGAACCATAACCTACAAACAACATCTCACTAATACTACAGCCGAGGTACGAACTAGGAATAATATACTTCAAAAATTTTGCGACTCCACATGAGGTTCGACAGCGTTCAAACTTCGATGCTCGGCTCTGGTTTACAACATGGCGGAGCATGAAGTTCCGGTGTGACTGAACAAATGTTTGTTCATGCATTTTATACTCAACTGAATTATACAACGCGCACTATGTTCGGATGCATTAAGTCTACACCAACATATTGACTTCCAACACTCAGTTATATTGCCCCACTACATCTTAGAAGGCAGGAAGCTTTGGTTAGCCAATATAGAAAAAATGTCGAAGCCTCCGATCTCCCAATACACGACGATATTGCCAGTGCATCCTCTATCAGATTGAAGTCTCGACGCCCTACAGTAAGAACGGCAGAAGAGCTATACCTCGAAAATTTCGACATACAATAACATGGAGGAATGAGTGTATTCTACACCACCTCATTAAAAATTCCTACTTAATACGCGTTATGGATTCACTGAACAACTCAGTTCGAGGTGAATATAAGTAAAGTTCATGAAGGCATTCACTGAATAAAAATAATTTAGAGGAAATGTGGAAAATTTCGCTTTTAGCGACTTTTCTGTCAAGTCGAAAAGTTTTCTCTCTTTTCTGAAGGGACGTAATGTGTATGGCAGTCTAGTTACTGCAACTGCTAGGCAGGATTATTAGTTAGATGTTTTATTAGAATAATTTTTTCGATAGCAAAAAGAAAATACGTGTTTGAACTTTAAATTATATGCTCTTTTGGGGATTATTAGAAGCAGAGTTGATAGTCGATTTTAGAGAAATGTTTCGTTGGAAACATAATTAATTTAGGGAACTTAATGAAATTTTTACTGCATACTTTAACCTTGTATTTTAAATTATGATTAATGTTATGAGAGTTCATGTTAAGTGCCAATTCTGGAAATTACTAAAAAACAAGCACTGTTCCAAATAACTTAAGTTGAAAGGAAAACATATCTTAATACACAATTAATGCTCATTGCTCTATTTTATTTTGGGTTTATTTCAGCGTATTCAAGAAATATTTTCTTAACTATATCCACTGAATTTTCTTATCGTGGCATATTCTTGATACTCAAATTTCTCTATTCAATGCCTATGTAGAGATGGTTCGCGAAATAAAGAGTTGTCCAATAAGAGTGTCAAAACCTTGAAGTGCAACGATAACTATAATTGATAATTCGGCAATTTTTATTTTATCTTAAAGAACAAATAATAGCATTATGTTCTGACAATAATGTCAACTACTCTTTCACATATATCGCATAGTATATTTTCAGTGGTGGCCTAAATGTGTCGTTTAAGGTAAATAATTTTTCGAGTTTTATATCTGTAACCCAGAGATTTAACATAACCCTACAAAAAATAATCCGAGGACGTGGGATGGCATGATCTTAGTGGACAGTTAACATTACCATTCGCGAAATAACACACCCAAGAAACTTTTTTGACAATAAATCGATTGTCTGGCGAGATGTCTGATAAGTCAAACCATTTTATTGAAAGACCACAGTGTTTATATCCACATTTATTAGTTCAGACGAAAGATATTCGGTTAATATATTTCTATAGCACCATTAATCATAACACGATAATCGTGTTCAAGAAAAAAAATATTATGGGGTGATTCTTTCCGTCCAAAAACTCCCCCAAACTGGGCAGTTTCGCCCAGTTTAGCCAACTGCCCTTTCTGCCCAAACCCTGACTTTCAGAGAATGAAGATGTAACTCCTGAATCACACGATTTTCATCGGCCCAAATCCTGCAATTGTTTGTTCACAAACCCACAGCCAGAAGTGGACTTCATCGGAAAGGATTACTTTTCCGATCCGTCCGATCCTTTTCCGAAGTGGGGATCGCCTTCCCAATTCATTTGTCGTATCTTTTCATGGTCTTCCCTCTTATAAATGGAATTCGTCAGGGATCAATCCTGAGCCCAACTTTGATTAACATCTCCTTCAATTCGGTCCAGAAATACATCACCCCGATGGTTAGCATTAGACTTCGACTTCCACTTATTTAGCCAGGTTTTTGGGCTAGCCCTTGCGGCTCTTACCCTTTTCTATTTAATTTTCAATGAAGGGGCACAAGATTTTGGGGGTCTCTATCTGACCGGTGGTTAGCATTAGACTATATGCAGACAACATTTTCATATAACACTCCTCCTCCAAATCTAGAATGATGAAAGAATGATACAGATGTGTATAAACTCCCTTACTAAATGGTCAAACACCTCTGGTTTATTTTTCTCTCCTGCTAAGTCGACCACAGCTCCTTTCTGTAGAAAGCCTGCATGTCCACGGTTGCATTCCATTGCATTATCAAATATCCCTATTCGTACTGAATCTTTACAGAGATTCTTGGGTCTGATTTTTTATCAGAGACTTTCATGAAACGATTATATTTTTCATCTAAGGGTCCAGTGTTCTAAATACATGAATTTCATAAAAATGTTTTCCACTAAAACTTTTTTTAATGTTTTCTACTAAAACTTTATACGTCAATAATCAGACCTAAAATTGGCTATGGTCGCCCCTGAGAGCTTTTCTCGCCACTTGGTTGTCCTCCAGAACTCAGCTATTATATTATCAATTGGACCAATTCCAAGTATCTTTGGCATAACAGAAATAGAACCTTTAAGTATCAGGAGAAGTTATTTACTTCTTAATTACGCGTTTAGTTTGTGGACAAAGCCTTTCATTTTGAGCCATTAACATTTTTTCACCCCTCTCCAACCTTACACACATATCCATTTTCTCCTCTATCTACAATATTGGTTATCAATATCAAAATATTTTGGAACAACTTCATTTTACACCATAGGACTCACTGCAACTTAAATTATCTAAACACCCTTTATGGCTTTCAACCTTACACATTTCGACTTTTCTCTGATAAGCTACGACAAATCATGTACTTGCAGCATAATCTACTCTACGTATATTAATTCATTAATAGAGCATCTACCACCTTGTGAAATTATTTTTACAGACGGTTCCAAATCGAGGTCCGTTTGTAGACTGCGCTTTTATTTATGATAGTTTTGTCTTCGGTTAGAAACTGACTAATTACATCAGTATACTAACTGTAGAACTAGTGACCATCAATTATGCACTCGAATATATCGCCTCCCGCTCCCAGCGATCATGGATAATATTGAGCGATTCTCAAACTGAATGAATCTCAAGTTGATAGAAGGACAATATCATCCATATTTTATTCTAGTTATAATCAATATTCTTTATTTAATTAAAATTATTACCGTAAGAGGCATTTCTCTGAGATTTGTTTAGTACCTGCGTCACAAGGGCATAAAAGGCAATGAAGATGCTGACCACCTTGCTACGCACTCTGTGACTGACGACTCTTTCCACCTATAATTACAACGGCTAAAACTCTTTAGTAAATGCATATCTAAAAACCAGCAATCAGAATTATTGGAACTAACTTGATAGGCCCAATATGTTAAGTAATATAAAGCCGCTGTTTTATGAGAGCCCCCCACCCCTCAATTTCTTTCCTGACAGAAATTCCTCCGTAAAGTGGCATAGGCTTAAAATAGGCCATTGTAGATTCTTCGGTGAGTGCATACCCAATAAGCCTGATCCTCCCAAATGCGACTTCTACAACGCTCTTTTAGAAGTTAAACATTTTATTGTCGAATGTCCTTCTCTTATTTCTGCAAGATATCGTTTTGGCTTAAATAATGATCTAAAAACTAATCTTGATTTCTGGAAAATACTGGATACTTTCTCTTTGTTAAATAAAATAGGATATTTAAAAAAAAAATCCTCTATCTTGTATACATAACCTATGATTTTAAACCTCTATGAATTTAATCTCTGTCTTTCTATGATTATTCTTAACCTCTTACGGCATTTGCCTACATTAAAAAAATATTTCTTTCTGAAAGTGAACTGTGTTATCTCAGGAAATTCATACTATTCCTCTTATTGTAGGAATAGTCCTTTCTTTATTTCCTAAAATTTTCACCAATCTATAATTATATTCGTATATAATTTTTATTCATTTCATTATTTTATTTATTTACCATTTATTACAATTACTTACACGGCAACCTGACATTATGTATCTACTCTTATATCTTATATCATGATTATTTGCCTTATATCTGTTTTGTCTTATTATTGCATATAACTTCATTTTTGGTCGCTAAATGGCCTCTGCTCCCGATGCGACTAAATTTTTAAAATTCTGTCTCTTTTTCCATGGTGAATTGACATAACTTACCGAACCCAGTAGTCTACAATGTTGCCGCTATTATATTTCGAAGTTCTGATGCTCTTATTGGAAAACTCTTGATATGTGAGTGATTTTATTAGGAAAATTAGGTGTATCGGTACTGCCACTTTTTGCAGTACAATCGAAAGATGATTACGCTTTATGGTATCAAATATTTTTCAGGAAATCTAGAATGATACTCGATGAATTTCCCAATTAATTGTCTTATATTTATAAGATATTCTCTTGTTTCACTGTGTAGAACAAAACTAGATTGTTTTTGAGGGATTTGTAGGAGCAAGTAAGATCGCCATGATTCTTATATTATATACAGAATGACCTCTCTGATATGACTAATAAGAATAGTGGTTCTATGGTTGCCGCAAAGGTTCTTGAATCCTTTCTTTTGTTAGTATATACACTGTATGTTTGGATAATTAGATTGATGCTGTTGCTTCATATCAAGTAATAAGAATTGAGATTTGAAATTCCTGGTCAAAGACAATATTGATTTGGTCCTAACATGTACATGTACATGTCTTGTACATGTACAAGAATAGTACATGCTTAAAATGGACAATACATGCTCACATAAGGTACCTTAAAAGCTGATCAAACATATCCGGCATCACTTCTGAGACAAAGATTAAAAAACTTTTTTGGACGATCGATGAAAATTCAGCCAATCATTTTACCCAATCCATCACTCTCACCCAGAGTTAAATGTGCAAATTATCAAATTAACCTATAGGAAAATGTTGAGCAACTTTTTTCACACAGCAGAATCATGGTGACATTATTTTGGGACTTTGAAGGACTTTATGACTTACCACGTGGGTCTACCATCAGGAACCATTATTCTACGATGATGCACCGAATGTTAGTGAAGCAGTGAAAAAGTTTTGACAGTTGGAATCAATGCATTGTTTTACTTGGATGTTTTAGTGGTTTTCAGCGATCATTTGATATTTCTTAGGCTGAAAGCACATTTACATAAACTTCTTTGCAGGTTATATATACGTTTATATTTGCGTTTTGTCCTTTATTTATAAATAAAGGATTATACTTTACTCAATGGCGGCTCGTGAAGGAGGGCATTGGGGCGTCGCCCCTCCAGCAGGGTCCCACAGGTTCAACTCCTGTATTCAATAACACGAAAAGTAAAACGGAGGAAGGGGAAAGCAAAACAAAATCTTCAGCAGTACAATTTTCTTCTACGCCTCTACCAACGAGCCGCCACTGACTTCAGTCATCAGGGGTATAGTCCGATATCAACTTTTTGCTCCGATAAATAAACATTCCTTCTTAAGCATTAAAGTAATTCTACTCTGAAATACTTAATTGACGGTTTTTAACAGAAACGTTAAAATAAGTACAATAATTGCGACATTTGGACAATTTTAAGATATTACTTTAAAAAAGGCTTCAAAGCGGCTAACGGCGCCCCGGCAAAATGGAGAGAAAAGGTACCTTATCAATCCTCACCGCTCAGGTCTGGTTCAAAAAGTTCTGTGAGGAAGATATGGGTCTTGAAGATAGGGGAAGATCAGAATAGGGAAATATCACAGTCTCTTGGTGTTGAGGTTTTAAGAGCATAGTAATTATGTTACCGAAAAGAAATAGAATTACTTTCGCAGTGATGTGTTGACGTCATCGAAAACAACGACCTATATTTTGAAAAATAATCTTCAGCTATAACTACTAACTATTAACTACTAATAGTTCAACAACGCAAGTACTTCTATTACATCGTTGTATGTTAAGGATAAGAATTTGTATATCCCTCTCATGCTACTGTAGTATTTAAAACTAATTCAGAAAATACACACTTGTTTCAACAAGGAAAACACAATTCTTTCAAAAATAAGGAAACAAATATTTTTCTTACCATTATCTTTCCATCATTGTACTTCTTTTATCTTTGTTCTATAGAGTATTTCTATCAGTTTTTTGATTTTAATTAGACCAGGACCTGAGCACGCGATAAACAGTTTTTTTTCCGAATTATTTTACAGCTATTAATTATACCCCTACTGAATAACTTAGACAATTAAAAGAAAAAAAAAGGAAAATCCACCTAGGAAGAATTTTCCATTAACCACAGGTTTAGACAGTAACGAAACTTAAACAAAGAAATGAGGCATAATAAAACTCCCAGGAGAAAAAAAACTGCAGAGGGAATTCACCTGGAAAAGTAGATAAAGTCTAGGAAGGCATCATTGTTTTATATGGAAAATTCTTTTTAAAAAAATCCAGTGGAGATGGAGAAAATTGACTTGAAAAGCCTTTTCCATTAAATTGAAAGTTTTCAGAATTTACCAAAAGGAAATAAACTACATGACAGCTGGTTAGTACATTTGTTGGTCAGAATTATTGGTTTGATGTTGCATTAGAACATTTTTCTGTGTTGTAAATTTCTGTGTTGGGCGTAAAACAATTCTGATTTGACTGTCGAAAATTAAGTTGTGTACCTAACATGTTCAATTTTTAAATTTTACTATGATAAATAATTGCAAATCGGAAACAAAGCATATTTTCTTCGAATCCTTTATCTTTAAAATATAATCCTACTTTGTAATGAAGGTAATTAAATGTGTATGGACAAGGCAAGGGGGAAATTTCGCTGGTAAGGTTTGGTTTTCCTCAAATTGAAAAGTTTGCAACTTTTCGGAAGAAAAGTTAAAAGTCCGGAATTACTGGAATTGCAGGATTAATAGTTAGATATTTTATTGCAATATTTTTCACAGTAGCGAAAACAACATACCTGTGTGAACTATATATTATGTACCTTATTGTGGATTGTTCACTGTAACGTAGATAGTATTTTTTTTTAACTATACTGAAGAACACAGAAAATGGGATATTTTTTTTTACACGACGACATGTTTATATTATTATCTATTGCTAAAAAAAATAGGAAATTCCAATTTTTGATACAAAAATAAAACTAATAATGAGATGGCTAACCAGCCAGAGCTATGGATCTATTGTATTTATGGAACTTTTCTATTAACAGCTTAATGGTTTGAAGGTGGTTGTTACTTTCAAATTCTGAGCGACATCCAGTCTTTTCTTTGGGCTGGTATAAATCTAACTTGTGTTCCAATAGTGAGGTAATGATTTTGGTGAACAATTTGTACAAATGATTTAGGAGACTGATCGACCTATAGTTCTCTAGATGTGTGTTGAATATGGTTTTGTGCAGCAAGATAGTTATATCTTGATTTGATTTATAAGAACGGCCCCAGCATGTTTTATGGCTTGTAATACTATACCATCTTCGTTAGGACCTCTATTATGTTTCATTTTACTTAAGGAATGCCATATTTCACTGACAGTAATTTCCAGAATATTTCCTGATCCTTTGTTGACTATTTTTCTTTTGTCTGTTTTATTTATTTAGTTTCTTTCGTGTTTATTTATTTACTTATTTAGCGTATGGCTTACATGGATTTGAATAAGGTATATACATTAAAATATAACAAATAAGCAGATTAATTTGTACAACACATAAAATATAAATATATAAAATATAAAAATATAAAAAAAAAGATAAAAAATATATAAAATAAAGTTCAGCATCAGATATATACAATAAAATATAAAACATAAACAGATTAAATTGTAAAAGACAAAAACAAAAATGCATATACAAAACCGAAGACACATCACAATAAGTGCATCAAATTTTAAAATCAAGGCCATTGATCCATTTCAACACTGAGTATGTGACTTCAAAGAAATCATTCATTTCACCACCATATGGTGTAAGAGAGCACTCAGCTACGATGTGATGAAAGGTTTGGCGGTTTCGTGTTTTCTTTGGTCTTCGTAATTGCTTTTGTATAGTTCTCCATAAAATATTTCCAAGTTCTTAAAAGTTCGTCCTTATTTGTAGTAATTGTAGAAATTTTTAAATTAAAAAATAATTTTTAAATTTGTAGTAAATTTATTTCAATTTTTTCGTTGTTTAATTTCCATTTTAATTCACCCGAGCTTTTGTTGGCTTCTATGGTCTGTTTTGTTACATGGAATTTAATTTTTTGACTGTCTTTTCTGATAGATTTTAATATTTTTCCTTTCATTTCTTTCAGGTTATTTTTCTCAGTGTCGATGTTACTTTTCATAATTCCCCTTCTCTCTTTAATGAATGCTTATATGGGGACTGAATTTCTCATCTCGATTCTTTCTTGGATACTGTTTCGGTTGGTTTTGCTTGATTGTTTCTACTATTTCTTCATTAAGAATATCTATATTTTTATCATTTAATTTATTTTTATTAGAATTCGGTTCTGGACTTGAAGGTTACTTTTTTTATTAAGCTTGATTTTTTATGAGATTTATTTGAATTTTAGACCGCACTATTCTATGATCGCTGCCCACTCTGAAATGATTAAAACTGTAATATATATTTGAATATTTCTTTCTTATCGCCAATTATGGAATCAATCTCTTTTCTTTTGTTGCCATCTGGACAAAATCCACCTTATATGAAGTTTTTTGAAACAGAAGTTTCTAGTTTAACAGGAAGTCTAACAACATAGTGCCTGCAATATTCAATGCAATGCCATCAAAGAAGCACTCATTGAAAGCTGCGTCGACTTACTACTATATTAACTAATATATTAACCTTATTTTAAAAACATTCAAGAATGCCATAATGCCATTACACTAATCGACAAATCAGATAAGTCTTAAATGTGGAGTCTGGCAGCGAGATACCTTGTCTCCAAAACTTTTTATTTATAACTGTTCTTGAATATGCCTTCAAAATGCCAAATTAGGACACGTATAATATGTATAACAATAGACGGCGAAAAAATCAGGGAGCTGCAGTTTGCAGACGATGTAGCATGATCACTCACACATTGAAAGTGAAAGTCATGTTGGAAGAACTATCTGTGGTATATGAGAGCCTTGTCCCATCAAATTATACCAAAATATTCAGAGAAGAAATAGAACTACTCCATTTACACATATATCTGTGCTACGAAATAAGATTCAATGCCAGAGATTCAACATCTAAAATTAGAAGAAGAACAAGTCTCGCTTAGCCAGTATACGGAACCTTAAGAAATGAATGACAATGACATTCCCATTACTCTGAAGGGACTGACATTCAATAAATGCGTGCTCCCTGTTTTCACTATTATGGAGACCTGTACTTTACTGTAATCTGAACATCAGTATACAAAATGAGGATTGTGCAGGGACATATGGAAAGGTCATTGTTGAGCATAACCCTCAGAGATAGATGTCGTTACTCTCATAGCTGCTTTAAAATAGATATGCGCAGGACATTTCGCCAGACTGTGACACACAAGATGGATAAATGGTAAATTTATGGAATGGAGTCCAAGGGGTTATATACACAGCAAACGACGGCCACCAACACAATGATCTGATGATATTAAAATGATATCAAATAACTGGCTACAAGCAGATCGGAATGGGGAGAGATGGAATCTTCTAGGAGAGGCCTATGTCCTGCAGTGACCGCCAAAGCTGAATGATGATGCCAACATCATCACAACAAGTGAACAAGCCAACATTTATTTCACATGTTTTTATTATTGGGATTTCTGGAACACTAATAGAAACAGTTTTTTCCCTGAATTTCCTTTTTTCCAATTAATTTCAATCTGCCCCTACTAAAGAAACTCAAGCCAAAAAAAAAATCATATACCATTACCTAGACTTTTAGAAAATTGGTTGAAATTAAAGAAAGAAGCGAAACCGTAAAAAAACTGCAGGAATAACTCACCTGTAAAAGTAGATAAACTTCAAGGAGCCACTATTGTTTCAAAAGGGAAATTAATTAAAAAGAATCCGGTAAAAACGGAGCAAAAACACCAGCGAATTTTCCGTCAAGCTTAAAAGTTTCTGGCTTTTTAAAATGAAGCAAAATTCTACGGGAGTTTAGTTGCTGCAATTGCTATGCGAGATTATTTTAGTACGACATTTGTCTTCGGCGGAAGCAGAGATATATCTGTGTTAACTTTATGTTAAGGTATTTCTAGAGGATTTTAAAGGTTTAAGGTGTGAATTTGTCGTAACGAATTATTCGTTATCGAAAAGTTTAAGGTTTCTTAAGATTTTACTCGTGATTCTATTTAATACGAAGGAATACTGGTGACTTGTTTGCTTAAAACATATTGTTGGCGATGTACTAAGGTGTAACAAAAGTATTTGCGTTTTTCAGGATTTAATTATTCACTATTTAAAAAATGTTTTCTTCTGCAGCTCTTTGCCACCATTATTATGCCTCGCATATAATATTTAATTAAATAAACAAATTAAGATTTACATTATACTAGGCCAGTTGAAGTTCGTGGAACGGAAATGATAAACCAAGTTGAAATAATGACATTATTCTTTCATGTATTGTGCTTTAAGCTCAATACAAATTTTTCAACGGTTCTCCAATTGATTTGTTCCATCTGTGAATTGATTTCCTGGAAGTCCTTCAAAATACTCTTCTACGGCTGTTATAACTTCTTCATTTGATGGAAAACGCTTGCCACGTAGGAATTTTTTGGGGTTTGGGAACATATAAGTCAGGAGTCAGAGCAACACCTCTGTGAGCCGATGCATTGTCTTGATGAAAAATTATTTTTTTCTTCGTTAAACCAGGTCTTTTCTCACGAATTTTTGCATATAATTGTTCAAGATATTTGAGTATACTGTCCTATTATTGTCTTACCGGTTTGTAGGTAATCAATTAACAAAATACCTTTTGCATCTCAAAAAATTGAGGTCATAACCTTTTTGGTCGATTGACTGCTTCGGAGCTGAACAATCCGGCTCAGTTCCCAGGTCTCATCCATAGTTACAAAACGTCTTTAAAATCCATTTTATTCTTTCGAAAAAAGATCCAAATGTTGGTTAGTAAGTTTTACTCGAACTCATTTTATTCGTTTTTGACCTGAATTTAACACATGCTGTACCCATCTTGCACATAACTGGCTCAAGCCCAATTCTTTTTTCAAAATATGAAACACCCATTCATTTGAGATGTCCATGGCTTTAGCAATTTCACTCAAAGTCAATTGTCTGTCATTCATAATCATATCATGTACAGAATTAATTATTTGTTCAGTAGTTACACTTATTGGACGTCCAGAACTAGGATCATCATCCAGGCTCGTACGACCACGTTGAAACTTACCTGTCCACTTATAAACTATTGCTGTTGAAGAAGCAGGCTCCGCTAATACATTTATCATTTCACTATGAATTTCCATTGCTATTAAACCTTTTTACAAAGAATTTAATCACTGTACGATTTCAATATTTTCCATTTTAAAAAATAACACTGATACGTTTACTTTAAGCTGCTGTTTTTGTACCAATAAATCCATAGATCGACTTGAAATTTCACATATGTTCAGATGAAGTATGAAATTTCAAAATGTAGTAGATTATATACTTCTTTTACTGCCTTATAGTTATCGCTCGGCGAACTTTTCAGTTAGCCTAGTATTTAAAACTAGTACGTATTTCGACACATTTTCAAATATAGTAAAAACTATATTAAACTAACAGTAAGAAAAGTAGTTACAACCAAACCTAAATTGTCCATCGACATAATACGAGGCCTAGGCCAGAGATGGCGCTGCTAGTAAATGCTCTACCATTAGGGATGATGGAATTTTGACTGCTCATGTCTTGTCAGTTGTTTTCCGAATGATTTGCAATTAAAACATGGTTGGTTTTATGTTAGAAGAACGTTTGGCAATTGTCCAGTTTATTTACGCAGTTTTATTACGCTAATTCCATCGCAAAATCATCTTCTCCGATGAGGCTCATTTCTGGCTCGATGGTTTCTCAATTAGCAAAATTGTCGGTATTGATGCGAATCTAATCTACACGTGATACATGAGAAATCTTTGCATCTGCAAAAGGTCACAGTTCGGTGTGGATTTTGGCATGGAGGAGTGATTGGTCACATGTTTATAGCAATAAACCCGCGATTACTGGCCACTTAGAAACTAACATTCACATTAACAAATATACATAATACATTAACAACATTAACATAACACAATAACACATTTACAAATGTGCGCCGTGGTCCTTGAAAATTGGCTCGAGCTATTCCGTGTCTGTAAAAAGAACCATGGTGGCCATTTGATTTTGAGCAAAAAATGTGTTTTATTTTAATTTTGAAGTTCCGTCATTACCATTACCGTTATTGGTGGACTCTTTATTTAAAAAGTGAAATGTTTCGTAAATATAACCTTTCACAACAATACGGTCAAACTGTCAAGAACAATTTTTGGGATTTTACAACAATGGAAAAAATTGAATATCAAGCAGTGATAAAATACTTGTTTTTTAAAAAGAAAACAAATTATGAGATTAAAACGGAGCTTATCGAAGTTTATGGGGACTCTGTACGTGAGCTGAATTCAGACGTGATCGTACAATTATTTTTTTATAAAGATCGTCTAGGTCGTCCAAGGTTACCACTTCAGAAATTATTGAAAAAATACACGAAATATGTGAAAGTGCGTAAGAATGTTGAGACCATGGGCATCCCAATTGACATAATATTTTAACAACTCATTTGGCTATGAAAAAGCTTTCCACAAGATGGGTGCCACAATTGCTCACAATTGAAAATAAACCCACAGGTGTGTGAACTTCAAAATAATGTTTAGCGATGTTAAAACGCAATGGGAATTTATTTATTTATTTGCATAGCATCATGCATCATATAGTACAATAAGTGAACAGTATCGGCATGTTCTGGGGTTGGTGAAGCAGAGATACGATGATTAATTCAAAGCAGTTAGTCGTTACTGAAAAAATGGACTGTATATTATAAAAAATAAAAAACTGAACTGTTCCCATCAAAATGCTGTCTAGGGGGCGCTATTGGTTCACTGTACAGGACCGGAGTGAGAGTTATTAATTGTGCATTATAGTCCGAAACAATAATTGTATACAAAAGAAAAGGTTAAAAAAGAAAAAAAGAAAACAAACAGTGCACACAAACACGCGGATGAACTAAACATTAATATCTAGGTTTCCAATCCATTCTATCGCTGCAACGTCGGCCCTCATGTAATCGTTCCAGCTGCTCTGATAAGATCGTAGGGGGCACTCCCAACTAATATGTCTGTTGGATTATTTCAGTTCACCACAGTCACACCTCGGATACTTCGCTATACACTATTTATAAAGTGAACCAGCACATCGACCACATCGAGTACGGGTTCTATTTAATTACCCCCAGAGTTTTCCATTAAGTTCGATGGTCGCAGTATCACAGTTATATCTCTCAAACAATTCCCACTCTTGATTATTTTCAATGTTTCTGCAATTTTGGTTTCAGAAATCTCTTACCAAAGTAGTACAACGTACTCTCAACACCAAAGTGTTCCATGTGACAAGCTATTCAGCATACAGTAGTGGCGGGTTTCTTGATCGAAGTCGTAGGATAGGTATATCGTAATGAATGGGTAGTTCCAGGATCTCTGGTATAATGCTGTATTCTCTGAGCAGGGCCTCATTTCTACGAATCGGAGGTGGGTAGATATTACTTAGTAAGGGAAGCCAGTAGGTAGGTAGAGTTGATCTGATTGTTACACTGATTATGTGCATAATATTGTTAAGCTGCGGATGCGGACTTGACGGATATGGGATGACAACTGTTCAGCCACACTGGAGCACAGTATTCTGCAGCTGAGAAAACCAGCCGGAGAGATGATGTACGCAAAGTCTGCATTGGGTGCATTGAAGCCCCCCAGTTTGTACCACACAGTTTTTGGATATTGTTTCTCGTTTTTATATTGGCAAATTTATTTTCAAGAAGTTTTTTATACGATAGAGTGCGATCGAGCGTGATTTCAAGATATTTGGGGTACTGGTTATGACGGAGGATGTTACCTTTAAATTGTACCTGAAGTTCAATCTTAGCTTGTTTGTTATTAAGATGAAACGCACATACTTCAGTCTTACTGACACTGGATTTTTTAAAGTAAGAGTCCTCTGAGAATGCTCTCTCCGTCTGACCAAGCTCTTTCGTGCTACAATGAAGAGCGATATCGTCTGCGAAGCAGAATTTCGCTAAACTAGTATTTGGAAGGTCGGAAATATAAAGACTAAAGACTAGAGGGGTCAGGACTGAGCCCTGTAACAGACCATTATTTAATGCCCATGACGTACTTTTACTTTCACCAAAGCAGACCTGAAAGTATCTGTTAGTTATCATGTTATTAATAAGAACTACAGCACTCAATCTCCTTCAAGAGTTTGAATCATCCCCTCCCTACAGGCGATATCGTATGCTGCCCTTTAGATCGGCGAAGGTCACAGAGGTCTTTAGTTTCAGTTAAGGGGATTAACGCAGACTAGCCTCCACGTGGTGCACTCTGGGCAATGTGATAATACACGGCTAAATAGTCTACATTCTTGGCAACCAGACCATTTGTTGGACTTCCTGGCTATAAATATGTGGAGTAACCAAGGCAATGGGAATTAGTTTTTGTCGTCGGTTGATAACTATTAACAAAACATGGATTAATCACAACAAACCAGATACCAAAGAACAGTCCAAATAGTGGGTTTTCGGAGGCGAATCTGCGCCAGTGAAGACCGTATTTTTTAAAGAGGATCCAAAAGATAGAAAAACGTTGGACTAAGTGTTTCGATCTGAAAGGTCATTACGTTGAAAAATAGAATTAATTGTACACATAAAAATGTTTGTCTTGTCAAGGCCAGGTACTTATCATACAACCCTAAGCCAGTGAAGACCGTATTTTTTAAAGGGGATCCAAAAGATAAAAAAACGTTGGACTAAGTGTTTCGATATAAAAGGTCATTATGTTAAAAAATTAAATAAATTGTACACATAAAAATGTTTTTTCTTGTCAAGGGTAGGTAGTTATCATAAAACAGTCGTAATACCAAAACCGATTACAGTGGGGAAATCAATTTCCTCCATGCCTAGATGTGCAATTTAAATTTAACAAGGGTGAACCATTCAAATCTACCTGGAAATTTAGCAAAATAACCAGATTTTCTTAATTTCTTTTTTTTAATCTCTCTAATAGATTTAGTTTTTTTAGATTTATTTTTATTGTATAATGTTTTAAAATTATCTCTGAAAATTTAATTTTCTGACATTAAGTGGTTAGCATGAGAATTATTTTGTTTCATAATATAACTTGATTTATGTTCATTGAGCCTAGTGGATAAAGGTCTTCCTGTTTGACCAACATGGAGTTTTCGACTGGAACTACACCCAATTAAATGGACTCCGGATTTATAAAGTTTATTCGTTTGACTTTTATTGGTTGGAATGAATGAGACGTCTTAGACTATTGGTTTTATTGAAAACGATATTTGTATTGTTTGTTTTTGATGCCTCTTTAGAAACTAATTTGATAACTTTTGCTGTTTATGTAATTGTTTTGTACGCGGTATTTTTAATGTTATTAAGTTTTACTATATATATATATATATATATATATATATATATATATATATATATATATATATATATATATATATATATAGTCATATATATATATATATATATATATATATATATATATATATATATATATATATATATATATATATATATATATATATATAGTCATATATATATATATATATATATATATATATATATATATATATATATATATATATATATATATATATATAGTCATATATATATATATATATATATATATATATATATATATATATATATATATATATATATAGTCAGCACACAGTCATTTTTTCAAATATAATCTTGTTTTATCATTTCCGCTGCGCGATCTTTTCAATTAGCCTAGTGTTTGCGGAGAGCTTCGCTAACCCTGCAGCTAACCTTTTCTAACCCTCAGAATAATTTTCACAAATTTATTAAGAATACTGAAGTAGCACACTCTTTTATAATCACATCCCTTCTAAGATATAATTCTTAATTTGAGCAACATTTCACCATAATAAACTCTACTTTGGTCATGTCGCAATGGTAAAAACCATAAACCAATCATTGCCTATAATAAATCATCTCACCACGGTCACGAGGGAAATGAAAAAGATATTAAACAAGATAATAAAATGCGTATTATCCCAAATATTTCAGGGCGATGAAATATGTAATACAACCACCAGTACCAGCATCAAACACTCTCTCCCCCACTGATAAAATTTAATATAGCATCGTTTACGATGCTTGAGGGTAAAAGAGAGTTGTTTCAATCATCATCTCAGTTCACGCGGAATGATTAAAAATCGCCATCTGAATGCGATAAACCTGATTTAAACGATACCTTTTTTCTGCAACGGACAATGCAGAAGTTCGAAATGGATGAGGGTTGAAGATGAAGAAGTACGGGACTTGCTCGAGGGTGGCTTTTGTTTGGGAAATAGGGTGGATCTGATTGAATGCTGGCGAGGAGGCGAGATACAAGAGGGTGACGATGGTGTCACATTGGTGTGTGGGTGGTGATTCACTTGAGAGTTTTCATAGTTAGAATAGAGATTTTTACGAGGGGATTTTACGAAATGTTGGGGATATTACACTTTTTTAATTTTAGCATTGGCTGCATGCAAATTTGTAAAAATCTTTAGAATTGAATATTTCTTGTTCCTGTCATCTACTCATTTACAACACAACTTCGTTCGAAAAATTGGTTTCACGAAAATGTTTTTCTAGTTTAGGTAATAATACATAGTCCCGAGGACCAAGTCTATATATATATATATATATATATATATATATATATATATATATATATATATATATATATATATATATATATATATATATATATATATATATATATATGTATTTCATGGATGGTAGATAATGTTTCTAAATTATTCCGGGTGTCGATTCATTCTGTGAAGAGTCACGACGTTTCGCCAAAATCTCATTTGGCATTTTCAAGTCTTCTCCGCTTCAGTTGGCTTTTTCACGACGTTTCGCTAAAATCTCATAAGTATACGCTCTGTAATTTTTACAATATTTGCTTTTTAATGTCTTCCATCCACAACGCTGGTTTCGATCGGGTGTTGATCCGTTCATTCTGTGAAGAGTCACGTCACGTTTCACCAAAATCTCATTTGGCTTTTTCAAGTGTGTCCGCTTCGACTGAAGAGTCCAACTGACGTGCACAGATAGTTGCGCACGATCTTATAGCCCCCCGGTGACTGCACAGATTATAGCGGGGTAGTTCGGGACTATTCGGGGCGCTCGGCAACGCTGTCGGGCGTCCGTTTATTGATTTTTCTTCCTCGCTACTACGTTGCCGCGTTTCTTCTTTTTTCAGAAGGGATTTTCACTTTTGGGGACTTTGTTGCGAGCGTCATTTCGCGTATTTAGTTCACCCCTTTCTTTTATTTCAAGGGCTTCTCTGATTGTTCGAACCTTGTAGTTTTCAATATTCGCTATTTCTTTGGCTCCTTCAAAATTGATTTTATGTCCTGTTTGTAAATAATGCTGGAACAGAGCGGAAGTGGTTTGTTTATTTTTTACGTTGTTTTTATGTTCTTGTATTCTGGCCGAGATTTGTTGCAGTCAGAACAAGATATGCTATATACCCCGCTGCTAAGAATAAACAATAATAATATAGAGCGAGTGGATACTAAAGGCAACTAAATCCAAAGAAGTAAAGAAATTATCAAAATATACTGGACTTTTTTGGGGATTCGATATAATTTTGCATAGCGCTAAAACTACTTTACCTCCTAAGAAAAAAGAGCTTTCCAATTGTGTAAAATAGATATTATTGAATGCTTTCGTTCCAGTGTAAACCAGAAAATCATACACTATTCCAGAAACTCCGGCCCTGACAAATGTTGACCCCATTTTTTAGGTTTTTTGGGCATGTATTGTCGAAGACTTGTAGCTTTAGTACCCTTGTATGCCACCATCATTTCATCTATAGAAAACAAGTTTTCATTTTCAACACGCAAACAGTTTTGTCTTAATTTTTCCAGGGCTGGACGAACTTTGAACAGACTATATTCATTTGTGTCGGCATTGTTTTCCTGAAAGTAACTTAGCCTACGAAGTTTTTTAAATGTTTTTACTAGCATTACATCAGCTATTAAAGGGTATCTGGTTTCTACAGTCCAATAATCATCTATTGATGGCATACTTATTATCCCCATTAATAATTCAATACCAATAAAACTTTTTATTTCTGGCCACGGTAGTATTGAGTGAGGAATCAGTTGTTAGCGTAGGATAAAGATCTGTTTGTTCGGCTATATCTTCAGAGAGTGATCAAAGTACTTTTCAAAGTACTCAAAAGGGGAGCATACAGCAATTGGTGGGCGAAACTCGGTAAAAACAGGATTCTGATTGTACGCAAAGTCTATTTTGTATAATGATAGAGGTCCTTCTTCTTCTTTTTTAGAACTAAGTTAGCTAGCAGTATTTCGTCTTCTAATTCCCAGGTATTACCAATCCTATCAGCTACCTGGTATCCTCTTGGGATATCGTTAAATTGTGGATCTATCAAATTTGATAGGGGTATTTCATTGTCTAATTCCCAGTTTTTATCAGCTATTGGCGGTCCAGGTTCCGCACCTTCAAGAGACTCGTCTTAGTCAAACTCTTCCTCTTCTTCAGATGAAGATGATCCGATACATTTGGAACATTGGAAAGTGGAATATAATTGTTGAAAACTGAAAAGAAGAAACAAACAAAAATTTAAAATGTTTATTTGAATTTTTTTCCCAAAAATATACATTCAAATATAACAAAAATGAATAAAAACAATCACATATAAAACACTGAATAATGGTTCATAATCAGGCAATGTAAACTGGAAGATACAAACAAAACGAGAGCCAATTTAATCACGAAGAATATTAAATTCTATAGTTCGCGTACAATATTGCAGCTGTGAAAAGTCTTTAGTTCATTGTAAACCACAAAAAACAAAGAATACTACACAAAAAAAAACTATCTAACAGAGTTTAGATTTACCTAGGTATTCATTGTATGATTGCCATGGTGCGCTACGAAATAAAACGATGTTCAAATAATTGAAACGCTACCTATCATCGGGGGTTCTAAGCGTTAGGATCTAGTCATTTACACTGCCCGAGTTGCTGTTAATTTCGATATATTATTTCGGGAAATTTTAGAAGCGTCAGGGGTTATGTTGGCCATTTAAGGATTACTAAATAAATGATCAAAAGTTTCGAAGCTTTTGAAATATGGCTATTCCGAAGAATACTACGACCGACACGTAAATTGAAATACTTCGGGCGTGCAATGAGAGAATATTGTTAGGCGCTATTGAGATTGATTGTGCAAGGGAAGATAGAGGGGAGAGAAAACGTGGAAGGACCAAGAATCTCATGGTTGCAAAATTTGAGAGAATGGTTCAACTGTACATCGAACCAGTTATTTAGTGTAGCTATGCATAGGGTGAAGGTAGTCATGACGATCGCCAACCTTCGTTTGAAGATGGCACGATGAGAAGATATGATCGTAAATCATTTCAGGTATCAGCCCGTTCGATCTGTGCAAGCTTATGACGTTTCGCCAAAATATAATTTGACGAAAAATTTTGACGAAACGTCATGACCGAAAAACAGAGAGCGAGATACTGTAATATTTTAATAAAAATAGGTATTTTTCAGAGTACTCGATGATTCAATAAACCAGATATGTGTAAACATCCCATTTTGGATTTTGGCATTTTTTCTCCCACCAGGAAAACAGAAAATTGAAAAATTCCAAATAAAATATCAGAAAAAACCAACGCCGACGCTCCCGAAATATTACCATCTATAAATTTCGTTTTCAATTAAAATTATTACCCTCTGCAGAAATAGCTCGCCGAAGCCCCCCACAGTAACGATTGATCGGCGTTATGAACATTCGAAACAAGATTTTGAAGGGGTGCGGTATCGAGGAGCAGTTTCGTTCTCGCCGACCTTTTCTGCTAAAACATTTAATCTCGGAATCCCGCTGCTCAAATCGCGCGTCAAAACGAAGGGTGAGGGTTGAGTACAATGATGGGGGAATGGACATATGTCAAACGATGTAGATGTCCCTACCATTTACATAATATCTGTTTTTCTTTAATATTAAAAAAAATCGGGGTAATTTTTGTATATAATCTCACTGATGGCATATGTAAATATGTAAATTTTTCTCTCCTGATTTTAATTTAAATCTGGTTTGTGGTAAGATACAAGAATATCATAAATATCATGGGTTAACATTTTCAGTGGTATCAAGTTTCTTAAAACAGTTTGAATAGTCTTACTACAGAAGGTTTGTATAAAAAGAAAATTTACTTCCGAAAAAAATCATTCATCCTCTTCTGTTTGATATTTATCTCCTCCACTGTTTTACTCCTTCAATCTTCAATTCTTTGAAGCCTTCGTCCACCATCACCACCACCACCACCACCATATAATGAACCGCGAAAATATTAAACAATTAAACCAGTAGGTTTAACTAATATAATGTTACTATTGATTTACACTGACTGGTTCATTTAGACATTGATAGACCGAGATTGTCCATTTGACATTGAAGTATCTAAACCCAGGATACTTGTATCCCATGTCTTAGAGGTTCCAGTTTTTGTGGAGGAGTGGTAAATCAATACTAGCCATGCTATGTTTGACAAGGTAAACTTTTTATGCTTTTTAAAACATCTCTTAGATCCTGTAGTTCTGAAGAGAACTCAAGTAAGATAATAGATGAGCTTTCATAATTTCCTGCATGTTCTGCACTCTCGATAGTTAAATTTATCTAACATAAACCTCATAGGTGATTCACAACCATAAGCAATTTACCACATCATAGTCCCTACACTACTATACCACTTACAAAAGGCAAGGTGATCTTTCTTCCTCCTTTAGGTTTTCGAACTAATATCCGACTATCAGTTATGCCAGGATTTTGTCACTAAACATGATTTTATTCAATTCTACGACAAAGAACAAATATAAAACCTTATTCGGCGATATTCATTTCACTTTTGGATCAGCCTTTGTTAAAACAATTATTTTGCAACTGCGTTTGAGTTGCCAAGACGGAAAATGGAGTCTTTCAGGGTAAGTAATATAATTTAACGTAGTTTTTCTTCAATAGTCATGTATTCTGGAATCTTTCTCAATTGCCTTGAAATCATTCTCGACAACTTCTCAATATTGTGCCGCGGGCTCGAACATAGGCCGATTTTCAGGCCCTTCTAAACTTACTAAGCTCCCATTCAAACTTATTATACTCTGGATATGGCAAATCACCAATATCGATGTTCAAACACACTGAAAGTAGTTAAACTACCTCTATTTCTACCAACTCAGCAGTTAGCAAAAAAAACAAAATTAAATAATGTTTAAAATGAAAAATATATACAAAAATAAAAATGTTCTCTTTATAAACTACATATTCTCTAGTAGTAATCTGAAGGTGATCCTTTCAGAAATCTGCGGCGTTGACATGAAACTGTGATATTCCTGGAATTAAATATTGTTTTTTGATAATTCGATTGTAATTTGATGAATGATTTATCCACTGTAAAGGGACATTTTCGAAATGGATAGCACTATGTTAGTAGAGAGCCTGTGGCAGATGTATATATATATATATATATATATATATATATATATATATATATATATATATATATATATATATATATATATATATATGACACAGAGGATCACTCTGACCAAGTGGCTATGACATTTATCAAGAATGATTTGACATTTTCTAATATACGATACCAAATTGGGAATACTGCCATGATGCACACTTAAGCCATCTTAGATTCGCAGATAATCGTTCTCATCTCACAAGACCCAGAAGAGCTGCAAAGACGCATAAGGCACAAGAACTGCAAGAAGCTGGCGAAGCATTTGGCTTAAAAATAAACCTGAAAAAGAGTCAGGTTATGTTCAATAAATTTGCTGAGGATATAAGAATTTAAGTTTTAGGAGCAGATTTGGAGATTGTGGATCACTTTATATACCTTGGGCAGAGAATTTCAATGGAGGGAGATACCGTCCGGGAGGTGAAACGGTGTGTTAAATGTGGCTGGAAGAGGCATTTGGCAGGCTCAACATACGGTTTAAGAGCAAACTCCCAGTTTGCCTCAAAAGAAAAGTATTTGAACAGAGTGTCCTGTTCGTTATGACATACGGAAGTATGTCAATATCATTCAATTCAAAAACTTCAGGTAGCACAGATGGGAATCGAGAGATGTATACTTGGCATTACAAGACTGGACAGAAAGACCTGCACATGGATCAGGGGACAAACGAAAGTATATGACATCATTGGAAGAGTAAAGAAATTGAAATGGTGTTGCAATCCTGGAGTGGATACAATTTGATCGCAAACGTCTGCGAAGAAGACCAAAATCATGATGAACTCATGACATCATTAAGTATATTTAACCCGAGTGGCAGAGAAAAGCCCAGGACCTTGGAAGTTGGAAGCATGCAGACCTCTTGCCTTCATCTTGCAGTGGATGGACAGGGGCTAATGATGATATATATATATATATATATATATATATATATATATATATATATATATATATATATATATATATATTGAATTGGCAATTAATAGCATTAAAGAAAAATGGGAAATAATTAAAACATTTACTGCCATCCCTAAAAACGAATTAATTGAAGGGGCACAACAATATGTCTTGAATCCACATTTTTAAATATGATAAACAATTTTACTCCCAAATTTATGGTGTAGCAATGGGCTCACCAATATTAGCAACTATTGCTAATCTAGTTATGGAATATGTTGAAACAAAAGTTATTAATACTCTCGATTTAACCCTTATTTTTATCAAAGATTTGTAGGTGATTGTATACTATGCATACTTAAAAATAAGATTTAATATACCAACAAACAAATTCAATATATTCCATAACAAATTAAAATTGGAGAAGAAAAAATGAAACTATAAATTTTTTGGATATTAATATCACGTATGATAAGGATGGCAATATCAAAACAAACTGGTACACAAAACCAGACCATAGTCTGAAAGATATCTCAATTTTAAATCTTATAGGCCAAATAAATATAAAAAAGTGTTATTAATTCTTTAATTGATAGAGCTATTATTTTAACTCATCCAAACAATAGACCAAAATATATAAATAAAATCAAAAAAACAGGAGAAGATAATAACTATTCAAAAAAATTTTACGAGGCGGTGATTAAAAATTGAATACATAGAATATATAATAATAGCATAACAAATAAACTTAAAAATGAAAATTACCTACATTTACCATACATACCAGAAATCAATAATAAAATAAAAAAGTTCTTAAACCAAAAAATATAAATATAACAAATACCCAATAATAACACTAAACAAATATTTATAAGATTAAAACCACAAACACCTCAAATGGAACAAACAAATTTAATTTAGAAAATGGATTGTTTAAATTGCCCAAGCTCATATATTGGCCAAATTAAACAATATTTAAAAAACGGAATAAATGAACATAAAAAAAGCATTAGAAACCTAAAACTAAATGTAACTGTCCTCTCAAAACTTGCTATAGATAATGAACACAACTTAAATTTTAACGACATAAAAATTTTAGATTTTGAAAAACAATATAAAAAAGAAATATAAAGGAAATTATTTATATAAAAGAAGACATATGATACTATTAATTTTAGAGATGATACAGATAATTTTCATATATTTTTTATTAATAAATTTTCATATATTTTTTTTTTTAATTTTTGCCCGTAATACCATTACGTAGAAAATCCATAATTGTTAGATTATAATAAGAAATAAAGGTAAAAATATTGTAAATATATTAAAATCAGATATATGTCAATTTAAAACTGAAAAAATGTCATATTTTATTTAAAAAGTTTAGGAAATTAATTGTTTAATTAGATATTGGTAGGTTTTTATAATAAATTTATATTTTTTATAAAAATAAGGTATATTGTAGAGTTGTTCTGAAGATGGTTTATTATTAAACCGAAACGTTAACAAAGCAATAAAAAAATTATAATTTATTAATTAACCGATAATCCCAATAAATTAAAAAATATTAGACGGTCATATATATATATATATATATATATATATATATATATATATATATATATATATATATATATATATATATATATATATATATAAATTTTTATTATTTATAATATTAATATTAAAATTATTTTATAAATTATTGTATTTTTTATAAATTATTTATTTATATTAAAATTAAATAAATTTTAAGGTTTATATTAAACTTAGAACCTTAAACTATTAGTCCGGGGGTAAATCTGATCGTTTGTGTCCCGTTTGTTAGGAACGTGCAGGCGTTTCGTCAAGGTCACACTTTGCAGTGCATGTCTTCTCAATGCGTCTCTGAAGACTGAAAGTTAAGGAAATCGTCGCGTAGTATTTATATTCTTCTTGGTCGCAGGTTGTAGTGGTGCGTGCTTCGTATTGATTGTAGTGTTAAGCCCGCCCCCCCCAGGCTTTGTTTGGGGGTCTCAGTGGTGGTTAGTTGCTCTCTCAATTGCGGGCGGTGAGCTATCAGTTGTTTGTTGGTCTCTACGTGACTGTCTCGAAGATATTTACCACTAAATACCGAATCCTTTTGTTAAACTTTTCAACGCACGTTTCGCCCATCATGTTAGCGTCATCATGAGAAGATTCAATCTTAGATGATGCTAACATGGTTAGCGAAACGAGCGCCGAGAAGCTAAAAAGAGTGAATTGATGTTTAGTGGTAAATATATTCGAGTTTTGTATTTGACGCCGAAAGTTCCAATACAAGAATCAATTTGAATATTGTTATTGTTGTTGAGATGAATTCTATATACAGTTCAGTCTATTTTTCCAGATATAGCGCCATTTATTTTATAATCTAAAACGGTTTTTTACACACATTTTTCTAATTCCGAATATGGTCTACGTTTAATGAAAAAATATTTTTACGTCACAAAGTCTAGATTTTGTTAGAAAAATGAAAAGACTTATAATTATATACTTGTATTTTAAACCAGAATAAAAAAGAAAATATCCATCTCACATTTTCGTATTAAAAAAAATGTTAACTATTTGAAAAGAGTTTCTAACGAAACACAGAATGATAAGTGTAAATCATGATATATAAATTTTCAGATTGCCTGGCTGCGAGTGGACACCCAGACTATCTTGACCATTCATACTCACGTTATCACGAAAAATGAACGTATTGCCGTGTCCCAGGTGGAACACCGTAGCTGGTATCTGTACATACGTGATGTCAGGGAGTCAGATAAGGGCTGGTATATGTGTCAAATCAACACTGTCCCCATGAAAACCCAAATGGCATATCTGAATGTAGTTGGTAAGAGTAACTTTCTTTACATTATTTAGTCCGTTCGTATTAAAAATAGAAACTGTAAAATGATTTAGTTTTTATTAATTTGTCAATTCAAAAATATATTGTGATTAAATCCAGTGTCCAATTGAGTCGTAAACCTAAATTTGATTTCAATGGTTTGTTTATTTTGAGTGGATCTATAAAAAGAAATTGTTTATCAAGATAAAGCTGAAAGGAACAATGAAATACTTGATAGGAGAATATCAAGTCAGTTAAGAAAGGGAAGATCAGTTATGGATATCTATTTGGAGAAAAATCCAGGCTGAAGGGTATGAATATAATAAGGACACTCAAGAATCATTTAATTTTAAGCAAAAATACAATATAGTAAGGACACCTCTTTTATATATAGCACTAAAAGAGTTAAATGTCGATGAAATATTAATCAACATGATAAAGCTTACCGTGGAGAGAACAGAAAATACTGTTCGAATAGAAGGAATCCTATCAGAAAAAATTTAAGTTAGAAACGGTCTTAGATAAGAAGATCTACTGTCACCCATACTGTTCAAGCTTGTGTTACAGAAATTTAACCGAATATTAATAGGTCTAGACTATCATTTCTCAACATGGGGGTCGCGTTCAGAAATATGGGGGGACTCGCAACGTGTTCATAAAATAAAACCCGTATACGAAACATTCTTTTATTAATGTATTTTTAATTTAAAAACTGTTTTTAAAATGAAAATTAAATATTACCAGGTATTAACAACATAATAAAATAATCTTACATAAAGTAATAACCAAAGTTGTGTAGCGTTCACAAATTCTTGATCGCTACTGGTAAGATTATTTCGGGTAAATTGTATTTGAAAGAGCGCCTGTATCGCTTAGGACAAGGCCAAAGAGTCTAACTCCAAATCTCGAGGTGAGTGGACGTTTTCGCGCCTTATCCTTCCGACAGAGAGGGTTTTACGACCCGGACATTAGAGAATCCGATCAATCAGGGATTAGACCGTTGAAGAACCACTTATTTCGGAACCTGACCATTGCCGAAACCATACTCTTTTTTGGAGTCACTTTGCACAGTAACCGGTCAGTCAGATTCCAGAGTAAGTGGATATCTCCGCATAGGGACACCGAATTGCCCGTAGGGTACTCATGGTATTTGGATACCCCAGTACTGGATGAACAAGCGGCGGGACAATCGAAAAATAAGGCTACATTAAAAAATTGTTATTATATTTTTGTATATAGTTAAAGTTTCACGTTTTTATTTTCTACTTCTTTGACTACCGTCAGGAAATCGACAACTTGCCGTTCGATCTGATTTAATATTGGTGATTTTACTTATTTTGATATTATTTAATTAGCCTTAAGTTATCTCTATAGTATATAGAGATAACTTAAGGCTAATAATAGTATATAGTATATATATATATATCTCTTAAGTATCTCTATAGACCTTAAGATAGGCCCATTCGAACGAACTGGGTGGCGCCCTTTTGACGGGCAGCTTCATCCTATCTAGGACCTTGTCCTCGGTGCTCCCGGCGAACAGCTGCCGTCGCTGTGGCCAATATTTTTTTAATTGTTTACAAAGAGAAAATAATTGTTTACAGTTGTTAATAACTAATAATTAAGAGAAATAATTAAAGAACTAATAATTTAATAGGACGATTGATTTTACTTTTCACTTAAAAGATTTTCTATACGTGGCTAATTATTGCAAACACATATAAGCAAATTTTTTTCCAGTGATAATAGACGATTTCTATATTTAGTTTTTAAAGCCACCATAGTCGAGAAGTAAGTAGATTTCGTAAGTAAAAAGGAGCGAAGGGGATCAATGTTTTCAAAGCTTTCGTTACTAGGCTTACTTATTCGCATCATCGTCATCATCATCAAGCTTATTCGCATGTAAATCTTGAGTTAAACATTTTAGTTGTAGATTTTTGTCGGTGTATGTTTCAATAAGTTAGTTGTGATTTTTGATAGGTAATTCAGCAACTGCAACAACATTTTTCATCAAACGGATTGAGAACCCATCTTTTCGACAAATTATTGTTGCTCTCTGGAAAATATTCCAGTAACTGAATTTTCAATTCAAGTAAATGCGTTTTCATGATCTCCAACATGAGATCAATAACAGAATTTCCTAAATCCATATTTTTGGTAATATAATCCGAAATTAAAGTGAATGCATCAAAATTGCGTTTTTCAATGCGTATTATCCAAATATCAAGCTTCTTGATGAAGGCAACAGTAACACAGTTTCTCCATATTGTAAAAATCTGAAAATGAGCTATTTTATCTGTCAAACAGATTTTCATTTGTATGAAGAAAGCAGTGCCACCTTTCCGTATGCGGCATATTTGTCTTATAATTTTACTATTACACCACTAGATCAATTCTTCTATTGAAACCTTTGGTGTGAAATACTAAACTTGAAGAAATTTATCACTAAACACCAAATCACTTGTTTTAACTTCTTGACGCTCGTTTCATGGTTAGCGAAACGTGCGTCGAGAAGTTAAAAAAAAAGTGATTTGGTATTTAGTGGTAAATCTCTTCAAGTTTAGTATCACACCACTGTTTTTCTCCGTTATCGCTTTCGCGCCATCACTACATGCTGCAATGCATTTATTAAAAATCGAATAAAACACTTATACTTTGCTATATATCACTTTTATTTTTAAATTTGTGTGACTATAGTTTCGTAAAACGATTTTACATTCTCAAGCACTACATTCTTAAAACTACTACTTTACTTCACTACTTCACTCTTCACTACTTCACTACTTCACTCTTCACTACTTCACTACTTCACTCTTCACTACTTCACTACTTCACTCTTCACTACTTCACTACTTCACTCTTTTGAAGTAGTGTTTGATTATGTAAAAATTGTTTTACGAAACTATAGTCACAAAATGAAAAATAAAAGTGATAGAGAACAAAGTATAATTTTTTTTTTTTAAACTTTTCGTTTTGTGTTGCATCAATAAAAATTTTAAACAGTCCTCCGCCAGTTGCACAACCAGGAATTGATTTGCAAAATAGCATATTTTCTTTAACTGACCCCTCGCATTTTTATCGTACAAAACACAAAAATTGCACCAAGTTCGATGAGTCAACAGACGTGTAGCAAACTGCAACTGTTGCAACTCAATAGCAAAACATTCACTTAATTTAATCTTTTCAATTATTTGATCGTCAACATCATTGGGCATTTTATTAATACGTTTCGATATTATGTCATTTGAAAGTGAATAGTTATTAACTTTTTTGCTTCTTTCGGACTTATCATCACATTGACCATATCAATGGCAGCGGGTAAAATGAGCTTTTCCGCAATTGTCTGGCGCTTAGACTCCCTGGCCACTCTTAATGCTACTAAATAGTATGCTTAAAGTGCTGCGGTTTTATAACAGCTTGATTTCTTCGAAAAAATTCTAATGGTTTGTTTTGTAAATACGAGTGTTTTGTTTCCAGATGCCGGACTAATTTTGAAGGCTTTATGCTTTCCGCGTACAGAACTTGATAACAAATAACACATTGCAGCTTGTCTTCCAAGGCAATTAATCGATATTTTAAATATGTTTCATTGTACAATCTGGTCTTTTTCTTTATTGCTTCACCAGCTGTAGATGGTGCATTACGTTTTGTCACAAACTTGTCCATTTTATTTAATATTATTAATTTATTTAATTGCCACATTGTTATTAATGTATTTAACACTAAGTGAGAAAAGAAATCGTGCTATTTAACACTGGGTGAGAGAAGAAATCGTAGTACTTGTTTTCGTAAAAACGCAATTAACAATGAAAATCTGCGTCTCCTTCCTTTCTATTTATTACCAAAGTTCATAGCTTGTACAAACCTGCCTAAACGCTCGGGACGAATGATCCGTCTCGAATGCACGGGTGGGTGCCGCGAGGTGCGCGGGCGTGTCATATACAAATACGTGCAAGTTTATGGCACCGTTTCAAACTGGTAAAAGTAATATAAGCATGGGGGGTTACTCGAGTCTTATAGTTCGGTATTTGTGACTGTTGGCGGTGTTTCAGTATAGTCACTTAATACAAGATAAATAGATGATTCGTTTTTTTCACGGTTCGTAAGCGTGCAAATACGCTTATAAGAGTGTATAAACCATTTAAAAATAATAATGATTATAAATAACTATACTGAAAAAATGACGAATCGTCGCCGTTTTAACAGGTCAATGTAAAACTTTGATAAACGTCAAATTAACATATTGTAGTGAGGGAGCCACAACGTTTTTTACTTAACTTTTTGACTATTTAGTGGGAGCTACCAATAATCTGTACAAAATCAGAGAAAATAGCTCTTTAATAAGGATTACTAATAAACCAGGAAAAAACTAAATATATACTTGGACAGGAATAGGATATAGATGAGTATATACTGGTATTGTCAAATGACAATACCAACAGAAACATATAAGTTTGAAGAAGTATATATTACTATAAGCATTTTGCTGATTGCTTGACCGGGAACAGGCCCCACCCATCCCTGCAATTGGAGGGCATATGCTTCGTCTCTTGATGTTCCAGACTCTTCAGGGTACCGACGTTTGCTCTCTCGTCAAGAATAAGGTGTCCCTATCCAAAGTCGACAACTTATACTTTCGCCGACCTTCCATCGGATGGCGTATATATGCAGTGTTAGAATTCTTTGGACTGCGTCCAATGAGACCACAGTGCTGAGTGTAATCATACACCCATCTGCTGGGTTCCACAATCTCATGTGGAACACACAATAACCTGCGTCTCCGCCTAAATGAGCACTGTGGCGACAGCGCCCTCTACAATCTACATAAAAATTCTCGGAACATTTAAATTTCTTATTCAAAAAAACCCCCCACTACCAAATTTTGTTCGAGAAAGATACTTTTTAAGAAATTTATTGACGAAAATTGAAAATAAAATTATGATTTTAACACTCTGTATCTTGGTTACTGTTAACTTTTGGACTAAGGTAAGTTGAGTTAAATCGCAATATTTTTACCCAAAAAATCTGCAGTTTTGCAGTATATCATTAATTAGCGGACACGTTGTTAAAATAGCATCGATGTCTAAGGTGGCAACCTCACGACACGATCGTTAAAGTGGTAGCTGGTTTTTTCTAAATATTTGTGAATGTTTCTAGATAAGAGTGTAAAACCTGACAAGGGTTCACCCCTCAATCACGCTGGTTCAAGGCTGAGTAAGGTCGAATGTCTTCTGAGAAGATTTCTACTTTGGTCACTCATTGGTCACTCATTAATAGCCGGAGGAAGGTGCTGACCGCGTAGCTTCGGTAGTCAACGACCGTGGTTCGGAACCCAATAAAATAGCCTTTCTAACTGCTGATGCGCCTCTAACACTAAAATCTTACTTTACTTTAATCTAAAAAATAATTAAATCAATCGTTTGGAAATGTTTAAAACCTACCCAAAAAATAGCATCTCCCCAAAAATAGTATTAAACTTGTTCCGAAAGACTTTTAATTAAAAATGTTAAAGAATGTTAATTTATTTACGCAACAACACCCAAAGAACAAGCAATTTCGACCATTGACGTTCATTCTGTCGAGCCAAACACGTCTAAAACTAGAAGCAAAGAATGTTTAATTGAGTTGGAGAAAGTTTGTTTAGTCGTTGTTGAATGAAATAAGCCATGTTCACAGCTCGATGGATTTAGTATCATGTATTGTCAATTATCCATGCGTAAAAATAATCACTAGAGTCAGAATAATTGTTTTCAAAGAGAAATATACATTTTTATTGAGAGTCATATATATTAGCTTTACAAAAACATAGTAATGATGTTGGGTCGTTTAACAAGGTACCATTTAAATTTATATTGCAAAATTGCACATATCCTTTTTAACTTAATTTTGCCGTAAACTGATCGTCTTGACGTAAGCGATTTACAAATTATTCTCTCTGACAAATGGTTAAAAAAAAATCAAATTTATCATTTTTATTTATCACTATTTTAACTATCACAAAAGTCGTTCGAAAACTATTCGATCTGACACAGAGATAGCGCAACATATTTCAAAATAACTATACGGTTTGTTAAGTGCTCCGAAATTTATTGCGCATACAAACATCTTTTTACATTTTTTTTTAAATAATTGAAGCTTTAATGGGTTTGACCCGATGCGCATACAAAGAGAGTTGGATTCCACGATTATTTCCCTTAGCTTTCGATGGTAGATGGCATTTGTTAACAGTGTGCGAAAGATGCATTTCATTGAACATGTCTCAAGTGTATTTAGACTTGCTTAAACGCGATTCAGCTGAGTTTTTCGAGGTTTTATTACACTAAATGATTACAGTAAATAGCCAAAAAGTTAAGTAAACATCGTTGCGACCCCCTTACTACAATATGGTAATTTGACGTTAATCAAAGTTTTACATCGGCTGGTTAATATGGCGACGATTTTTAAATGGTTTATAAACTCTTACGAGCTTACGATTCGTGAAAAAAACAAATCTTCTATTTGTATTTGTATTAAACGACGAATCGTCAATGATGGCTGCATAGGCGAATGGGCCGTTTCACTTATACCGAAACCGAAACATCGCACACACCCACAAATACCGAACTACAAGATTTGTGTAACCTACGGGCGTAGCCAAGGGGGGGTTTTGGGGGTTCAAACTCCCACCGAAATAAGCCAAATATTACCTAATATTATACCGAAAAAATACGAGGAGTGAAAAGAGTTAAATTATTACATTTGAATTGAATAACTAGTGGACGTTGCACACAGTAACGCCATCTCTTGTCATTTCATTTCATGTAAGTATATTTTTGTTGTTTTATTTACTTCAAACTAACACCCCCCCCCCCCCCCCCTCCAACTAAATCCTGGCTACGCCCGTGGTGTAACCTCTTGTTCTTATATTACTTTTACCAGTTCGAAACTGTACCCTACATTTTCACGCACTTGTAAAGTGACCCGCTCGCGCATACTAGAGGGATCATTCGTCCCGAGCGCGCAGGTTTATACAAGCTATGGGCTTTGGTAACAAGAACAAAGTAATGGGACGAACAGTTTCATTGTTAATTACGGTTGTACGAAAACTAGTTTTACGATTTCTTCTCTTACTCAGTGTTAAATACTACGATTTATTTTCTCACTTAGTGTGGGGATAAAATTAATTAATAATATTAAATCAAATGGATAAATTTGTGACAAAACAAAATGCGCCGGCTACATCTGGTGAAACAGTAAAGAAAATGACCAGATTATACAATGATACATATTTAAAATATGGATTCATCGCCACAAACATTGAGTACAAGGAAGAATAACAAGTTTCCATTCAAGCTTCAAGGTTGGATAAAAAGCCACAAAGTGTTGTTTGTTATCAAGTTCTGTCCGCGAAAAGCATGAAGCCTTCAAAATTAGTCCAGTTCTTGATAACAAAACACCCTTCTTTACGAAATAAACTATTAGAATTTTACGAGCGTAAATCACTCGTCTTGAAAAAATAATAAATTCCTATTAACAAATCAAAAAATACAATCGTGGTGCGACAAAAGCCATGTATAACATCTACACAGGTGATGAATCTTGGATTTATGAGTATGAGCCCGAAAGTCAACAGCAGTCGACTGTATGGGTCTTTCAAAATGCGCCAAACCAAACAAAAAATTGTTTGCGCAAAAAACACTTTGAAGCAAATGATCGCCTGTTTTTTTTTGGATAAATGGACATGTGGCTACAGCCCTACTAGATAATTGTAGAACGGTTAATTCTGAATAGTACAAAAGCAACCAGCGATGCAAAATCATTCTTTACAAAGACAACGCGAGCTCATCGGTCCGATAAACTTAATATTTGACCGGTCAAAACATCGAATTGATGGATCATGCACTGCACAGTCCTGATTTGGCATTCAATGATTTTTTTTATTTTCGTTCGTGAAGAATAAACTAACACGTGGTCAACGATTTTCGACGCCAGAAGTAACGGTTGTTGCGTTCAAAATGCATGTTTTGTAGATACCTCAATCAGATGATGGATCATGCACTGCACAGTCCTGATTTGGCATTCAATGATTTTTTTTATTTTCGTTCGTGAAGAATAAACTAACACGTGGTCAACGATTTTCGACGCCAGAAGTAACGGTTGTTGCGTTCAAAATGCATGTTTTGTAGATACCTCAATCAGAATGGTAAAAGTGCTATGAAAATTTGTTCAAACGTATGCAAAAATATATCGATCATCGCGGAGAGTATTTTAAAAAACAATAAAAGTATTTTCAATGAGAAATATTTGTTTTTATTTATTATTCCGGATACATAAATAGCAACCTTCGTAAACAGTCATAAGAAACCTAATAGTTGATCATTTGTTCTTATTAAACTCGACTAAAAAATGTTAATACCATTTCATTGTTTTTTCTCGTATTATTGGACCATTTAATGGATTTCTTTTGTGATATTTATCTTCAATCCATAAACTCGAAGCGGCTTCAATGTTTTCTAAGGATGATTCTCTTATAAATTTAGATGTTTCAGGCGATATAGAACTTTTTATTTTTATCTCTAAATAGTTAATTGATAAAACTGAAGATTGGTTTAATCTGTAAGTAGTACTTAACGAAGTAAGAGAATACTTTTCGCCAGCAAACAAATAACAGTATGTTATTTGTTTAACAAATAACAAATTGTTATTGACAAATCAAGCCGTAATGAGACAGCAGCACTATAAGCATCCTATTTAGTAGCATTAAGAGTGGCTAGGGACTTTAAACCGCAAACTATACCACTTTCAAATGAGAAAATATTGGGACGTATTAATGAAATGATCAGTGATGTTCATGATCAAATAATTGAAAAAGTTAAATCAAGTTAATTTTTTGCTATTCAGTTCGACGAGTTAACAGACGTGTTGGACTAATGCAATGTTTGTGTTTTGTCCGATACGAATACCAGGGGTCAATTAAAAAATATGCTATTTTGCAAATCAACCTCTGGTCGTGTAACTCTCGAGTTTTTATTGATGCAACACAAAATGAAAACTTAGACTATAACAAATGAATTGGGGTATGTACAAGAAATAACGAGGAAGAACAGTGGTGTGATAGTAAAACTAAAAGACATGCCACATATGGAATACACGCTGTACTTTCTTTACAGAAATGCGCGCTTGCTACAAAAAAGATGCTAAATAATTTACAAAATGTTCTGTCAGAAGCCGTAAAAATTGATGATTTTATTAAAAGCCAACCATTGCAGACTAGATTGCTTTCCACATTGTGCGAAGAAATAGGTGTCAAATACGACTCACTGCTTTTCCATTTTGAAGTCAGGTGTTTGTTGCGAGGGAAAGTTCTAACGAAGCTTTTTGAATTGTGAGATGATTGAAAATCTTTTTTACTTATAAAATAGCTCATTTTCAGAGTTTTTAGAAGATGGGGAAACTTTATTACTGTTTGCTTACTTGAGACACATTTGAATGACTTAAAAACGAGTTTACAAGGCTCTAACAAAAACATTTTACTAATAACAGACAAAGTGAAGGCTTTCATCAAGAAGCTTGGTATTTGAATTATACGCTTTGAAAAACACAATTTTGATTTACTCACTTTAACTTCGGATTATATTACCAAATATATGAATTTAGAAAATTATGTTATTGATGGCGTGTTGGAGACCTTGTAAACGTATTTACGCAAATTGAAAATTTATTTCCTGGAATATTTTCCAGATAGCGACGATGATTTGTTGATGATGGGTTCTCAATCAGTTTGATGAAAATGGTGCAGCTGCTGAATTACCTATCGAGATTCACAATCAACTTATTAAAACTTTTTGAAATATCGACCCACAAAACCCTACAACTAGAATTTTTAACTAAAGATTTAGATGCATTTTGGCTTGCACGACAATGCGAATACAGAAGCCCAGTAACGTAAGCTTTGAAAGCATTAACCCCCTTCTCCACTTCTTACTTAAAAAGCATCCGTCTATGGTGGCTGTAAAAACTAAATATAGAAATCATCTATTATCACTGGAAAATAATTTGCTTATGATGATCCACGTATATTTACTTATGATGATCCACGTATAAAAAAACTTTTAAGTGAAAAACAAAATCAAATGTCGCATTAAATTATTATTTCAAACAACTTTATTTAAGTTTATTTTATATTGTTATTATTATTATGTGTTAAAAATACTTTAATAAAAGGATGTTTCGTATGTGGGTCTTATTTTTTCAACACATTGCGAGCCTCCATATTCCTGAACGCGATCCCCCTAATAAAATGTAGATGCACCATCTAACTCCAGAGATGAAGCAGCAGTCTAAACGGTGGGTAGGATCAGGTAAAATTGCACCAAAGAAAACGAAAACGTCTAATGTCTAATGGACAATGGACAATGGACAACTAGTCTAATGGACAACTTAAGATTATCACTGGGAATGAAATTATTGCTTCACTATTGAATCAATTTAAAGGGTACTATTTAGGAAATTGCTTTGAAATCCATGACTTGGTATGAAAGAGATTTAGTTGGAAATCAGGTTTTTTTTAATGTGATATTTTAGACTGGCGAAAAGGCCGACCATAACGCTTTGGGGATAATTTTCGAGAAGGGTGTCTAAATTTATATTTTGCAGGGTTGAGACTATATTCCTCAGCCTGGACTTTAAAACATGTTCATCGAAATTAGTACTTGTGTGTCCCGTAGGTGGTAACGGTGCGCGCGCTTCCTTCCGCTGCGAGGTTCACCTTCAATATAGTTTCGACTCTCTGGGATTACCTTATATCACCTGAAAACTATAGCTCCGGATAAAACACTGTTTCCTTAGGCTTGTTCAAGTTTCCATCGAACTGTCTGCAATCATTTTCAGAAACGCACTAGAAAAATCCGGTTCACGAAACAAAAATTCTACGGACCACCAACTGTGCTGCGATAGATCGAATGCTCGGCCACCAGTCTCATTACTTTATATACACACCTCGTATGCCTGGTTGTATGTCCAGCACAATATCTTGTATACGTCTTGATTTTTTATAGTGATTTTATCTTTGGAATTTCTGATCCCAGATTTTATTATTTGGTGTGATTTATAGTGAAATGATATATTGTGTTTTCGTAGTAGTCGCTACAGTCTGCATTCGACGGATATAAATTTCACTTGCTAAAATATATTTTAAAACACCTTCAGAATAATAATATGGAATATCGTCCTTTTCCTTTCAGTTCCTCCAGATATTCTGGATGACCCCACCAGTGGCGATGTGTTGGCAATAGAAGGAGCCAATATCAATTTCAAATGTGCTGCAACAGGTTCTCCACCGCCGTCCATAACCTGGCGACGAGAAGGAGGGGAATTTATTCCACTTGGAAATGGTGATGAAGGTAAGCAGTACTTTAAACAGTAAACAAAATCACCAAAGATATAGGGTCTATAATAAGCACCAATCTGGCCAATTTTCCGACTCATGATATAGCTTGGTTAAGAAAAAGGTAGATTGAAGGGAGTGAAGACGGAGCAAGAGAATAGGAGGGGAGGAGAACATATAACATAGAAGAATAATATATAGAAGAAATATATATATATATATATATATATATATATATATATATATATATATATATATATATATATATATATTATTTTTATAAACAATACAAATTTATATTTAAAAACAGACCAGCTATATCTTGTTGATTTTAAAATTAATTTGTTTAATTTTTTACATGAAATATGACATTTTTTGTTTAATTTTTAGCTGACTTTTTTTGAATTTGATAGATTTTATAAATTTGTTTCCGTTATATTTTTTGTCTCTTTATTATAACCTTACAATATATATATATATATATATATATATATATATATATATATATATATATATATATATATATATATATATATATATATATATATATATATTGTTTTCACTGTTAAACGCCAAATACAGAATACAGAACGCTTGACGGTCTTTTTAAGTTTAGTACCACAATGCGGACCACAGCCTGCATTTTTCGTCCTAGCCTTTTATAAAAACAACGATTCCTACACTTTAGTTTGACGTCTGTACAAGACATTCTAATTTAGCGGCCATGACAAATGTGCCAAGTGCGAATTTCACCAAGCATTGGGTGAGCACGTTTGAAGAGAGTGAAAACACAATGCCGGATAAAATCAACTTGGCGCAAAAGAAGATCAAATTGGCGAACAAGAACGAAAACGAATGTTATCGCGTTCGCCAGTCTGTTAGAGATGATCCACGACAGTCTCTACGACTATGCGTAGCTTCTCTATATTTACTCTCTATTATTCGCAAATATTTACATTTCATCCCCTACAAATTGTTATAGAGCAAGAAATGAAACCCGATGAACCAGCTAAACGAGTTGAATTTTGCAGGCCAATGAAAAATCGTTTTAGGAGCTTCAATAACATATGGTTTTCGATTAATCGAATTTCCACATCAAAGCCCACGTGAATAAATAAAACTGCAGATATTGCGTTCCCGACAATCCGCTGGAACTGCACTAGAAACCATTATACTCGCCTAAAGTTGTCGTTTGGGCTGCCATATCAAGCGAAGGAATTATCGGCCACGACTTTTTTTAAGTATAACCGTGGTCGCGTTCAGGCTGTTAATTCCGATCGTTATTGCCACATGATCCGAACTTTTTTGTCTCCAGAAATGCAAAACTCGATTGGCTACAACCGCAGCAGATTTTTCTAACGGAGAAGACGGAGCAACGTCCCACTTTACGAATAACTCTTTAGCAACTGTTCACGATTTATTCCCTGAAAGAGTGATTAGTTGCCGAGAGGACATCAACTGGTCACTGAGGAATCCCGATTTTACACCTGCTGATTTTTTAAGTAAGGTTAAAAAACCCAGTACAACCCAACTGAAATGTTTTAAAGCAAGGAAAAATAGATAAAATTCACGCGATTCCAAGAGCGATGTTGCAGCGAGTGATTGAAACTTTTAGTTCTAGGCTAAATGAGTGTGAAGAAGCAGATGGTGCGCATTTACAGATGATTGTTCTTCGTGAATAAAAATTCAAAATCTACTTTGTAACTTAACAGCAATTAAACTAGTTTGAATTAATTCTGATGTTTTATTTTTAAGAATTAAAAAGGGAAAACATTATATATATATATATATATATATATATATATATATATATATATATATATATATATATATATATATATATATATATATCATCATCATCATCATCATCAGCCCGTATCGATCCACTGCAGGATGAAGGCCTCTTCAGCATGCTTCCAACCTTCACGGTCCTGGGCTTTCCTCTGCCACTCGGGTCCAATATACTTAACGATGTCATCAGTCCATCGTGCTTTCGGTCTTCTTCGCGGACGTTTGCGATCAAGCGGTATCCACTCCAGGATTGCCTTGGTCCATCTGTCGTCCCATCGCCTCGCTATATGGCCTGCCCATCTCCATTTCAACTGTTTTACTCGTCCAATGATGTCACAGACTTTTGTTTGTTCCCTGATCCATGCGCAGGACTTTCTGTCTCGTCTTGTAATGCCAAGCATACATCTTTCCATTCCCCTCTGTGCCACCCGAAGTTTTTGAATTGATTGCGATGTGAGTGTCCAGGTTTCACTTCCGTATGTCATAACGGGTAGAACGCACTGATCGAATACTTTTCTTTTCAGGCAAAGTGGGAGTCTGCTCTTAAACACTATGTTGAGCCTACCAAATGCCTGCCAGCCACATTTAACACGCCGTTCCACCTCCCGGGCGGTATTCCCCTCCATGGAAATCCTCTGCCCAAGATATACAAAGCTGTCCACAATCTCTAAATCCCTTCCTAAAACTGAAATTCTTCTGTCCTGAGCGAAGTTATTGAACATAACCTGACTCTTTTTCAGGTTTATTTTCAAGCCAAATGGTTCGCCAGCCCTTTGCAGTTCTTGTATGCGTCTTTGCAGCTCCTCTGGGTCTTGTGAAAAGAGAATAATATCATCTGCAAATCTAAGATGGTTCAAGTTTGCACCATTGATCTTTACCCCATCCTGTTCCCAATCCAGTTTACGGAATACTTCTTCAAGGCCAGCCGAGAAAAGAATAGGCGATATTGCGTCACCCTGCCGTACACCTCGTTCTATATTAATTCCCACTTCAAGATCATCAAGGTGAATTGTGGCTGTAGCTCCATCATATATCGATTCTAATAGGTTTACATAGGCTCTCTCCACACCTTGGCTAAGCAGTGCATCCATTATCGCATGCTTTGAGATGGAATCAAATGCTTTTTCGTAGTCGATAAAAGCCAAGCACAGTGGCATGGTGTATTCGTTGTGCCTTTCTATGACCTGCTGTACAACCTGGATGTGATCCACTGTACTGAATCCACTTCTGAATCCTGCTTGTTCTCTTGGTTGTGCGTCATTCAGTTTTTTTAATATTCTTTTAGAAATTATCTTAGTGAAAACTTTGTACATCACTGATAGGAGGCTTATTGGACGGTAGTTCTTTAAATCTTCCTGTGCTCCTTTTTTAAGTAAAAGGATCACTTCTGCATTTTTCCATAAGTCAGGTACTTTTTGTTCTTTGAGGCATTTTGAGTATAATTTTGCCAGTGTTTTATGTAACGTCCGACCACCAGCTTTTAGCATTTCGACAGTTACACTATCCTTTCCTGGATCCTTGCCGTTCTTCATCAATTCTATAGCATTTGTTACTTCCTCCACTAGGATATCTGGTATTATATATTGTTTTTTCGTGGTTATTGCTGTCCCTGACTGGCTCTGATCTTCATATAACTGGGAATAAAACCTTCTGACAATCTCTAACATTTGGGTACGCGTCCTGCACACTGTGCCATCCTCGCGCTTTAAAGCATATATTTGCGTTCTTTTGTTTCTCAGCTTCTGTTTAGCTTTGTTAATTCCTTTGTTTTCTTCCAGGGTTTTTTGCACTAGCTGCATATTGAATCGGCGCGTGTCCTCTCTGATACGTTTTCTTATAGTTTTGCAGAGCTCAGTGTACTCGACCCTGCCAAAAGGACTACCTGCATTTCTCATTGCTCGCCGTTTCTTCATTAAATCAATGGTCTCACTGGAGATTTTTGTTTGTTTGAGACATTTTTCCTCTGGTGCTATTGAAGCAGCCGTTTGAAGTACATTGTTGGCGATTTCTTCATATTGAACTGATATTTCCACCTCCTCTGGATCTTGTAACGCAGCAAACCGGTTTGACAAAGCAATCTCAAAATCGCTTCCTCTCTCCAGCAGTTTTCTAGAATCCACCTTGCCCTTCTTTGATCTTACCATTTTTTCACGCTCTTTTCGACAGTCAATCCGAACCCTTGCTCGTACAATTCGGTGGTCACTTCCAACATGAAAATTGTTAAGGACAGTACAATTGGTAAATATTGTTTTATCGTTGGTCATGATGTAGTCAATTTCGCTTGTGAGCCCAGATGGACTTTTCCATGTCCATTTTCTGCTGATATTTTTCTTATAGAATGAATTCATAATATATAGTTCTTGTCCTTCAGCAAAATCAACTAATCTGTCACCTCTATTGTCTCGCTCACCAGTTCCATATGGGCCAGTTGCATTTTCGTCTGTTCTTGTTGTTCCAATTGTGGCATTAAAATCACCCATCAGGATTTTGTACCTACATTTCTCCTTGTATAAAAGCTGGGCCACATCATCATAAAATTCCTCAATTTCCTCATCTTTATGGCTTATAGTTGGTGCATAAGCTTGGACGATTTGAAGCCTAAACTTTTTATTCAGCTGAATGACGCATTGGGCTAATCGGTCGGATGTACTTTCAAATTTTACCACACTGTCCTTCAGCTTTCGATTTATGAGGAATCCAATTCCGCCACATCGGCCATTTTCCGTACCTCGAGTGTAGAGTACGTGTCCAGTTGGTTCCAGTTTGATTAACTCTTCACCCTTTCTTCGTGTTTCACAGAGCCCAATAATATCCCAATGTATGTTGTCAAGTTCGATTAACAGTTCTTGCAATCGGGCCTCTGTTTTCATAGTCCGTATATTTAACGTTGCAATGTCAAAAGTCCAATGGCAGCCTGATCTAACCCGGTGATTCTTAGCACCCTCTGCCTTGGGGCAGGTCTTCCCGCTGCCGTAGGTAGTTGCCCCTTGGCCTCCGGAGAATGAGGGCCGTGTTTGAGGTTGTACTGTCATATTTCAACATACTGAAATACCATTTTGAAGGTATGGACCGTAATCTGCCACGCTGGTCCAATGCGGGTTGGCAGATTTTGGATCATGTTAGTCTGAGGCCTCCGCTTTGATCTGTCCGCCAGGGGTGACCCTCCCAGGAGCATAGACTCCAGACGGCATAGCTCAAAGCTTCATTGCCCTACTCAAACCCCTTTACCACGTCAAGGTCTGATCCACAAAGGGGAATATATATATATATATCGCCTCGAAGTAAATCAACTAGATTCTCTTGATAAAGGTTTTAAAGTGGAAGCCGAAACGTCGGGATTTTACAAATCTAAAAGGCGGTTCTACCCGAGAACCTAGTAACTCTAATATTACCGACCGCGGAAGCCTTTCCGAACACATATATACATATATACAGAAGAATGTAGGTATACTTACAAGAAGAGAATAGAGTAGAATGTATACTTACAGAAGAATGTAGGTAGGCATAGGATTAAAAAAAAAAGGAAATTTTGAGTATTATTACTCATGATAAAACTCATGGTTCGACTAAATTTAATAAAATGGCCTTCGAAATGTCTACCCCTTTCTTTTGTTCCTTTGGGAAAAATAGCGCTAACAAAAAGGGTGTAATGATGGAGAAAGAGGTCGTATTTTTGTTTTCCGCCCGGCGAAATCATAAACGTCTCTGTTCGCGATCGTAAATAAAAACAAAATGTAATTTTAACGTGGAAGCATTTGGCACACGCAATTCTTAAATTTCGCCCGGTACCACACAGATATTTATTAATAAAAGAAGGGCTTTCGGAGGTTACGGTGCTTCTCTACAAACGGGTGAAAAATATTTATCGTTATTAAATGTTATATGATTCGATAAAAATCGGTTTAAATGTTTATTAATACGGTGTTGCATAAAATATGATATTATTTAACGAAACTTGTAAATATTAAAGTGATAAGTATTTTCATTGTTAATTTTTTTCAGTGAGACTTTGTTTCGATTCGTTCTCGCTTTTATCGGTCCGATTCCATCAAATTATTACTTAACCATTTATTTAAAAACCTTAAAAAACACCTAAAAATCTGATAATGGTATCAGTCCTACAATTTCCCGATTAATATACAACTATGATCAAAAAGTAATGCGACTTTCAAAGTAAAACACAAAATATTAATTTATTCATCCGAATATATTTGATCTCCTTCCACTTATTCCAATCTTTGTTCCAGTCTCCGACTCATTTTTTATACTCGTTTCTTTATTGCCACCAGATAATGTTATTGAAAGCCTTTTACAGACTTAAAACGGTGTGGATTGGATTCAAGAAACCACTTTGTGGTTTCTTGAATCCAATCAAGACAACAGGAAAAAATCAGACGGTGTCACTTCTGATGAATATGGTGCTTGTGGGCCGTTATTTGTTTGATTTTTAGCGAAAAATTGATAAATAACACAGCTCGATATGATGTTTGTAACATTGATGAAAATGATCTTTTGCGTTTCATTTAGGTAGTAAAACACACAGAAATGACAGCACGTCCCATTTTCAAGTACCTGCTTCTCCTTTATAGCATAGAAATTATTTGTACCTGACTTTGGAGTACAAAGGTAAGGAGTACTTTGGTACAAAGTATTCCATTTTTAAGTACCTGCTCTCTTTATATCATGGGTTCATTGAAATTTTTGATACCTGACTTTGGAGTTCAAAGGTAAGGAGTACTTTGGTACAAAGTATTGCTATTTTTGTTTCTATGGGGCAGTAGGGAAACAAAGGAACGTTACATTAAGAAAGATTGGTCTTATAGAACTATTTTTGTACCTGGTACTTCAAACATAAAATATGCACCTCTTGTTACCTAAGTATCTAAAAGAAATATATCTCAAATAAGTGATGCAAAACTAAGAGAAGGCTTATTAATTGGACCTCAAATAAGGAGGTAATTTCTAGATGATTTCCGTTTGGAAGAAAAGTTAAATGTTAAGGAATTGCCAGCTTAGAAGTGTAGTGAAAGAATTTCTGGAAAATGAAAACTATAAAAACCTCAAAGTTAAACTCTTGAAAGCCTATAAAATACTGGACTGTCTCATGTCTTTAAAATGCATTTTTTACACTCCTGTTTAATTTTTTCCGGAAAATTTGAGTGCAGTAAGCGACGAACAAGGAGAGAGATTTTACTACAAGACGATAGAAGATACCATGGACGCAGGAACGCATCTATGTTCGGCGACTATTGTTGGCTTTTAAAAAGAGATGATGCTACGGAACACAAGGGGAAAAAGTGAAAGTTTTTGTCGGTGTATGTCATCTCATGTAATATATTTTTTTATTGACATAATTCTCAGTAATGTTTCTGCATGGATTTAACATTTAACACGTTTTACATGTTTATAATGAATAAATATTAGATTGTAAAAATATGTCGTCTTTTTTTTCTATACTACCGACCCCCTGTAACGATAAAACTGTGTGTGTTAGAGTAATTAGTTTCCATTTTCTGATTTAGGACTACAAAATACTTCATATTCACCTATTTTGATCAATGTTACCTTAAAAAAGTTTAAAATTATTGACAGGTATAATTATTGCGGTGTAACCATGGTAACAACCATGAAGTGATATGCTTTATATCTGGACATTATTTTTTATAATGTCTCTAATACTTAGTCGGCAGTTACTGTGCACAAGATCCTTGATTTTGATAATGTGCTTTTCACTGGTTGACGTGGAAGGTCATTCTGAATAAGGTTCATCTTCAACTTCTTCTCTAGCATCGTCCTTGTAAAAGCTTATAAATATTTTTTTGAAAACACTTTCTTAACAGTTTTAATGCTTCAGTACAACAAACTTCGTTTTTTAGGCAAAATTCAATCGTCCTCATCTTTTTGTTTCTTCTTTTTCCCTATTTTATTTCTAAAAGTTACTTGGATTGTCCTTTCGTTTTTGATGTCCTTTCGTCGTCCATTCTTGTCAACTGTCCCAACTAATATCAGCCTCTTTCTTTTTATGATCTCTCTTATGTCGGGTTTTTGTACAATTCTCGTAACTCCTTATTCGATCTCTTTTCCCATTTGTCTCTTAGTTTTTTTATCTTTTTGAACAGTTTGTTTCCCACATCGGAAGCATTTTCTGATCGGTCCCACTCAACGTGCATACTTCGATACTGATTCTATAATGCATTCATATATTTGCAGCTTTAGTTTGCTTTGTGCATTAAAATTACAAAATAATTCAGCTATACGTACCATATACAAACAGGTACGACCATATACATCAGGCGTGCCGAATGTAGGCTGTAATACAGTACAGCTCACGCCATCCGGTGGTGAACATTCGCAACAGTCACACGGCGTGAAACCGTTCGTGACCCGGACGTTTTTATTCTCTAATTCTGCCATATAGACATTACAAATTGTAACTAGATTAAATCTAACTGACGATATTTTTCTCTTATCTAAACTAAAAATGTATCTTTATCTTAGTCTGTTTGGTAGATACATGTCCAGTGAAGTGCTCCACAGCACACCAATCACTCTTTTCATATGATTGACACACACATAGAATACATACGATGCACCCTTCATTGTCACTACACTGATTCAAACGGTTTTAGTCTCTTCAACCCCGAATAGGTCCGTTGTTATCGAGTAACGAGATCATTTCGACATTTTTATTACTTTCCAGCCTCTTCTGGCGTTTCCTTCAAAACCCCTTGATCACATTATTGATAATAGACACTTTCTCGATGGATGTCTTATTCATTCAGTCGTATTTATTCACTTCGGATTTACCACGGGGTAAGGATATTGGACGGTATGATGTTTTGTCTTCAGTTGGTTTGCTCGCTTTCAGGATTATTATAACTTGAGCAATCTTCCATTGTACCGGCACGTACCTGATCCTTAGTATAGCGTTGAAAAGATAACTCAGCTTCCTGATGGCTTTACGTCGTAACTCCCTGAGCATTTACACGGCTATTAGGTCATAACCTGCGCCATTCTATCGATTGAGATGTTTGTCAATGGTTGTGACATTTTTTGCTATGGTGGTTGGCTTAATTGTCATGCCATTTTTATTGATAATATGTGGGATTTCTTTCAAGCCAATGGGTGGATGAGGCTGGAAAGTATTCTCTGGATATTTAACGAATATCTCTGCGTTTTCATCATCTCGCCGCGCCCAGTTACCATCGCTTTTACGGATTGGCGGGTCATGGCTCTTTGGCCTGTTCAAGGATTTGGTCGATAGTCAAATAATCACATATAAAGTTACACAGGCCATATTTTTAACGAGGGCTGATATTTTGGTAGTGACTGAAGGAATGGGCAGTTTTTCTGTGGAGCACGAATGAATTTACCTTGTTCTGATTATATTTATTTCTAGTATTTTATCCATATTTATTGCTCCCTTCTCTACCTCTTTGTCTTGAACTTCGGTTTCTGGGGCTCATTTTCTTTGAAAATCATCCTTTATGAGTTTAAGAAATTGCTCAAAATAGGGTTTTCAACTTGTAATCTTTATTCTTAATGAACTGATTTTTATCTTGGTACATTTTCATTTCTGTTTTAATCCCTTGATAAGTTCTCGTATTTCGTTTTTTTTTTCTTTGGTAGCTGCCTTCTATTCATTCTATACATTTTTCATAGAGCGTAAAACAATACCAACTTTACATTTTACTTTTGTTATTCGTGAAACACTCCGACATCATATTTTTAGAAAATCTTATATAAACTAAGATTTTTGAACACTATTTTTCTTTTAAGCATACAAACGCAAGAATAAAATGCTAGATTTTATTCGTAGACATTTAAAATAGTCAGAATCCCGGACTTAAAATTCAGCCACACTTTTCCATCCATATGTAAGTAGGTCTAATGTGAGTTCTGTTTCATTTTTTGATATACGTACAGTTCTCGGGCGTCGGCAATTTTGATATATAAATATTATATAACGCTTTAAAATTGAGATGAATGCGCTCGTGTGCCGACCGTATAAAAGGGTGGAAACTAACTGAAACGCTTAAGAATATTTGTTCGCGTCAGAAATTAACTTTACGTTTGCTGAAACTTGTTTTGATACGCGAGGTTGTCAAAACATTTAATTAAACTTAAATAAAAATAATCTTAATGTTTTATTTATATGTTTGCTGATTTGAGAAATCTTTATTTCGGAAAAAAGGAAGATAGAAAGATGAGAAGATCAATGTTAGGTATAAGTCTGAGAGAGAGTTAGAAACGAAAAAAATCGTAGAAGTATAGGACTAGGTGATGTAAACAGAATTACAAAGGCAATGTGGAGACGGTCGGGGTTTCTTGCAAGATTAAGCGATGGGAGATGAACCAAGAGAATCAATACATGAGTCTTTGGCTCAAACTTATCTTCAGACACTTACCTGCGTTCAGCTGAAGCCTGACTGATGACGGCTATTAAGCCAGAAACCGGTCTGGGGTGTTATTTCGATACTTTCTGACGTCATGGTAGCCGCTGAAGGAACGGGCAGAAGTACCCACTTGCTTTATAGATATATATATATATATATATATATATATATATATATATATATATATATATATATATATATATATATATATATATATATATATATACATATATATATATATATATATATATATATATATATATATATATATATATATATATATATATATATATATATATATATATATATATATATATATATATATATATATATATATATATATTATAAGTTTTAGTAGGTTCTCGGATAGAACCGCGTTTTAGATTTATAAAATCTCGATCTCAATCTGCCTACTCCCCAGATTTCACAACTAGAAACGAACGTGGACGGCGTGGTTGAGGGGTGGTGTGGGTGAGACGGGAGGTGGACGTTTTACTGAAAGGATTTCGGATTGGAAATAAGCGGTTTCCATGTATTTAGAACTCTAAGACCGTCGTCCCTCTTGTTTAAGCAGTCTGGACGTTTTTCGATCTCAATTGCTTCACGAATTATGCGGGGTTTGTAGGAGTATATAGGTGCGATTACTTTGGCCTTGGCTCATACTACCTGGCTCATACGCACTCTTTTGTCCACATTTTCCATGATCATTTTGCATAAATGTGGCTGAATATCGTTGATGCAGCGTTGAATCTTTTCCTTCATTGCACGGGTAGATATGGGCTTGTTGACATAGACATTTGACTTCAAATAACTCCATAGAAAAAAATCCATTGGTGTTAAATTACATGATCTAGGGGGCCAATTCTGATCACCGAAACGAAAAGAGTACTCGATTAGAAAATGTCTCATGCAGTAATTGGATTGTTTCATGTGCTATAAGGCATGATGCATTGCTTTGTTGAAACCAGATGCCGTCCACATCAATATCATCCAATTTAGTCGGAAACAACTAGGTTATCATGTCGCGATATCGAGCACTAGTAGCAGTAACTGCTTGACCAACCTCCTTTTCGAAAAAATCCTAGTCCTGTCCTACCTAGATCTGATAAAATATTGATCTGAAAAAATATTTCCGTTGGAAAAAAAATAAGTGAATTAGAGGTTTCACTCTTCCAAATATTTGATTTCCGATACAAATAATACGGGAAAATTTTTACAAAACAGTTCCTCTCAGCAAACGCTGTCCGACCAATAGTTTTTGAGTTATAGAGCTTGAATTGTGAATGTTAATCATAATTGATATCACATCTCCTTTAAATTGGAATTTATTGATCTTACGTGATCGACAATTAACTTACAGTAAGCACTATGAAGCTATTACATTTTTAATTTTATAAACTACTATTCATATTTAGTAAATAAATATGATTTTTTTCAATAATTACTATAGAATCATAACGCCATTAAAAAATTAAAATTCAAATTTTCTGACATATTTTATTTTTTAAACTTTTTATAGTTCTTCTATTTTATATTGTTTATTCTCGACCGTGTAAATAGTAAAGGAGTAGAATCTCGGGTATGTGGTCTGTTCTTATGAATTAATACTAAAATTTCATTCTTTGATTACCCTCAATATATTCCTTTAGAATTTTTTCTGACTTTTTCTGGGGGAATAACGGCTACAAAAACGTTATACTCCAAATAAAATTAAACAATAAGTACACAATGGCCTACTTACAATGTTTAAAATTCAGTTGAAATGTTAAAATATACATATATTAAAACAAATAGAAAATATAGAACAACACTACACACGTAGAAACAAAGGAAAATAAATACAATTATAATTAATGATATTACTTCTATTTTTTATTTTGTTAGCTTAGGTCGTGAGCTAGCCTTTGCGGCCCTTACTCATATAACCTTAATTTGACCCTGTATGGGTACCAATGGTTTTAGGGGCCTCTAGGTGACCCATGAAGTTACTGACATTTTGCCAGGAGATTATGGAGATGGTTTTTACTGCAAGAAAGTCTTGGTCGACTCTTGGAGGTTAACAAGAAGATGGGGGCGGGCCATGATGGCCGGTAAGTGTGCGCGCTGCACAGGCGGAGCGTGGAAAAGGGGTGGGCGAAATTGGATTGACCCAGGTCAGTGCGACTTCGGTCACGTCGTCCGGGTATTCATTAGATTGAGCGAGTAGTGGCTGCAGCTGGAGGATGATCCTTTGTTGTGATTGGATCATATCTGCCATCTTTTGGTAGAATGCGGCTGTGTCCGCTGGGATGGAGGCTGGCTGCGGAGATGATGTCTTCGTGGCTGGCCTCCTGGTGGATCTAGCGCTGCACCTGGAATAGTTTGATGTGTGTGAACCCCCACAGTTGCAGCACGTTGGCGGTAGGTTTTTGTCCAGTCTGCAGTCGTAGCTGCGGTGGTGGCCCGCACACTTGACGCAGACTGGATCGGCTTGGCACTTGGCGGATACGTGTCCATATTGCTGGCACTGGAAGCACTGTCGCACTTTGTTTTGATTGTTTTGTACCTCGACTTTAACGGGCTGGTGCAGGATGCGGTCTAGTTACAATATGCTGGATTCACTTGCGGGAATTGTGACTTGCACAATCGGGATCGGTTTTCTTTGCTTGGTTTGCCACCGGAAGATGGAGGTCGGGTGGTAACTCAACTTTTTGAGGTCTGTTCTGATGTCATCGGTTGGGATCGCCTCTAGCACGCCTCTCAGGAGGACGCGGAGAGGTCTGGCTTCTTTCGAAAAGGTGTAGAATTGGTAATCTTTTTCATTGAAATGCTGTATTATGGCATTTCTTTCTTCTTCCGTGAGGGATTTGAATAGCACAACCTCTGGGATGGTTTTGGCTGGCCCGACAGCCATGTTTTTGCTTTCGAAGTAACGGATTACGTCGAGGAAGGCCGATTTCTCCTGAAGGATGATCGACGTTGGATTTTTGTCGGCACCAGGTGGTGGTGTTGGTGCCGTGCAGTCTGGAGAGACGACCGTCGTTTCCGGTGGGTGGAGTCCGATTTTTCGATGATTACGGCTGGAGTAGATTCTTCTTCAGCACGTAGTTTTGCTTTCTTTCTTCTGCCCCTTCAAGCTCTGGCGGAGATTTGAAAATTTTCGGGTTCGTTGCCCTGTGGATGGGCGACGCGTCGTCTGCGGCAGCTGAGTCGACCTCATCCTCAGGTGTCGTTAAGTTTTTGGACTTTCTTTCGAAGTTCCTGATTTTGGGTCTTCAGAGATTGGATGTTTTTCTTTAGTTTGGTGTTTTCCGATGATAATTCATCGATTTTCTTCTGTTGTTGAGCAAGTTTATTCTTCAACTCTTCGTTTTGACCGAATAACTTGTCTGCTTCAGTGGTTAATGAACTGACATATTGGCTTAGCGTGGCTATGGTCTGGTCTGTCATCGCGTACCGACGAAGAGACTTCGCGAACGCGACTACTAACGTATACTAAACGTTTACCGTACCGATACGAGGAGCTCGGGACCGATCGAAACACATCCGATCTCAACGGCTGCCTGGACTGAACTGATAGATGATGATATTCCTTTTCCCTCCACATATAATGATCCTTTTTACACTGTATTCATAGTCGAAATATAAATGATACTAAGCATTAAAAAATATTGTTTTCTTTCAATTTCACTTAAATTATTATTCTTATTCTTATTATTTTTTTAATACATTTCAACTATTTCTGCAAAATTTTTTTTTCCCAGAATGTTTTAATAGATTACACTCAGCCCCTCTATATTATACCTGGAATTATCAGTATTTTTATCTCTGTTCCCGGAGATGTTTCACATCAGCAGAGTTAAAAATAGATCTTTTTAGTTTCCCAAAATTTTACAATAGATGACACTCAGCTCCACTATATCAGACCTGGAATGAACAGTATTTTTATCTGTGAAATGTGAAACATATTCAGGAACTCGAGTTCCTGGAGATGTTTCGACTATGAATAGGATGTAAAAAGGAGCATTATATGTGGAGAAAAAAGAATATCATTGATTTTAACTGTATATATTTTTCTTAGAAACATTTGTTCATACCTGTGAGTGTTGTTGTATATTTTCTGTTTGTTTTATTATATATATTTTAAGATTTCAACTAAATTTTAAACATTGTATGTCCATTATTGTATATTTATTGTTTAATTTTATGTGTAATATGACATTTTTGTAGCTGTTATTCCTTCTGAAGAAGTCAGAAAAAATTCTGACGAAATATATTGAGGGTAATAAAAAAAAAATCCTAATATTAATTCATAAGAACAGACCGCATACCCGAGATTCTATTCCTTTATATTAAATTAAATTATTGTTTCGCTCAAATATTCTATATATATTCTAACAAAATTTAATTATTCATAGCAATATCGGTATAACATAATCGTTTAGAAATATCAAGTTTCCTATGCACAGCCCATTATAAATTCACCACATGTATTCCGCACTCCCCCTCACTTTCATCACCATGGATTACTATTCGTTAAAGGTTCAGAGGACCGTTTGCCCCCTTTCCTCTGTGACCCATTTACATTAACATACAAATTCGATGAAATACATGGGCTTGAGACACACACCTTTTGTTTATACAAATATCTGCATGATTAACACATTTTAGGAACCATTACACATTTCGGTTTTGGTATAATTTGTTTTTATCTGTTTTCTCATATATCAATAATGCCTGACTTTAAAACGGTTCGATATATATATATATATATATATATATATATATATATATATATATATATATATATATATATATATATATATATATATATATATATATATATATCATCAGCCCGTGTCGATCCACTGGCGGCTTTCCTCTGACACTCGAGCCCAATACACTTAATGATGTCATCAATCCGTCGTGCTTTCGGAAGCGATATCCATCCCGGGATTGCTTTGGTCCATCTGTCGTCCTATCGCCTCGCTATATGGCCTGCCCATCTCCATTTCAATTGCTATACTCTTCCAATGATGTCACAGACTTTTGTTTGTTCGCCGATCCATGCACAGGACTTTCTGTCTCATCTTGTAATGTCAAGCATACATCTTTCCATTCCACAGAGGGACTGTGCTGTCCGAAGTTTTTGAATTGATTGCGATGTGAGTGTCCTGGTTTCACTTCCGTTCCACCTACCCGGCGGTATTCCCCTCCATTGAAATCCTCTGCCTAAGATAAATAAAGCTGTCTACAATCTCCAAATCTCTTCCTAAAACTAAAATTCTTCTGTCCTGAGTGAAGTTATTGAACATAACCTGACTCTTTTTCAGATTTATTATCAAGCCAAATGGTTCGCCGGCCCATTGTGGTTCTTGTATGGGTCTCTGCAGCGCCTCTGGGTCTTGTAAAAGGAGAACGATAATATCTGCAAATTTAAGACGGTTTAAGTTTGCACCATTGATCTTTACACCATCCTGTCCCCAATCCAGTGTACGGAATACTTCTTCAAGGCCAGCCGAGAAAAGAATAGACGATATTGCGTCACCCTTCCGTACACCTCGTTCAACATTAATTCCCACTTCAAGATCATCAAGGTGAATTGTGGCTGTAGCTCCATCATATATCAATCCTAATAGGATTACATAAGCTTTATCTACCCGTTTATATATATATATATATATATATATATATATATATATATATATATATATATATATATATATATATATATATATATATATATATACACTCAATCATTGTCCATCCACTGCAGGATGAAGGCCTCTTCAGCATGCTTCTAACCTACGCAGGCCTGAGCTCTCCTTGCCAATAAAAGCAAAGCACAGTGGCATGGTCTATTTTTTTTATATCCTCTGCAACAATCTGGTGTGATCCGTTTTAGTCTGTTCACTTCTGAATCCTGCTTGCTCTCTTGGTTGTGCTTCATTCGCTGTATGTATTGTTGTGCTGTACGATAGTTTTTTAAATGTTCCCGTGCTCCTTTCCTGTTGAAGAATCTCTTCAGCATATTTCCATAAGTTGGATATTTTTTGTTCGTTGAAAGTTTGACCATTAGCTTTTAGCATTTCAACCATTTTTCTGTCGTTTCCTGGAACCTTACAATTCCTAGGCCAGAAGTTTAAGTTTTCTATCGTAAGTAGATTATTAAAGAAACAATTTTAAGTGAAAATACAAATTAATTTTTAGATAGAATAATAAGTAAAATGAACACGAGAATTCGGTTGTATTTACCATATTATTTTATTTCTTACATTCGGTTAACAATTAGAAAACCACCTTTTAAGGTATAAATACATTATAACAACTTGAATAAACTATAATCACTAATACAATGCTTTGGGATGTTTTAATGATGGTCATAAACTTATTGGCATTCCATGCCAAATCGATCACTTTTGAACCCAACGCCTGTTGATTAGACGGAAATTTTATATTACCCAGTTTTTACTTTTCTGTGTTTTTTTTCCAATTTTTTTACTTAACTGAAAAAAAGTTATGAATTTTTTAATAAACCCGCGTTTTTTTCTCTTTCAAAAACTGGATAAAACGTTTTTCAGGCAAAATTTATGTATTTATATATATATATATATATATATATATATATATATATATATATATATATATATATATATATATATGTATGACATTTTAGGATTCCCATAATTAATCAATTATTTCAGTGGGTGGCAACAAGAAAACGAATTTAGTTACATTTAATTTTATCTTCAGTCGATTATGTAATTTCCGTCATTATCTAAGACTTTTTGACATCTTGCTCGTAGAATTTCACACATGTTCATAAAATGTTTTCTTTGAAGAAAATTATGTTTCTAGGTGAACTCGCAAGTTATCAATATTTTTGAAAATTTTATTCCTTAGAGAATGTTGCATGGATCGGAATAAATAAAAATCGGATGATGCTATGTCTGGAGAATATGGGGATGTGGTAAAATCTCTTAGTTTAGCTACCTTATTTTTTCTTGGGTTAATGTTGCTGCAATATTACCCCTTTTCTGTTTTCTGTTATTTTCTGTTCCTGCCGGGCGGTATCCCTCTCCATTGAAATCCTCTGCCTAAGATATATAAAGTGGTCCACAATCTCCAAATCCTTTCCTAAAACTGAAATTCTCCCTTCCTCAGCGAATCTATTGAACATAACCTGACTCTTTTTCAGATATATTTTTAAGCCAAATGGTTCTTGTATGCCTCTTTGTAGCTCCTCTGGGTCTTGTGAAAGGAGAACGATATCATCTGCAAATCTAAGATGGTTTAAGTTTGCACCATTAATTTTTGTACCATCCTTTTCCCAATCTATTTTACGGAATACTTCCTTAAGGCAAACCGAGAAAAGAATAGGCGATATTGCGTCACCCCGCCTTACACCTCGTTCTACATTAATTCCCACTTTAAGGTCATCAAGGTGAATTGTCGCTGTAGCTCCATCATATATCGATCCTAGTAGGTTTACATATGCTTTGTCTACCCCCTGGTTAAGCAGTGCATACATTATGGCATGCTTTGAGATGGAGTCAAATGCCTTTTCGTAATCGATAAAAGCTAAGCACAGCTGCTTGGTGTATTCGTTGTGCCTTTCTCTGGCCTGCTGTACAACTTGGATGTGATCCATTGTAGTGAATCCACTTCTGAGTCCTGCTTGTTCTCTTGGTTGTGCGTCATTCAGTTCTTAATATTCTTTTATATATTATCTTTGTGGAAATGTTGTACATTACTGATAGGAGGCTTATTGGTAGTTCTTTAAATCTTCCTGTGCTCTTTTCTTATGTAAAAGGATTACTTCTGCCTTTTTCTATAAGTTAGGCACTTTTTGTTCTCTGAGGCACTTTGAGTATAATTTTGCTAATGTTTTATATTATGTCCGATCACCAGCTTTTAGCATTTCGACAGTTCCTTCCGACAGTTCCTTCCGACAGTCCCTTCCTAGAGCCTTGCCGTTCTTCATCGATTCTATAACACTTGTTACATCCACCACTAGGATATCTGACATTTGTTCCATGTTTGTTCCGTGGGTATTGTTGTTTTTGATTAGTTCTGATCTTCATATAACTGGGAATAAAATTTTCTGACAACCCCTAACGTTTGCGTATGTGTCCTGCACACTATGCCTTCCTCACGCCTTAAGGCATACATTTGCGTTCTTTTGTTTCTCATCTTCTGTTTAACCTTGTTAATTCCTTTGTTTTCTTCCAGGGTTTTTTGCACTAGCTACATGTTGAATCGGCGCATGTCCTCTCTGATACGTTTTCTTATAGTTTTGCAGAGCTCAGTGTACGCGACCCTGATAAAAGGACTACCTACATTTCTCATTGTCCGTTGTTTCTTCATCAAATCAATAGTCTCACTGGAGATTTTTGTCTGTTTGAGACATTTTTCTTCTGGTGCTATTAAAACAGATTTTTGAAGCACATTGTTGGTGATTTCTTCATATTGAACTGATATTTCCGTCTCCTCCAGATCATGTAACACACCAAACCGATTCGATAAAACCATCTCAAAATCGCTGCTCTTCTCCAGCAATTTCCCAGAATCCACTTTATCCTTCTTTCGCGTTCTCTTCGACAGTTAATCCTAACTTTTATTCGTACCATTCGGTGGTCACTTCCAACATTAAAATTGTTAAGGACAGTACAATTGCAAAATATTGTTTTATCGTTGGTCATGATGTAATCAATTTCACTTGTGAGTTCAGATGGACTTTTGCATGTCCATTTTCTGGTGATATTTTTCTTATAGAAGGAATTCATAATATAAAGTTCTTGTCCTTCAACAAAACCTCTATTGTCTCGCTCGTATATATATATATATATATATATATATATATATATATATATATATATATATATATATATATATATATATATATATATATATATATATATATATATATTACATCAAAACTACATTAGAAAAAGAGGAAAAGTCAGTTTCCTTTACATGAAATGTGACAAAAATAAAAACCAGATTATTTTGTCTTGGTTCAATCGCCGCAATCGGCGTGGTTTTTAATAGCGTGATTTTATGAGCCAAGAAAACTAATACAAGCTAAATTTTTCCCGCAACTGATATTAAAACCGTGAAATGTTACAAAATGACTCGCGGATAATAACCGCGCCACAATTTGTACCCAATAGAACTTTGTTAACGCTTTGTGTTGACGTCTTCTTTTTCTATTTTCTTGGTATTAGGGCAACAATACATACTGCTCTCTTGAAATCCATCTTCAAACTGTAAAAATCGCGGGCAGTTTCGCGGTTTTTAATCGCAGTTAGTGCGTCTCGAGCGGTTTCGCGGTTATAGCGGTTAACCGCTCTCTGGAAAAAACCGTAGTGCGGCCTAAGCCTAAAGGTTATTATAATGTAAGTTTTTAACACAATCTTCTAAATTTCCATGTTCTGTATCGAAAATTGCATTGCATTGCTTTACGCCATCTACATATTTCAGCCACACCCTTAAAAAGCAACTGAATTCATGAGAATGTTGACCGTTCCTTTTTGTTGTTCATAAAACTATTATTGGTTCTTTAGAAATTTATTGCATTTTTCAATTATTAAATTGATTTTTTTCTCCTTTATTTGGGTTTTTCGCCACTGTCTAAAACTCAAAAAATATTAAAAATACCTGTAAGTATCGTTGACATACAAAAAATATATTTACTTTCACTCGTTACTTTATATATTACTAATTAATATAATTTATTTTTTAGTTCAGTTTTGAAAACGGGGGGAGATTACCCTCTGAAACGTTAACGTTAAAAGTTTGTACAAATTTTTTATAACATTTTTATATCTTTAAAATTTTGTTCGTTAGGCAAATTTATTACAAAAAAGAATTACTGAGAAATTTGTCTCCGTTTGGTTTTTTTGTTTTTACCCAGTGATTCTTTCTTTAAATAAGAACAGGTATTTTTGATATTTTTTGAGTTTTAGACAGTGGAGAAAAACCCAAATAAAGGAGAAAAAAATATATGAACACGCCACAATCATTCAGACATTATTAAATTGATATACACGTATCACAGTTCAAACAAAACTTTATTAATCGAAATATAAATCATTACTATTACTGGAGTCCTGGAGGCGATGAAACCGTTGAAGGCAGTTTGTTGCATCCTTTTGATTTCTAAAGCATTTCTCGGACAGGAAGTTGTTGAGATGCTTGAAAAAGCGGTAGTCGGTAGGCGAGAGGTTAGGCGAGTATGGCGGGTGGTTGAGAGTTTTGTAGCCCCACTTATGCAGCTTTTGTCGCATGATCATTGAGACGTGTGGCTGAGCGTTGTCAAGGAGGAGAATTAGTCCCTTCCTGTTGACCAATACGGGGTACATGCATCGCAATTTTTGGCCAATTTCATCAATTTACTGGCAGTACTTATCCGCTGTAATCGTTTCGTCCGGGTTCAGAAACTTGTGAGGAATCAGACCGGCCGCAGACGCCAAACCGTCACTATGACCTTATGTTGGTGTATTTTTGGCTCTGTGAAGTGTTATGGAGCTTCGTCGCGGTCCAACCACTGAGCCGATAGTCGTAATATCGTAAATAATACACTTTTCATCGCACGTCACAATCCGTTTGAGAAACAGATCATTTCTCTCGCGCAAAAGAAGGGCAGACGACACTTCAAAACAACGATTTTTTGATTTTCATTCAATTCTTATGGCACCCATTATGGTTATAAATTGTCACATGCATTACACCTAATTTAGAGACAAACTCCCGAACAGTTGTACGCGGATTGGCTGCGATTAGAGCCCTCAATTGGTTCTTGTCAATATCCGATGGCCGACCAGTACGCTCATCATCTTAAAGGCTCTCATCACCGCTGAACATTTTTTAAACCATCATTGCGCAGTGCGTTTATTAGTGGTTTCTGGTCCAAACACGTTGTTATTATGAGATGTTTCAGCAGCTTTTCGACCTAGTATTAACTAGAACAAAAAAATTATGCGCATTTGCTTTTTGCATTTAACGCCCTGAAAAAACTGAGTAAAATTATTTTAGAACAAATTAATACCACAGTTAGATAAAGGGAAAAACGCGCATTAAAATTACATATAAAGTCAAAGCAATTTAACACAAATTTATTTGAAAATATAGCATTTAAAATTAAAATAACACAAACTGCAATAACTTTCTTAACAACCTAATATTAAACTAGAAACGAAGTTTCTTAATATGTACATAATTTTGTTAAAGCACAGTTCTGAAATAATCTTATTAAAACCGTTTGTCACCACTTTAACACTAACTTCTTACTTACCAAGATGAGTAAGATGACAAATACCAGCAATACCAACTTAAAAAACAAAAGGTTATATCGAAACGTAAATCCCACGAATTTGTAAAACAAAAGTCACTTTATTTTTTGATCATACCAGTAGATAAGACACTTGAGGAAATCTGTTTCTCTGTTCATAATTGTTTAACCGCTATTGCTGTTGCTCTATATGCTTCGCCTTGGCACACATTCCCCCCAGGTCTATTTGTAGGGTTTAAATCTCCTCCCCTCTCCCCAAATCTGGCCAGGTCTCTCGTTGATTGTTCACCTAGCCTCGCTCCGGGGCTCCGGCTATTAATTTTCCGGCCATCGGCGCTCCCTCTACTGCACATTGTTAATAACACTTAATTGAGTTTAAGTTCGGCCCGAGCGAGTTTCCCTGGTTCGTACGTCGCCGCCGCAATAGTTATAAGTCAGTCGGAACTTTAGTCCGATTAATTGTTCTCACATTTGTATCGTACGTCGAGAATTAATTCTGCTGCATATTGATACAGTGGTACAATTTCGGCGAAGTTGGGGCAATTAATAAGGGAGGTCAGCTGGACGAAGGTCGCACATAATGTTGAGCGGAGTTCGGGAAGGCGTCATGTTTGTGTGAGAATTTATGGAAATTTTCTTGTTGTTTTGCTAATGAAGACATAATATGGAATTGAACATGACAAATGCTCTAATTAGAGCATATCTAGAAATATGCAGTAATATATTGTGGAAGCAACACGGAAAAAGATCTTGAATACATAAAACGAATTCACTTTTTATTTATTTATTTGGTTTAAAAATGTTTGTTGTTATTCTGTGGTAAGGCAGATTTTCAAGAGTGATAGCTCCCTCCTGGAAGTTTTTAAACCAAAGGTGAACGGTGCAGATACTTCCATCACCTTCCCTCTCTACTTTGCAAATCTCACGAGCGGCATCAGTCTCTTTGAAACCTTTTTTAAGCCAAATATGCTCAGAAATTTATTTTTCGAATTTGTAGTCAATATGCTGTTTTATGGGTTCCTGATAATAGTATACAAGCTTTAAAAATTGTAAACAAAATTATGTGAACATGGCTTACAAAGAAATGGGTGTTCTGACAATGGACAGTGGGTATATGTACAAGAGTAAATACACAAATTAACATAATTTCAAGAATAGAATTTTTATTGAAAATGTGTTATAAACAATCTAAAATGACAGTCCACAGAAAGAATACTTACATAAACTAGTAATAGCAACAAAAAAAAAACAACCATAATTCTTGCTTCAATCCCTTTTATTATAAGAAATGAAACTTCTCATATGAAGAGCAACCCTTCATTTACGGCATATTGTTAATACCTTGTTTTTCTTGCTCTTAAATTACGTGGTCCAGCCTATCATATATACACATTCACATACACACACATACATATATATATACTCTACATTCTCTAGTGCAGAAACTGTGTCAAAACTTCTACACAAACCAACTCCCCTGTCTTCTTTATTGATTTGAATTAACGAAAGAGCAACATTTCATCTGAAGGACAAACGATTCATTTTCATTAATTTTGCCCTCTTGCTTTCGATGCAGTTGCCATGCATTTTGCTCGCCTGCGTCATTTATCCCTTTTACACTAATTCGGTATAAACTAATATTTTGGTCGCTACGATCAACGCCATCCATACTGGTATTATAATTTTTAATGTGTTGGGGTTGCTGCACCTTATTTTTTTTTTCTTTCTTGAAATATCGGGTAGCAGGATGAAGTGGTATTATACCATGATAATTGAAGACCATGTGTACCATATTATGGTAGGACCATTTAACAGTAATTATAGACTTGTCATATGACACCTTATAGTCACAAGCTCCTCTTTTTTTCATTCTTGATCAGCTGCTAAGAAGCAATTACCAAGTTGATTCTTTCTAATCGTAACCGTACACTTGATTGTTCTTTCTGCGACTATATCAATCAAGAATAGATTGGTAAAAAAATTGTCATAGTACAGATTATATAGTGGCTTGTCTTGAGTGAGTAATACGTCAGTGTATTGTAAAACTACAGAATATCCCAATCCTAAAGTTTATACCAACTCCTTATTTTGGATTTGGCTCTTTGGTATGGTTCATATCACACTACGTATCCACCGACGGTAGCTCCAACCTAGAATTTGTACCCGTATCTTAACGATTTCCCCCCTAACTAATTGCGTACAGCCATGACGTCTAAAATACAGTACTATGGCTTCATCTACTCAATGAAATTGTTCAAGAGGGGCAAAATTTAAAAATCGCGTATTCATTTTAGTGAGAAATGGTCTGACTTCAGCGACTTTGTCTGATTCATCTAAATTATTATTGTCGTAACAATATAAATTTGTTAAAATATGCTCGAATCTATTTCGTAACGTAAACTCGGATACCAAATTATTATGAGAGTTTTCAGAGGTCTCTCACCTCATCCTACGCCTTGGAATCGAAACTTATCCACTAAGAAGTAAAATCCCCATAAAAACTTTGATATCTTCTGTACTAACATCTACCCTCCGGTTTTTACTTGTTGCATAATTGTTAGTGCAAGTTACAAACATTTCAATTGTGTCTGCATTCATGAAGTTTTCGAAGATTTGTACAGGAGATAAGTTATTAGATGAACAACTAAACAGAGGCAACTCTACATTTGAACGCGAATTGTCTAAATCGTGTTTTGTCCATTTATATTCTTTATTTGTGATTTCGGTTAAATGTTCTCTGTCTTTCGATAAATCACGAACTTCCGACAATGGAATTCAATCTTCTTCCAATAGCCCATCTTCTTGTTCATCAACGACTAGTACAAATAATTTAACTTCTGTCCTAAAATGAGAAGCAGGAAGATTATTTATGTTTAGATTCTCTTCATCGTCTGAGTCTTCATCTGTTAATTCATCGTAGGCATTGTTTGATGGCATAATTACAATATCCACATTATTCGTGTTGATATTGTTATCTTCCATCATTCTTATAAGATCAAGTGTAAGGCCCCTGAAAAAAAAATTGTGCTCACTGTCCTTTTAAAACAACACCTATATTTTCACCCATTTGTGGACCATGCCACATGTTAACCACAAATCAAACCTTTTTTAAATTGTGTCTGAATACTACAACTAAATTACATGCCCCTGTGAACAAACAATTAAAAAATAAACTTACCTAGGCATTTTGAAGTGTATGGCCATGGTCATGGTAATTTTTAAAGTGACCTAAAAAATTATACATATCACATGGAAAGGAGGAGAAACTATACATAAAACAGGGTTTAAAGAAGGGAAGAGAGCAAGAGAAGGAGTGGGATTAATAATATCACCAGGCATTGTGAAACATATCATAAAGCAGAAATATGTTAATAGCAGAATAATGGCGATAAAGTTAAGGTTGGTGGATGAGGAATGGTGAACAGTAATCATAGCTGATGGAGAGAATGAGAACGTAGGGAAAAAGATGCATTTTTTGAAAAAAATACAGAATGAATCGATGATGGGGTGGAAAATGTGTTGATTATGGGTGACTTGAATGGACGAGTTAACGACCAAATGAGGGAGTGGAGGAATGTATGGGAAAGGAAGCAGAAAGGGCAAGAAATAATAATGGAGACAAAATAATAGAACTATGTATAGAGAACAGCCTGATAATATAAAACATAAAGTTTAAACACAATGAGATACACAAAGACATTAGGGTAGAACCTGGAAGCAAAAAAATCAATAGTAAGAGTCTTTTCTGATAAGCAAACATAAATGGAGAAGTGTGAAGGATGTGAAAGTGACAAAACGAGCGAAGATCGGAAGCCATCAGGATTTGGTGAAGATGGACATGGAAAAGAAGAAAAAAGAAATACCAAATAAAAAAATAAAAAGAGTAAAGGAGAAATTAAAAGGCTATAGGCTCAACGAAACGAGTTACCAGAGCAAATACCCAGAAATAGTAAAGAGGAAATTTGAAGAGAGAGAAGAAGGGAGAGGAGTGGAAGAAAAATGGGAGTTTTTCAAGGATATAATACTGAAGGCCACAAGCGAAAACTGTGGAACTATAAAAATTGTAAATAAAAATATGAAGAAAACCAAACGGTGGACAAATGAATTATAAATGAGGAGTAAGGACAAAAAGGAAAAAGATATCTGTATACAATAAGAGATGAAGATCACGAAATATATAAGGAAAAACGAAAATAAGTGAAGAAAGCGAAGCAAAAACAATCATGGATGAGATTTAGCGAAAAGATGATTGAAAACCACAGAGAATACTAAAAGTTTTTTTACGGAACTCTAAAGCAGCTAAGACAGAAAGAAGAGTACAGTATGAAAAATATAAAAGACAAGAACAGAAGTGTAATTACGGAAGAAGATGAAATAATGGAAAGATGGAGAGAATACTTTAGACAACTGACTGAGACGGGAACTAGTATGTCAGCAGGACAAGAAAATCATATGGAAGATATTCAAGAAATAGATTTGATTCAAAATGAAGAGGTATGTGAAGACATAGAGAAATTAAAGATATGAAAGGTACCCGGTGGAGATAGTATAACACCAGAAATGATAAAATATATGGGAGAGGAACGAGTAAGAAAATTGTGAGAAAGGTAAAAGTCCGAAAGGAATGGAACTCTGGAATCATATTGTCAATACATATAATGGAGGCGACAAGAGAGATTGCAATAATTATATGGGAATAATATTGATAAGCATACCAGGAAAGGTTATGATCAGAATATTGGAGAAAAGGATAAGGAACAAAATCGAGATCACAAGGAGAAAACACAATGTGGATTTAGGAGGGGAAGGAACATGCAATATCTACTGTTCATGATAAGACAAACTAATAAAAAAAAATTACAGATATATACATATCTGTTTCATAGACCTAGAAAAAGCTTTTGGTCGAACCAAAAAAAAAAAACAATAGAAGACATATAGAAAACGCTAGAGAAACGAGAAGTAGATAGAACAGTAAAGGTAATAAATGCTAATAAATGTTGATAAGGGTTGGTTTACATTGAGTCGTTCTTGTTGTTCGTTCAGCTTGATATTCGTTCGCTTAAAATCATTTTTCCAATTACTTATAACAAATCTAAGAAAACAAAACCTATAATGAATCTCTGATTTCCTTAATGAGCATATGTTTCATAGACCTAGAAAAAGCTTTTGGTCGAATCAAAAAAAAAAAAAAATAGAAGACATATGGAAAACGCTAGAGAAACGAGAAGTAGATAGAACAGTAAAGGTAATAAATGCTAATAAATGTTGATAAGGGTTGGTTTACATTGAGTCGTTCTTGTTGTTCGTTCAGCTTGATATTCGTTCGCTTAAAATCATTTTTCCAATTACTTATAACAAATCCAAGAAAACAAAACCTATAATGAATGTCTGATTTCCTTAATGAGCATATAGGGTATACTGTGACAAATTAGAGGAATTTAAGTTATTTTTGAATGTTTTTTTTCAGTTGTAAATATTATTAAAGGACGTGTCAGACGCATCCTCTCATATGTTCTCGTTATGTTCTTATAAACTAATTTAAAATTTTCTTGCGGCTCTATAATTTACTGCCGCAAATTATTTGAATTATTTAAAAAGTTTCTATTGACCATTACTGAATTTATGTGTCGTATTAGACATCTTCTCTCCTGGTCAGACTGGGTAATTAATCGAAAACAACGTATACGTGTTAACAACAAACTTATGTAGGAGATAAATCATGTATGGGGTCCATGATGCATATAACTAATGCAGCCAGTGTTTATAATTCCTAAGATGTAAACTTTAAAGTTTCTAAAATATAAACTTTACACTATGAAATCAAAAGCTAGTTTGTTGTGTTCGCAGAATCGTCGGCTAAGATTGGAATTATTTATGTTTTATAAAAGAATCTTTTGCGTAAATTTCCACTTTATTATTACTGTTTAATGTGTTTCGCTAACACTGTAGTTCCTTCAGAACTGATTATTTTTTATGTTAAAATGGGTATAAATACAAAACATTTTTAATTCTGATTCTGAAATATCAAATAAATGATCGTTTCCGATTTCCTGTAAAAAATCTTTATGATTAGTTGAAGAATCAGCGGTTTTTTTTTATTCAGGTTTTTCTTCATTCAGAGTACAAAATTCTGATGATTTTGGAACAGGAAGTTCATCAATACGTTTGACGTAATATACAGTATGTTAAGGCTTTGGTCCAATATATACTATAATAGTGAGGAAAAAGTATCAATCTGTAGTATGGCCTTTAGATTCTCTCCAAATCATTAGCAGTGCCAACTGCATTTTGCAATTTGCACCTTTCAACAACCAGCTAACAATATTAGATAAGGTTTATAATGTATATTAGGTGCCCATACTTAATCTTCAACTTTAATTCCGAAATAAATAAGTTTTTTGCACGAGAGCGATGAAATTAAATTGTTGTCATTTAAAGGTAAGGTCTCCACATATATAATAAAAATTATTGGCACTAAACAAAACTTTTAATCACACCAAAGTAAAATAAAAATCATAAATTCTTCTTTTAATTACGTTAGAACTAGGTCCTGTTACTTTCCGCTGTTGCTTTATCATGGTTTTCTGGAACATGCAGTTCCAACGTGGAGTTTCCCTGCATCTCTTATGAGATCTGCCGGCCGCGGTGGTCTGGTGGGTTAGTCGCCTGCCTGGCAATCCAAAGGTAGTTGGTTCGATTCCAGCGCTCGGATGGGTGTTTTTCTATAATTCTTCTGTCCGTCTTACTTCCTACCCTACACACACACTTATATACCCTCACATATACACACACACGCCCACACATATCCACACCTAAATGTCTGTGATTGTTTCTAGGCAAGAGTGTAAAATCCGACAACGAATTACCCCTCAGTTAAAGACTGGATGAGGCCGGATGCCTTCTGAGAAGTGTTCTACGTAGGTCACTCGCCAGTCCGTAGGCTTCCTGATAGACTTATGAGTAGGCACATAACCAAGGGTTGATAGCCTGAGGGGGGTGCTGGTCTGGGTTTGTCAGTAGTTGATGACCATGGTTCGGAACTCACTTTAAGCTGTAGCTCCAGTCGCTAAATGCCTTAGATGCCGATGCGCCTCTAACCGTAAATCCTTTCCTTGCCTTTCTTATGAGGTCTTTCAGATGGTGCTTTACATTTGGTTTTTCTATTTTTGTCTATTTTGCCAATCGTTATCTTTATTATCATTAGCGTTTTCATCTCTGAAGCTCTTGTTTCTATGGCGTATGTAATTATAGGCCCTATACATGTTTTGTAGATTCGAACCTTACTATCTATTGACATATATTTGTTTCTCCATGTGATATCTCTTAGATAACCTGATATACAGTTTGCTTTATTCGCCTGTGTTTGCAATTAATTATAAATGAATTAGAATTTAAAAAATTTAAAATAAAATCACGTGGCTACGAAAGCGCCACGATCGGATGCCATGTTTGTGTCGTCATTTTGTTCAAATCTTTTCACCTAAGTACTAAAGTAAAGTTTTAGGGTTAGAGGCTCATCAGCAACTGAGAAGGCTATTTAGCGACTGGACTTACAGCTTAACGCGGGTTCTGAACCACGGTCATCGGCTACCGAAAAGCCCACTCAGCACCCCCCTCGGACTATCAACCCTTGGTTTTGTGCTTAACCAAAACTATCTCGAGAAGTCTACCGACTGGCGAGTGACCAACGTAGAAGACCTCTCAGAAGGCATCCAACCTTACACAGCCTCGAACTGGCGTGACTGAGGGGTGATTCCTTGTCAGATTTAGAAACATTTACAAAAATTTTAGAAAAAGTCCTTACCTAGTGCCGGATTCGAACCCGCTCCACATTAACTGCCGTATCGTAAGGCCGACGCCTTAGACACCACAGCTAACGTGGCTCCTTCACCTAAGCACTGTCAACGTCTGTATGTATCTATGTAAATACACTATCAAAATTATTGAAGTTTAGTCCAAAAAAAGTTGTTGGTTACTAATTTAACTCAGTAATGAGTGATAAAGGGTTCATAAAGACCTATTCTAATAATAACCTGGTGTGGATATTTTTATGATCGCAGATTTTCTCAAAAATGACATTCGGTTCAATTCAGCTGAAGTTCGAGGTGCTAAAACATCCATTTGAGTTTTTTAAAAAATATAAATGTGAATGTTAATAAGAAATGAAATATTAAATGTAATTAAATTATTTGTAGAGTGTCACGTGAAAGTTACGGTGACAATGTTATAGATCCCGACCGCGATGATCTAGTGGGTTAGCTACTCGCTCGGCAACCGAATGGTACCGGGTTCAAATCCTGATGCCACCATGGATGTTTGTGTGTGCCATGAAATGAATACTGCTAACTCTGTGTCAATACAAAAACGCAGTATTACGTGCTGGCGAAATACTGTCAAGGTGTAGGCAAAAATGGCTAAAGCTTATTGTTAATTTAACATCAAAAATTGTATTTGCATGGTAAAAGGACGTGTATGTCGAAAACATAAAGTTCTGAGTGTAGCTTATAGACTTACCTTAATAATTAATGAAAAACTAAGAAAAGTTCTAAGACAAGACACTCAATGTCACGATTGTGTAGCTGCAGTAAATAATAAATACTCAAACATAAAAAATTGATATAATGCTATAAATAATAATCTTTTGTATATATTTGATGAGAGGTTGTTGTCAAGGTTTGATGGTGTTTTCGAATTAATTCGTCGTGGTGCTTGGAACCAATGATTTCAACGTTTAACATCTTGTGGCACAATTAAAAACATTTTTTCGGAAGTTATTTTTGTAGTCATTCGTCCAAAATGGTACAAAACAGGCACGATAACTAATTAGATTTGACATTTTCAATAAATGTATCAATATACTGATGATAATAATAAGAATAAGTTAATTAAAAACTAAAACACTCTCATCACCTTTCTGTAATGTTGAGGGGAAACAAAGATTGTGACGTCACACCCGCTTAGGTTTTTTTTTCGGGAACCGTCCTCGGTACTAGGTTTAAAAATTTATTTTTAATTTGATATAACTTTTTAATTATAAGGAAAAAAAAATAGTTTTGTTATAAAACTAATATAATCTTTCCATTTTTGACAATTTTTTTTTAAACTCCAGTTGGTTCCTTTGAGATAACAATTGCTTGTGTTTTTTTAGATCGGTATTGTCATGTTAAATCTGTTAAAAATAGTTGTAAATTCTGTGTAATAGCTGTTGGAGGTCGCCTTCATTTTTGGACAGTCGTATGGCATCGTCGGCGTAACAGTGTCTAAATAAGTTGATATTCCCTTTGATACTCAGCACTGACTGTTTTTACATTATTAATTATTTTATTCATTATTAGATTAAATACTATCGGTCTTAAGTGATCTCCTTGTCTTGATTACTATTGAATACATTTTGAATACATTTTGATTACTACTGCATCTGTTAGACCTTTATTTGATAATATTCTAGTTAGATTATTTTGATTACGTTTTTATTTATACTATTTTTCTCTATTATTCAATACATCGCTAAGGTGAACTCTATCAAATGTTTGCTTTAATTCAACAAAATACAGGCATGCATCAACCGTTAATCAATTTTGCAGTAAACGTTGCTGTTCGTCACAAAAGGTAACTTTTTTTCAATATGGAGCTTAGCAGAGTTATTCCTTCTAAACTCAAAACCTTCATAGCTTAAAAGAGAACATGCTGCACATTCGGAAACCGGTATCCTTCTACTGGAGTCAATCTGTATTGAAACTTTACTAATTTTATGAATAGGAATAAACAAGTCATAATCATTTGAGTTCATCACTGCTCACTACAGATACTGCCCACTGCAAACTGCAAAATTGATTTGTGTTTACAAATTTTTCAGTTTCAGCCTATCAACGTACACCATTAACACCCAAAAATTACTATCACAAATACTGAATTTATCCGAGATTAAATAATCTCCTGATGATGCTAACATGGTTAGTGAAACGTGTGTCGAGAAGTTTAAACATATGATTTGGTATTTAGTGATAAATCTCTTCGAGTTTAATCTATCCGTGTAATTTTATTAAGGAAGCAAAATTAGAAAAGTGAATAATTTTTATCTATATGTTTTTTTACGTGAGTATTTCTGTATTTGTCATGGTGACCTGCTTTAGGTAAATTCTACAGCAAATAAGTTAGCTCATAATAATTCCATACACGATCCTGTGTGTATATGTATTTTTTACGACGCTCGTTGCCGTAGCAAATCCATCTAATTTACATAGGCCCTGCCGCGATTATACGTATCCATGAAAATTCATTATTAGAAACCTACGGGCAGTAAATCACGGCTTAATCCAGCTGCGACCAATTTCGTTTAATGCAGGTAGGTGCACGGCAACCACTAAGTCTTCGCAAAATATTTGCTTTCTATTAAAACTTATTATAAATTTTCGGCTGAGCGGCAATCGCGAATATCGCGATTTTCTAGCAGAAACGAAAACAGGAAAGATCCGTATGGATCGAGCGCAAGATAGGGACATAGGATATAATGCCATGTGAAGAATTATTGTATTTTTGCAACTGCAATGGTCTTCCACATTTAATAATATTGACATTACAATTTCATATAAAATTATACGAGGGTTAGTATGTAATGTTAGATTTCTTTGGACAGCGTCCAAAGCTTTTTTGAAATCCACGAAGTTTGAAGTACGGATGGGATTATTGTTGTATAGTTTCTGGTGTCTTGGGATCGATTTTGGATTGGGGGTCTGTTCTGGGCGGGATCTGCCTGGTCGAGGTCCTGCTTGGTGTTCGCCAATTTTGGGTTATGGCTGTCCCTGTGCTCTGTCTGGTGGACATTGAGATGGAATTTTGTGGCGGGGTGAAAGAAGAGATACCCCTCTGTAGGATCGAGATACCATTCTGTGGTATTGCGACACACTTCGTTAGTATATTGAGGAAAGAAGAAAAAGGAGGAGAAAAAGAAATAAAGAGAATTTATTATAATTTAAAAGGGGTTGGGATTTACAATTACTTTTACAACTCTACACAGCCGACGAGCGTGTGTTCGCAAGAGCGGACTGTTAAGCGAACGTGCAAATTATGCCCCTTCAGCCCAGATCAACCGGAGAGTAGGGGTAGGGACCCAGATCAACCGGAGAGTAGGGACTTATGAGGGTCACTGGCCTTGCCACGGAATAGGTTAGAAAATTCCCACGATATTACAGGAGTTCGTTCTAGGTCACTCCGCTCACCGCTACAGCCGCAAAATTTACCATAAGTATACTAGCTGTAGTACTACGTAACTTATCAATACTAATCATATGAATAATATATCGACAATAATATGGTACCCTGATGGGTGGGGTTGTCCAAAGTCCAAACCTAACAAAATGTTCATATATATATATATATATATATATATATATATATATATATATATATATATATATATATATATATATATATATATATAATAGGGTGTCCGTTAATTAATGGTACACAGTAAATCTGCAGATTTTTTGGCTAAAAATATTGCTATTTAACTCAACTTACCTTAGTCTAAAAGTTAATAGTTACCAAGATGCAGGGTGTTAAAGTTAGTATTGGTGAGTTTTTTAAGATAATAAATTTACATGTCTCGAAATTTTTTCTGTAGATTGTAGATGGCACTATGGGCGACACTTTTCTACGTTTGAAAGGTCACAACTTTTTTGTGCCTTAATGTATTCCCATTTTTAATTAATTTGTTTTGTCCATCTTTTCTACGTATCTAAGGAATACCTTGTAAATGTCGCTCCGAGTTACCGTTTTCTAGATATCTGCGTGTAAATTGTTCATTGCACTCTTTTAAATTGCGCATTTGAAATGTAACACTTTTCTTAAAGTAGGTAGGCTATCATTACAACAAATACATCAAGACGCCTTTTGCATTGATTGTTAATATTTAATATTGTGATTATTTAAATAGTTTTAAATAATAATAATAATCTTGTTAAGTTTTTGAAAAAAGATTTTTACTTAAGTCAAGAACAAAATACCCAGACATATATTGTTTTCTGATGAAGAGATGCGAGATATGATATGGCATATACGCGGAGGAAAATTCTAATGGATTCCGGTCTCACCGAAGATATTTGAAAACGTATCCATGATGAAGACAGCCGGATTTTAAGATTATTAATAATCTCTACGACAGACTGGGGGAAACAGGTTATTTATGTCCGAAACGACATTCGGCAGGTCGTCCGAAGACATTAACCACCAATCAGGAAGAAGAAATGATGAAATTGTGGTTAGCTTAAACGAAAACCCTGAAGTAAGCACAAGACGCATTGCTCTGGGAGTTGGGGTAGGCATGTCCACCGTATGCAAAATTTTTCACGATGAGGGACTCATTAATGGTACACAGTAAATGCATCCGTTTCACTTCACACCTGTACAGAATCTACTGGTAGCTGATTTGCCAGCCAGACTGGCATTTGCTCGTTTCTGTCATACCTACTAAAATGTCAACCCCATGTTTAAAAAAAAATATTGTGAACGAAAAAACTTTTACACGTAGAGGTGTATTCTATTTTAGAAATAAATAGGCGTTGAATTTAGAAAATCCTTATTTATTAGTATCCGAACGTCATTTCCAACACGAATTTTACATTAACGTTTAATGTGGTCTTATTGGTGATTATGTAATGATTATGATGATTATGTAATAATTCAATAGTCCATTCGAATTACCACTTAATTTAAACGGCGAACTATATCTTAATTTCAAACTCTTCACACTTATTTATCTAAATATTTAAATAACATTCCTCTAGAACATAGACAAAAAATGGGAATATATATATCAAGAATGATTCATAAGTTGATGTGTTGGTCCACAAAATGTATCTGCCATGTCAACATTGATCCCAATTGGTTGTACAATAAATATTTCCAGATAATGAGTCACTTCACATTTCATTGTTTCAATTAATTGAAAACTTCAGCTATTAACATGGTAATCAAATTCCGTCTATTTTGGACACTTCTAATACGATCCTATTCCCTATTCTGCTAACCCGGATGTACTCAGATTTTCTTAATCCTAACTCTATAAACATCCTCTCTCTGGTCTTTTCCTCTTCTGTTGTTCATCCTAACATTGTCCAGGACCTGGTCCCTACTGATATTAACACTAGTAAATATGGAAGTTTAAAGAAGAGTTATCAGGGCTTTCGTACATAATAATTACTTTTCGGCCGGCCGTATACACCCTTTGAGATAGAACTTATTCCCATAAGAGAAGTGCGTCCATTCCATATGTGGCATAATGTCTTTTAATTTTACTATCACACCACTGTTCTTCCCTGTTATCGCTTTCGAGCCATCAGCACATACCGCAATGAATTTATTAAAGCCCAAGTTTTGTGTTACATTACTAAAAACTTTAAAGAGTCCTTCGCCAGTTACACGACCAGGGATCGATTTACAAAATAACATATAGCATAATTGATCTCTCGCATTTGTATGGGACAAAACACAATATAGCGCCAAATTCTACACGTCTGTTGACTCGTCGAACTGAATAGAAAAAAAAATCACTTAGTTTGACTTTTAAATTATTTGATCATGAACATCATTATCCATTTCATTAATATGTCTCGATATTGTCATTTGAAAGTGGTATAGTTTTCAATTTTTTTGCTTCTTTCGGCTTATTATCACATTGACCATATCAATGGCCGGAAGTAAAATGAGCTTTTCCAGAATCGTGTGGAGCTTAGACTCCACGGTCACTCTTAATGCTAGCTGTTTTCGTAAAAATGTAATTAAGATGGCCCATTTAGTCAAAACTTCAAAATGATACAACATTTGGCAGTTTTGTTTCCACAAAAAATATTATTGATTATCTTTTTTGCAAAACAACCTTATTTCAAAAAAAAATTCAAAATAAAAAAAAAATAAGTCCTACAGACTTGAAATTTGGCAGGAATGTTTTTCATGCATCGTAGATATTCACTAAGGAGGAGATATTCGTAGGTCGTAGATATTCGCTATATATATATATATATATATATATATATATATATATATATATATATATATATATATATATATATATATATATATATATATATATATAAAAAGGAATTAACAAAGGAATTAACAAAGCTAAACAGAAGCTGAGAAGCAAAAGAACGCAAATATATGCTTTAAAGCGTGAGGATGGCACAGTGTGCAGGACGCGTACCCAAATGTTAGAGATTGTCAGAAGGTTTTATTCCCAGTTATATGAAGATCAGAGCCAGTCAGGGACAGCAATACCCACGGAAGAACAATATATAATGCCAGATATCCTATTGGAGGAAGTAACAAATGCTATAGAATTGATGAAGAACGGCAAGGCTCCAGGAAAGGATAGTGTAACTGTCGAAATGCTAAAAGCTGGTGGTCGGACGTTACATAAAACACTGGCAAAATTATACTCAAAATGCCTCAAAGAACAAAAAGTACCGGACTTATGGAAAAATGCAGAAGTGATCCTTTTACATAAAAAAGGAGCACAGGAAGATTTAAAGAACTACCGTCCAATAAGCCTCCTATCAGTGATGTACAAAGTTTTCACTAAGATAATTTCTAAAAGAATATTAAAAAAATTGAATGACGCACAACCAAGAGAACAAGCAGGATTCAGAAGTGGATTCAGTACAATGGATCACATCCAGGTTGTACAGCAGGTCATAGAAAGGCACAACGAATACACCATGCCACTGTGCTTGGCTTTTATCGACTACGAAAAAGCATTTGATTCCATCTCAAAGCATGCGATAATAGATGCACTGCTTAGCCAAGGTGTAGAGAGAGCTTATGTAAACCTATTAGAATCGATATATGATGGAGCTACAGCCACAATTCACCTTGATGATCTTGAAGTGGGAATTAATATAGAACGAGGTGTACGGCAGGGTGACGCAATATCGCCTATTCTTTTCTCGGCTGGCCTTGAAGAAGTATTCCGTAAACTGGATTGGGAACAGGATGGGGTAAAGATCAATGGTGCAAACTTAAACCATCTTAGATTTGCAGATGATATTATTCTCACTTCACAAGACCCAGAGGAGCTGCAAAGACGCATACAAGAACTGCAAAGGGCTGGCGAACCATTTGGCTTGAAAATAAACCTGAAAAAGAGTCAGGTTATGTTCAATAACTTCGCTCAGGACAGAAGAATTTCAGTTTTAGGAAGGGATTTAGAGATTGTGGACAGCTTTGTATATCTTGGGCAGAGGATTTCCATGGAGGGGAATACCGCCCGGGAGGTGGAACGGCGTGTTAAATGTGTCTGGCAGGCATTTGGTAGGCTCAACATAGTGTTTAAGAACAGACTCCCACTTTGCCTGAAAAGAAAAGTATTCGATCAGTGCGTTCTACCCGTTATGACATACGGAAGTGAAACCTGGACACTCACATCGCAATCAATTCAAAAACTTCGGGTGGCACAGAGGGGAATGGAAAGATGTATGCTTGGCATTACAAGACGAGACAGAAAGTCCTGCGCATGGATCAGGGAACAAACAAAAGTCTGTGACATCATTGGAAGAGTAAAACAGTTGAAATGGAGATGGGCAGGCCATATAGCGAGGCGATGGGACGACAGATGGACCAAGGCAATCCTGGAGTGGATACCGCTTGATCGCAAACGTCCGCGAAGAAGACCGAAAGCACGATGGACTGATGACATCGTTAAGTATATTGGACCCGAGTGGCAGAGGAAAGCCCAGGACCGTGAAGGTTGGAAGCATGCTGAAGAGGCCTTCATCCTGCAGTGGATCGATACGGGCTGATGATGATGATGATGATGATATATATATATATATATATATATATATATATATATATATATATATATATATACATATATATATATATATATATATATATATATATTATATATATATAACATTTTTACGGATGGTAGATAATGTTTCTAAATCATTCCGGGTGTCGATCCGTTCGTTTTGTGAAAAGCCACGTCATTTCGCTGGACTTCGAGTGAAGAGAGTTGGACTCGAAGCGGACAACATTTGAAAATATCAAATGAGATTTTGGTGTAACGTCGTGATTCAAACGGATCGGCACCTAGATTGATTTAGGAACATTATCTACCATCCGTGAAAATATTAGATGTGGTAACAGGTTGTTGATGATGAAACAGGTATAAATTCAGCTACCAAAAATTTCATGGTGGCAAACGATAGTCTAGAGTCTCCGTTAACAGCATCCATCTCGGCTGTCATTTGCGTGGCGTATTGTCTTTTAGATGCAAGAATTTAATGATGGCTCGTTATTGGATTTTTTCCTTCTTTCGTGAAACTCTAACATCGACTGACATAAATAACTATTAACCAACAGCTGAGCATCTAATATGGCTGAAAATTTCAAGGTTATCTTTCAACGTATGCGCTGTTATATTAATAGAATATTTTTGACGAGTAGCGCCATCTTTATGTTGAAGCTGGAAACTTTTCAGACTACGCTCGTATCAGTTTTTTTGTTGGACAGCTATTATCTTAGCAATATTAATTTCTGTATTTAAGGCATTGACATAATAACATTCAATACATTTTACTAAAATCAGTCCTTATGATTACAACCCCAAATTTCGAAGCCAAATTTAGTAATTTTCTATAATCCCAGTTAATTCATACATTTAGAACTTATTGTGCCTGGAGAGATATAGAACTTGGCAAAATCTTAAAGCTATTTCATTATTATTAAGCAAATAACTGTGTTACATTAAGACAATAATCCTGGCAACTAACACAAAACAAATACGGCCATATTTCTGGATTTCATTGACGTTAAACTAATTTTAAACTCGACGGTATCGCTAGAATCATGCGCGCAACTAAAAACAGAAACGAAAACCGTCACTCACACCGTTTTCCGATTAATCCGAACACGTCACAGTAAAACGCAAATTACAGATTTAAATGAAGGCGGAGGGGTTGAGTGGTGTTGAGGTGGGGAGGGAACGGATTGGGTTTATGCATGCGACGCGAAGCGATGATTTAAAAGGTGCAAAACGAACGAACGCCCAGGAACTGCGATGGAAGATCGTTTCGCAAAATGTCTGTGTGGCTCAGCACGAAACCGCATATAGATCGAGGTCTGATTAACATTCATTGTAACAATAGGCGACGAATATATTAGCGAACGATGTTGGCAAATGTCGGTAAGTTAGTTACGGTTTGAGGGGGTAAACGGACGTTCGGAGCACTGAACGGTATATTGACGTAATAAAAGTGAGGGGGGATAGTGGGTGTGAGGAGATGATATGGAGGGGAAAGGCTTGTCGAATTAATAACGATATGGAAATAGAAGTGGTTAAGTGTTAATTTATAAAAGACTAGCTGATACCGGCCCGCTTCGTTGGTTGTAATTTTAACTTTAGCATGAATTGATTTTTGTACGATTAAAATTACTTTTAGAATTTCATGGGCTTTACCTGCTATTTGACACCTTTTTTCTGCGACGGATTCACAACGATACAATACCAAATTTCAAAATTTGAGTATATCGATCTTTTACACCCCCGCAACCCGCGTTAGGAATTGATTTTTACGAACTCTCCCCCTTAGCGGATATCTTCGATACATGAGGAATGTTTCTGCCAAATTTTAAGTTTGTAGGTCTTATAGTTTCGGAGAATTTACAAAAAGTGAGTAGTACTGATATATATATATATATATATATATATATATATATATATATATATATATATATATATATATATATACAAGACAGAGGGTTAAGAGAGAGGTGCTAAGAATTACCGGGTTAGATGAGGACTTTGGACATTGTAACTCTAAATATTCGGAGAATGAAAACGGATAAACGACTGCAAGAACTGTTGATCGAGCCCGACAACATACATTCGGATGTTGTTGGGCTATGTGAAACACGAAGAAAAGGCGAAGAGCTAATTAAACTGAAAACAACTGGTCACGTACTCTACATTCGGGGTACTCATTAACCAAAACTTAAAGGACAGTTGTACAGTTGTCGTAAAATTTGAAAGTATATCTGACCGACTAGCCCAATGCGTCATTCAACTGAATAAAAACTTTAAGCTTCAAATCGTCCAAGCTTATGCGCTAACTATAAGCCATGACTATGAGGAAATTGAGGTATTTTATGATGATGTGGCCCAGCTTCTAGACAGCGAGAAATGCAGGTACAAAATCCTGATGTGTGATTTTAATTCTAGAATTGGAGAAGCAAGAATTAGTGAAACTGCAACTGGCCCATATGGAAGTGGTGAGCGGGATAATAGAGATGACAGATTGGCTGATTTTGCTGAAAGACTAGAACTGTACATTATGAACTCGTTCTTTAAGAAAAAAATCAGCAGAAAATGGACAGATCGAAGAAGGGCTCAGTGAATTCTGAGAAGCTGCTGCAGAGGGGTAACGATTTTGAGATTGCTTTGTCGAATCGCTTTGCTGTGTTGTAAGACCAAGAAGAGATGGAAATAACAGAATAGCATGGAAAAATCACTCTAAATGTGCTTGAAACGGCTGCTGCAATAGCACCAGCTGAAAAAGTTTCAAACAGTCAAAAATCTTCAATGAGACCATCGATTTAATGAAGAAACGGAGGGCAATGAAGAATGCAGGCAGTTCCTTTGGCAGGCTCAAGTACGTTGAGCTTTGCAAAACTAGAGCAAAAGACACTAGAAGAAAACAAGGGAATAAACAAAGCCAAACATAAGCTGATGAATAAAAGGACACAAATGTTTGCCTTAATGCGTGAGGATGGTACAGTGTGTAGGGAGCGTACGGAAATGATAGAGGTTATCAGAAGATTTTATTCAAAGTTATATGAAAATCAGAACCAGAAAGACCTGCATATGGATCAGGTAATTTAAATGGAAGTGGGCAGGCCATAAGGGAGGCGATGCGACGACAGATGAGCCAAAGCAATTCTGGAATGGATACCGCTTGATCATAAATGACATCATCAAGTTTATTAGACCCGAAGACCCGAAGAGGAAAGCTCAGGACCGCGCGAGTTGAAAGCATGCTGGGGAGGCGTTCATCCTACAGTGGATGAACTATATGCAGTGGATATATATATATATATATATATATATATATATATATATATATATATATATATATATATATATATATATATGACATCTAATATTATCACGGATGGTAGATAATGTTCCTAAATCATTCCGGTGATTCCCCTCTCAAAGCCGGTGAGGGGTTCAATTTAAAGGGGTTCAATTTATTTTGTAATAATAATTTTAGTCTTAGCAATGCATCTCGCTTTAGCAGGTTGGATGAAATTGATGGCAATGAAATATTGGCGCTAATTGAAAGTGATCGATGGAGAACAACTCGGCGGATTGCAGAAATTATTGTAATCAATCAGTCCAACAGTATCAAGAAATTGAAATTAGCAAATCTGGTGCCACGTGAATTAAAGAAGAAATTTTGTACAGACCTGCTTGCGATTTTCTATTGAAGCGTAACAAATTCGATCTATTTTTAAACCGGATGGTTGGCGATAAGTGGATTTTGTATATTAATCTTAAGATTAAGAGATCATGGTCTAAGTGCGGAGATGTCACAACGAGCGCAAAAGTCAGTTTATATCCAATGAAGGTCATGCCGGTCATTTAGTGGGGCCGAAAGGGAATCGTTTTTTACGAGCGGTTATTTGAAAACCAAATCAGTACTTCGGAGCAATACTGTTCACAACTAAATGCATTAAAGCGAGCAATCAACCAAAAGTCTGACTTAGTTAACGAAAAGGTCATTGCGTTCCATCGAGATAATGTACCAGGTCTGTAAATATGAAACTGGAATTTGCCCATAGATGGCCCTAACAATTGACAAAGATTTTCAACTGATACCAATACAAGTTTTAAACAAAAGCACAGTTTGTAATATCGTTGAACATGTCGAATTTTGTGCCTGGAAACTACGATTTTGCGGACAACATTGATTTTCTATTACCATTTGAACAAAACTGCTGAAGAATTGCATCGAATGATTGTCGAAGCTTGCTGTGAGCATGATCTTGGTAAAGTACAATGCTTTGAGTGGTTTAAAAAATTCAAAAGTGGCGATTTTGACGTAAAAAACGAAGAAGTGAAAGACTACCAAAAAGTTTGAAGACAGCGAATTCTAAGCATTGTTGGGTGAGGATGATGCTCAAACGCAACAACTCGCGAATCAATTAAATATGACACGAGAAGCTGTCTCTATATGTTTGAAAGCAATGGGAAAGATCCAGAAGATGGAAAAATGGGTTCCACATGAACTGAATGAAATACAGCAGGAAAACCGAAAAACCACTTTCGAAATGCTGCTCGCCAAGTATAAAAGAAAGTTATTTCTTTATCGAATTGTCACTGGTGATGAAAAGTGGATATATTTTGAGAATCCTAAGCAGATGTACCATTGACATTGACTGCAAGGCCAAATCGCTATGGATGGATGGCAATACTCTGTGTTTGGTGGGATTAGAAGGGTGTGATCTATTATGACCGCTAAAACCTGGTGAAACTATTAATACTGAACGCTACCGACAACAAATAATCGATTTGAATAAAATTTTACGTGAAAAACGACCAGAATATCAAAAAGGCAACAAAAGTGATTTTGCTTCATGATAATACACCATCACACGCAGAATAACTGGTCAAGAAAACGATTGAGGCGTTTAGTTGAGAAATACTTTTGCATGCGGCTTACTCACCAGACGCGGCTCCGTCCGATTACTATTTATTTACATCGATGGGACACGCACTTGTTGAGCATCGTGTCACTTCCTACGAAAATGGTTCAATGGCCTCAAAAGAGCAACATTTTTTTTGCGTGGCATCCACAAATTGTATCACTTCGAATAAATTAGTTTTTATTATTTTCATACAATAAACGTGTATTTTCTATACAAAAATTCTGCTTTCAGATTGACATACCTGGTAGACCACATATGCATTTGGTCATTCGACACAAACATTTACAACTTGATTAGGATATTTTGGTTCATCTACCATGCTGTCCTGATCTTACACCCTCCACATATCATTTATTTCGGTTACTTCAAAAAATGTTAGATCGTAAACATTGTATTTCCTTGGAAAACTTATACAGTCACCTGGAGCAGTTCTTTAGCTAAAGACCTGAAAATATTTATGAGCGCTGGATTGTGAAACTACCGAAGAAATTGTGAAAGGCCATTAAACTGAACGGCATGTATTACATTGATTATATATAACTGCCGGTACATATTTTTTCTTCAATTTTTCTCAAAAAATAATATGAGATGAACTTTTACATTAACCCAATAATACCCTCGATATAATGCGATTTGTCCAGCTCCAATTGTCTTAGTTTTGGTATCTGAAATAAACCTCTATACAGCGAGCCATCTCTTAAGATCATATTTATACTTCTTCGACATATCTCAACAAAGCATTCTCAACTTAGTTTATGCAGATTCTGCTCACCTTCGACGCCAAACAATCAATATTTAATTTTCCTTTTCTACAACTGTTTTTTAACTGCAACCTGTCTGTAATAACTTTAACTGCAACACATGCGCCTAATATCAGACGAAATTTTATTTTACCATCTCATAAAAGTACTGTTGAATCAATTGTGCGTTATTAAATAAAGCTGGTTTTAAATAAAATAGGGCACTCGAAGAGATCTTGGCCTGAGCTTGAGCAGGACACTTCAATTGGTCCTTTGGTGAAACGTAATGCTCTCCGATGAAAGTTTTGCCTTTTACCATGTTTGACCATGTATGACTATACTTTTCCTGAAAATGAAGCCGTATTTACCTTGGACTTGGACTACTAACTCATCTCTGGCATGTTATGGTGAATCTATGTCTCATCTCCTGTTATAAAACGTCGAGGAAACTTGACCGAATCATATTTAAATCAGTCTTAATCATGATTTAAATAAGTCTTGAGTCGACTGTTAATTAACGCGCCACTTATTAAGTGAAATGCTTTTTCATTCCTAAAATTTCATGTAAAATGAAGCGGTTATAATTTATCATGCAATCACTTAAAATTTATGGCGATATTGTCGGTCGTAGTAGTGTTTGCATATCCTAAGCGTTTCTCGTCATCAATGAACGGACAACTACGTTTATATTCAGCAACTCACCTTTTACAATCGAAATCGAAGTAGGGAAATCCTTTAAATTGGAATCTAACTTTTTTGTATGTCTTTCGGAGTTAAATCCCTCAAAATAAAGTACTTTATAACAGCTTGAAGTGAACTTTTTCAGAAAATATCGAAACTTGTTTGTTTTATTCGATCGAACGAATTACAGTTTGCAAATTTTGTGTTTATTTGGTGATACTTGCGCTATCTCGGTGTGAGGCAGAGCACTTTTCGAACGACCCTTGTATTGTGTACCACACCATAGTGATAAAGATGGCAACAGAGATTCCACAATTTGACATCCTGCGCTATTTTCTTTGGGGCTATGCGAAAGTAGAAGTGTTTCAGTTAAATCCCTGAAGCTCAGAACAACTTCATATGTATCACTGATGACACAGAACTAAATTTATACAGGAGTTGCTATTTATGTATCCGAAATTGGTAACGGACATTTGTTTCTCACGGACGAATTTAAAAAAGGTCTTCTAAAATCGGTTGTTGTGCCAGGAAACTTCAATACTGTGAGCGAACTGATAAAGCAAGATCGTTATGTGACATACCGTGAAATTGGGGTAACTCTGGGCATTAGTATGATTATCATACACAAGACCTTACATAATTATTTAGCCGTGAACAAGATTTGTGCGCTTTGGATTCTGCATAATTTGACAATTGTTCAAAAAAAAGGCTCGTGTCGATTGGTGCAAAGAAATGCTCAAAAAATACAATCGAGGTGCGTCAAAAGCCGTATATGACATCTACACAGGTGATGAATCTTGGATCTACAAGCAAAACAGCAGTCGACTGTATGGGTCAAACCCAGCAAAAAAATGTTCGCGCAAGAAGTAATTCGAAACAAATGTTCGCCTTTCTTTTGGAGGTAAATGGGCATATGGCTACAGTGCCACTAGAGAATTGTGGAACGGTCAATTTTGAATGGTACACAACCACTTGTTTGCCAGAAGTCTTTCAAGAAATAAGAACAAACAACCAGCGACGCTGGATCATTCTTCACCATGACAACGCGAGCTCTCACACATCGGACCGAACAACTCAATATTTGACCCGTCACAACATCGAATTGATGGGCCATACACCGTACAGTCCTGACTTGACATCCAATGATTTTTTTTGTTCCCATTCGTGATGAATAAATTAGGTGGTCAACGATTTTCGGCGCTAGAAGATGCGGTTGATGCGTTCAAAATGCATGTTTTGGAGGTACCTCAATCGGAACGGAAAAAGTCCTACGAAAATTATTTCAAACGTATGCAATAGTGTGTCGATCATCGCGGAGAATATTTTGAAAAGTTATTTTAAAAACTTGGAAAAATTATTTTCAATGATTCAAATATTTGTTTTGATTTATTATTTCTGATATTTAAATAAGAACTATCGTATGAAGACTTAATTAAAGATTTTAACAAATGTGTAACCATTTGCGATACAGCAGACAATGAAATGATAATATTTTCAAAACAGAAATGGCAACCATTAGAATTTAAAAATGTATTAGAATTAAAAATACCCTTTTATTAAGAAATAAATAAAAGAAAACATTTTTAAATAAACAATTATTCTTGTAAACCATTTTTATTTCTTCAGACCCCACTTATATCTCAATTAGTTTCTCTCGAACAGTTTTTCCTAATAAATTCTATAACTAGGGAAGCGCAAAAGGAAAACTTTATTTGTGACTCGTAGATAAACTCGGAACATCTAATTAATAAGTCGTTAGTTTGAAAAGACGAGCCTGCCTCGATAAATCTCATTCAAATTGAATGTTTGTAAGTTATTGAAACTTTAAGGCATTGGTACCAAACTTGCTCTAAATAATGCACAAAATAGTGCAGTAGTAAGTTTAATAACTTTTTTCATAGCAATTCGAAGACGGGGTAAACGTGAGGTCACCCTGTTAGAATTATAATATACAACATTTTTTTATTTAGGAGTTGTATATTTTTCGAGTACAGTTTTAATAGCTGTACTGTACAAAAGTTTTACCCACAAAGACACTGTAATCCATAGATCTGAAATGATGTCATTTGAGCAGAATATGGTGGATAAAGAAGGACTTCGCAGCCTAACTCTTTAATTTTTTTTGTTTCTGATACTATGATGTCTTACATTATTCTGCTGCAGAATTCCTCACTTTTAGTCTCTTGTCGCTCTTCTTTAGCGCTCTTGAATCAAAGCCATATTTAGTCTATCAAGCTGAGCACGGTAATATCTGGCACTAATGATAAGGACCTGGCTTTAAAGTGGGCAAAGGTAATAATCCTGCTGTTAAAAATTATTTTTCTTGCTGTATAGAATCCTTTTTCCATCTACAGTAACAATTTGTTAAAGAAAATGAATCTCTGGCTAACGTGGTCAGTTATTTTTGATATTGTTGTACTGTGGACTGTCATCAAATTTTAAGCTTGGTGGTTAATTCCTGGATAGTTCGTTTCGGGCCAGCTTTAATTTCAGCCAACAACAAATACTTGTTAAATTTAACAGTTTTTCCATATTTTACACCATCGACAAGATTGAAATAATCGTTAAAGTTTTGAAAAACTAACTTTTAAAAACTTTTTTTTAAACTAACGCTGGCATGCTATCTCCAACCTTTTTTCCAAAATTTGCATACAAAATTTCCACACTAAATATCAATGAATTTAACTTAAAAACTAGAAAAGAGGCCATAACTCTCAAGAAGTAATTAAAGTATTCACGACATCCCCTATTCTTACTCCAAGTTACCTCTTAAACGTGTTTTTTTTTTCTTTCTCTCTTCTGGAACGTCGATAATCTGATCTCGGCTCGAAGGACCACAATCACAAAAACCGCTCTTATTAAACGAAGTGTTCGAATGGAGACCGTCAGCCCAGGCAAGGGTAAATAAGCGTCGAGACAGTACAAAGGAGCTTCGCGTGAGATTGCAGCGAATTGCCCAGATCGTTCATCATCGCATTACCATACGGTTCTGGAATTGAACTGTTCGATGTTTGCTTATTAGCCGAGCTGTTTGTCGGCTTTCCTATCGACATCGACAAGATTGAGGCTGGTGAAAATGGAGATTTTAAGTAGAGCCTAATCTATATTTAAATTACGTTTATAGGAAGTGATGATTTCTGAATTGTAATAGGTTATTGTGCTATTTTTTAGCTCGCAATAATGAATATTTTCTTGTAATGCAGTTAAGAAAATATCTGCCCTCTAAAATAACATATGCTTTTATTAGGAAATACTGAAAAATAGTCAGATCATACTCGATTTCATAACGCATAACGGCGTAACGTCTTTCGAAATATCTTCAGAAACTTAAATTTAGATCAATAGGGAATTAATATAAATGAAGAAATGTGACATCATCAGTAATATAGGGAGGATATACTTAAAATATCAGAAAATATTGAATTATTTCAGAAATATAGTTAAACACAGTAAGGGTAAAAGAGGGTAATTAAAGTCACTTAAGCGAAAATTGAAATAAAAGCTTATTTCAAAATAAAATCTTTATTGCAACCACCTAATAACAAAATTTACTTGTTCGGCTAGCAATTAAGATCAGTTTTAATCACTTTGGCAATTAACTTTGGAAATAATAACAGTTAGAAAAAACAGATTTGAGTCCCATTGCACTGAGGTGCGGGCAATGGTGGTCACCCTGTGTATAATCAGAGTCAAACAAAATGTAACACTTATCGCAGACATAACCTTTGGCTGAGTCCCACCCAGTGCGGTCCACGTGAGGCCACAGCCCACATGAAGTACAATCTGTACCGCATCTCGTTTTTTCCGAATTCGCTGCATATTAGACATTTTTTCCTGCTTCTTATGCATCACCATCCTCATAATCTTAGTATAACTTAACGGGACGCTCCTTCTTTCCTTGGTCTTTTAAGTTCTTTTTTCTTTCCTTTTTCCTTTATCTTGTTGAGATTTCCTAATTTTCATATTTTATTTTTCTTCAGGTCTTCTTTGATTGGCGTTGAAGTTAAAACTGTAGCGTGCTGCTTCTTTCGGTCCTATCTTGTATTGAGGATAGGTGCTTTCTCTGACAACTTAATGAAATCTTCGATTGCAAACACCTTATCTGACGTATCTTTAGTTTGAGGTGTTGATACAATATCTGGTTCAGGAACTGGTGGATTTTCTTGCTTTGATGTGCCAGGAACTGATAGATCTACTTGCTCCGATGAGTTTGGAATCGACCTTATATCTTCGACTGCATTAGTAACAGCAGTTGAAATAGATTCATCACAATCTTGAATTGCAATAGACTCAGATTGGAGAATTTCAGAGGCAACACATATCGAATCGAAAATACTGAGTTGAAAACAATTCTAGAGAAAACAAAAATAATAACAAACGCAATGATATTTATGTATGAAAAAGAAACTTAATATATAAAATATCTCTACAGGCCTAGTAGGCCCTTGGCTTGATTGTCGCCATGTTACTCCATTAACTGCTTTCATTTTCCAGTAAATAATTTTCATTCTACGTTGATTCCTCTCTGTCTCTTATCCCCATCTTGATCTTGACCTACTTCAAAATCGCCTTTATTTCCTGGGATTAAGTTTCCGAGTTAAGTTTCCTGGGAAGTAAGTTAACATAATCAGGAATTAATTAAAATAAAAAACAAATACCCTTCCAGCGTCGTTCGATGTACGTTATAGTCTAATTTTTCTTGAATTTTCATTATTTTGTGCAGGTTAATTCATAAGCTTGCTCGCACTTTTTCTTGTTCTTCTTCTCTTTGTACTAAAGCTCGTTAGTGAACCTTTCAATATTCGCCTTCATCTTGCCAGTTTTTGATATTTACTAGTTTTTCAGCCTCTCTTCTTACACTGTATTTGGTCCCCCTCTGTGATTCCCCTTACTATTCTCGCCATGTATTCCGCCCATCTGAGTTGCTGAACTCTCACATAATATACAACATCCAGATCTTTTTATAACTGCGTGAGTTAGAAGTTATATTCTTCAAATTCTATTTCACATGACAACAGTTGTTTTGGCGTCGGGATATTTGGAGCTGCTTTCACAGAAATTTAATGCCCTGAATTGCAATATGGCAATAATTTTACCTAAGAGCTCAAATTTCTAAGATACAACATTTTAGTGAAGTGACCAACTAGTCACTGAACACTTCAAAAGCCTCTTTTAATTAAACTCTCTCAATAAAACTCCATCAGTAATCTGTCATCATGTGCGTATCCCATGTTCACTGGTAGCGATCCTCCATATTTTTTAATATGCTAGTGAAATATTTCATCTTGTTCCTCACTGATATCTCCTAAATCTTAAGGAAAACGGTGACTGTGTAAATAGTGCAATCTAATGCTCACGTTACACCCAAGGGATCTGAATGTGTTAAGCATCTTGCTTACCTTCTGCATAGTTTTCAGCTATGCTTTTGCCCAGATAAATTTCAACAACTGCAACAAATGAAGTTGTGGCTTTTCGCTCAGCTCATTCATCGAATTTACGAAGGCAGGATTCTTAATGAGTTGTCTTGTTTGTGGGCCTCTAAATATTCCTGCTTTAATCCTTTCCATACTCAACTGAAGCATTTTCCCCCCATATATGCAAAGCTGGGTCCATTCTTATCAAGAACTTTTACAAACTGCTTTATTAGGCCCAGCTTGATATGTATTGGAGGAAAAATGATTTTCTCTCGTCCAACTAAGGAGTCATTAGTGACATTCTATTTCACAACGTCCATGTTTTCTCTCTTAGACCATTCTTTTCTAACGCAGTGGTGTCTCTGCTATCCCGGAGCACAAGAAGCAAAGATATTTGTGCCGCCACTTTAGAGGCCTTCAAGGAGAAAGTTTACCATTTTTAAATCCATACAAATCACCCATTGGTGTTTATGATACTTTATCTTCTCCAAGACCAAGGCTATGATGTCATATTCTTCTTTCATTTTTGTGGAGTAAGCAATTTGTATTAAACCATATTTGTTCCCATTGTGTAGAAGGATACATTTCAAACTTCACTTTGAGCTGCCAATGTCAAATAGCCGCCAATCACCTGGAAAATATATAGGAATACCCATTTTTCCAGGAGTCCTCTAATTTCATGACAAAATACAAGATTGTCTTCTTGAGAGAAGAATGGCAGCAGACCTTTTTCTCTTGTACCGTAAAAGATAATTTTGGTTTCTTGTTGCAGTAAATTATTGTGGTTCAACCTGAAATCCAGTAATTCAGAAGCTTCTTTTGACAGGTCGAGATCTCTGGTGAGGTCATTTAACTCATCCTTGTTGAAACGTTGAGGAATTGATGACATCCCCACATAATCACTGTCACCTTTATTAGTATCAGAAGGGTGATAAGAAGGGCAATACTCGTCCTCCAGAGCTCTGGTAGCTTGTTATACGTTGGAATCGGCACTTTTTCTGAGTGAGAAACCAGGCATCTTGCAGAGACTAAATCAGGATAAAACCACTTGCTACGATTGTTTCGATTGATTGCAGTAATGTTTCCAAGGCAGAAATAACAGTTATCGAAGTGGTTTTTGGGTTCTCCCCAAACTATCGGTACGCCCAATTATAAATTTTTCTTTTCCCGGTAGTACACTGTCGTAAATATTCTGTACAAGTTCTATAGATCAGATGCGGTGCCCAGGTTGTATTCTATCACCAGACCTAATACCAAAACTCCACATATATAGCAAAACACATCAGGATTATTTACACAACTTCTTCTACTTGAACTCCTTTTATTTCTATTCAATAACACAAATACAACAATCTACAACACAATACGTTTTGGATTAACTTTTTAACAACACTTTCCTAAACACAAATATTACGCGAGACCAACTTCCATCTATCCTGCATGCCGAGAACTCACAAACAAACTTCAACTCTATTTCAAGCGCTTGAGGATACTTCAGTTACCTTAAAAGCAATGCTTATGCCATCTAGTGGAATCTAGTGGATTTTCCTGGAACTAACTCAACGACAGACTGACAATAGGGCAAATATACAGAAACCAATCTTTGAATAAGAATTTTAGAACACCCATACTTGAATGTATTGAATTGAAAAAAAAAACATTGATAGATGAGTGTATGTATCAAAAATAGTAGAGCAGACAGAGAAAAACTGATTTCATATCTAGATTTTGCGTCTCAAATATAGCTAAAATCAGTTTTAAAATCCTAGGCGTCTAAAAGTTTTTCTTTTAGGCCTAGGTTATCATTCACAGCAGCAAAATTTTTTCTGTGTACTCTTATTTTGCGTACTGCAAGCATTTTTTCCGTTTTCTTTGCTATAGTCTACTTTTCAACCAGAAGTCACCACTGGCCGAATGAGTGTTCTATAGATCTTGACTTTCGTGCCCCTTTATATAACTTTCACTCATCACAGGATACACTACAAGAGGAGTAGTTAATTCTTTTATAATAAGGTTTCTAATTTTTCGCATTATTATTTTCATCTAGTTTTTCCTGTCAGATAAGTAAAATCATTTACAACTTCAATATTGTTATTACTGTTTGCCTAGTTCCTTGTGTCACACTACACTATTCAAATTTATAGAAACCATAACTAACAGTTTCGTAAATATACAGACTAATTATAATTGTCATAATAATTTTTAAAAACTCTCTATTCACAGAGCTATTACTAACTTAAAAGCTAAACTCTCTATTCAAAGAGCAAAGAGCTATATATATTAATAAAAAACTCAATTTAGATCTTAAAAAAAACAGTATCCCTTCTGCTTCACCTTCAACATCTGAAAACTCAATTTCAATTTTGCAAATAACACCCTTTCTGACCCACATCGATAGAGGGTCGATACAAAATAAAAATCCCAGCGCTTTCACTCCACAATTCCTGCCGGTTCGACATTAGTTAAACAAGGAATTGGTTGTATTCTTATAGAGGCTCCTAAGAGAAGGCTAAACAAACCCTTTCATTTCCACGAAATATTCTGGATATGAATATTTTCGGAAATTCCAGTGGTCTGTTAAAAATAATCTTCAGGGAGTTAAATTTAGGGGTGGCTTTCTTAAGATTTTTCGAGGCGAAAAGGTCTGAATTTGGGGAACAAATAATATTATGAAAATTGTTTTGGCAGCACCCTCGTTTATTGCGTTTTCGTAAAGGGTCCTGCTTTAGGCAGAAAATGAATATTTAAATAATAGACAAAAGTTGGGATAGACGTAAAAGAGTGGCCCAAATTGAACAACTGAAATAAAACAACTTTGAATTTATTTTATCATTGAATTTTTGAGTATTGAAGTTCACACTCTTCTATTAAATATACCGATATATGCAGCGAACGGAAGAGGTGATAATCGGTAGGCGCCAGATCTGGACAGTACTCTAATACTAGTCTCATTGACGATGGTTGCTGTGTGAAGTAAAATTACTTGGCATTGTAAACAACTTCATTTACACGGTGCAGCTGGGCGAGGGAGCGTTCCTTGTCGAATGTCTTGTTCTTCTCCAGGATTTCCCAGTACACAAAACCCTCCCAGTCCCACCAAACCCAGATCATGGTCTTCTTGGCACGGAGATCTTGCTTAACTCTTGAATACTCAATACAAACAATTTTTTAAAAGTGATTGTTTTAGTGTGAAATAAATAGAACTTTCTGATCCGCAACTTCAAGAATTTGATGCAATTGAGCTTCTACAACATTCAGCATGCAACCCAGGTCTTGCATCATGTGAATTTTCTTTTTTCGTTTCTTACTACACTTGAATTCGTAAAGAGAACTGACACGGGCCCAATAACTTGCTAACCATCTTGACTTACATTAAGGAATTAAATACTAATTATGCTAAAAAACAGGTGTTCTCTTGCGGGTGTTTATCTGATCAAAGTATAGCTAGAAATAAACCAGACAGAAAGAAATTCCTCTTCTGTTAGTTCTCACGCTAAACTTTTCCGTACAACAAATATTACATGAATGGCTGTAAAGAATATTCATTTTCTCACATAATGGACCATCTGGGGAAATGTTTCTGCGTATTTTCCTTTTGAAATCCATCCGGTCTTTGTCGTGATTCTATTCGACCGACGTGATGGGGAACAGATTCCAATAAAAAACGAATTAAATGTAAACTTTTGCGGTATGTAGACGTTTAAATGCGAAACTTTTTCCATCTACCCCATCGAATGAACGATTTTGTTCGGTTTTTTTTGCGAAAAGGAGAGGAGAGGGAGATGGATATAAATTAATTCTGCCGGTTGTAAAAGTTTAATTTTGGCCGTTAGTTTACGCAAAAAGGAAAAACACGAAATTGATTTAAACGGAAACGATGGCGGATGGGGATTTTGCGCCTGTTTGCCCAATTCGCGAATAAAAGAACTATTTATTTTGCTACAATAGGCGTGCAGTTCTCCTTTTCCTTCGATAATTGCTGAAAGCTTCAGTTTTATGTGCGATAGTAATAAAAATTCGTCAAATTTTATCCCGACGTTGACCAAGCCGGATAGATTCGCATGTCTTCAAAATAATGTTTATCGTAGTGATATTCTGGTGGAATATGAAAAAGCACTTGTAGATTTCTTATCTCTTAAAATACATATACATATATTTATGGAACATCAATTCAAATGTTTCTTTACCGAGCTTGAAACAAAGCTTAATATTAGCTTTATTCCATATTGTTTTTGCGACGAGGTGGTAAAAGGTACTGTCACTTTAAAGGCAATAACTTGACATTGATCGATTCTAATGATGGCGGGCTCGTTTTATAGAGGAGATATACAATTTTCAGATTATATAAGATGACTTTTTAGTGTGTCCAATCTTTAAATCCATATAAAACAACAACTAAATTAGATACCTTGAAACTATTTATTTTATGTGAGATAACATTCTATGGTATTAATGTTAAAAAACAGTTTCCGACAAACGTCCACCGTGGCTACATGCTGGTTTATTTTTTTTTCCTTTATTTGGGTATTTCGCCACTATCTAAAACTCAAAAAATATCAAAAATACCTGTTCTTATTTAAAGAAAGAATCACTGGGTAAAAACAAAAAACCAAACGGAGACAAATTTCTCAGTGATTCTTTTTTGTAATAAATTTGCCTAACGAACAAAATATTAAAGATATATCATGTCATGTCATTCTCCATCTTCTTTTGGATGTCCCTTTGTTCTTTAGACATGTCCTCATTTATATAAACCCTTTCATTCTTTAATCGTTGCAATTTATGCTTGTTTTTCATGATTATATGTTTGTGGTTCCCATTTTCTAATTCTATTAGACATACTTTACTGCTCAATATTTTGGCGTGCTTAATTGTTATATCCACTTCTAGATAGATTACATAAATTCGTACATACGCTGCTTCAATGTGTCTTCATAGGTTAATATATTCAATCCTTGCACTGTTATGATATATATATATATATATATATATATATATATATATATATATATATATATATATATATATATATATATATTGATTTAACTATAGTTGGCGATATGACACATTAATATATAATTAGTTAAAATATTATTATCTATTTCCTTAATTATTTCGCTTTTCACATAGCTTTGTTGAGGTACTCCCAGAATAGAAAATGTTTACCGCCTAAAAGCTACTTTTCCACCAGACTACTACCTAACACGAATCAAAGTAAAATTCACTCCAAGGAGAATTCATCAGAAGAAGGCACATCTACAGAAATTCGACACGAAAAGGATCAAGGAATCCAACATAACAGAGGAATGGGAAAAGGAACAGGCAGATACATGGCAAAAATTCCACAAAAAAAATACACAAAAAGCACAGGAACTGATCCCATTGAAAAAGAACACAAAACATCCGTGGTGGGACACGGAATGCGAAAGTGCATTGCAGCGACGCAAACGAGCATTTCAGGAGTACAACAGTAAAAAATCCCCAGAAAGCCAACAGTTCTTTAACGAGACTAGAAAACAGACCACCAAAGTTATTAGGCAAACTAATAGGAAGTACATGAAGGAACAATTAGACTCTATAGAGGAGAATTTCCGCAATTATAACACAAGAGACTTTTATAGGACTTTCGCAAGTGAAATCCCTGGGTACACACCACAAAATCTTTGCTTTAGAAAACGGAATGGGACATTAGCGCTAAACAATCAGGAGAATTGTCAGGAGCTGGCACACTATTTTTCTGATCTCCTCAATTGTCCCGAACGCGACACAAGATTCCCCAAGGAAAATTGTATCTATACCCACTTAGAATTACCACCACCAACACAGGAAGAGATTCACAAGCACATACAAAAACTGAAGAATAACAGGTTGTCAGGTGTTGATGGTATCACCGCGGAACTATTGAAAAACCTCGGACCAAACTCACTGCGGGAACTCATGCAAATTATCACGAACATCTGGCAAACAGAAAAATTACCAGATGAATGGAAATGTGCTCTTATACACCCGCTGCACAAGAAAGGAGACAGAACAGATGTGAACAACTACAGAGGAATCTCCTTACTACAAGTCACTTACAAAATCTTCTCAGCATACCTTCTCCAGACAGCATAGGAACAACTAGAACACAAAATTGGCGAGTTCCAGGCAGGCTTTCGCCCTGGTCGCTCATGCACTGAACAAATATTTAACTTAAAAACAATACTGAAATTCAAAGCTATCAGGAACGTCCCAATCATCTGCACGTTCGTTGACTTCAAGAAAGCATACGACTGCATTGTCCGAAAATATCTGTTCAACATCCTAGAAGAACAAGGATTCTACCCCAAAACACTACGATTGATCAAGCAGACACTGACCGACACAATCTCTAGAGTGAAATTTATGGGAGAAATTTCCGAACCCTTCCTGATTAAAACCGGGGTACGCCAAGGAGATGGGTTATCCCCATTCCTCTTCAACCTGGTCCTGGACAAAGTCATAAGGGAATGGGAAGAGGAACTAAAAAATCAAGGACACTGGAAACCAATACGAGGACGAACCAAAAATAACATAGAAATATCATGTCTAGCCTTCGCAGACGACCTAGCCATACTCGCAGACAATGAAAAAAGGGCAAACAGATCGAAGTCCTCAAGGAAAATGCAGACAAAGTCGGCCTACAATCGAAAACCGAATTCTTCTGCTCAAAATTAAATGTCCAAAATTTGAACACCAAATACGGCAAAATAAATAGGGTCACTTACTTCAAATACCTGGGCGAGATCCTCGAACTCACAGGAGGAGAGAAGATATCACAGAAGACTCGATTACAGAAGATGAAGAGGGCATACGGCAAGTCACACAATATCTACAATAAGAAATGCCTATCCACATACGCAAAAATAAGACACTACAACACAGTAATCAAACCAGAGGTACTATACGCAAGCGAGACACTTACTCTCCATACAAAAAGCGGCATTGAAAACATATTAAAAGAAGAACGCAAAATTATGAGGAAAATTCTCGGCCCAAAACTGACAAAGGAAGGATACAGACTACATTCCAGAAAGACCACAAAGAGAATGTTCAACGTAGCGGCGGGCATAAGAAAAAGATGGCTGAAATTCTATGGACATATCAATAGACTCCCACCGACAAGACTCACCAACAGAATTTTACGTACATACAAGGAGTCAAGTCAACGGTACCATGGATCGCACAAGTCAGAGGTGATCTGGGAAAGGCACAAATGAGTCCGACAGACATTGAGGATAGAAGAACGTACAGACCCAAAATAGATATGTGGAACGTTGCATCAGAGAGCGAAGTTTCGAGGAGATCGGGAACAAAGTGAACGGAGGAGAGAAAGAGAATCCACGGAGAAAGGGTGAGAGAGGTGTGGAGGATCAGAAAGAACACTCGAAAATGAGTCAGAATGCTTTACGTGATCCAACCGGGTCTATACGCACCTAATAATAATAATATATATTGACTTAACTTAGTTAAAGAAAATGTAATTTAAAGTTTAACTGGAAAATTATAACGAAAAATAGTTGGCGATATGACACATTAATATATAATTAGTTAAAATATTATTATCTATTTCCTTAATTATTTCGCTTTTCGCATAGCTTAGTTGAGGTACTCCCAGAATAGAAAATGTTTACCGCCTAAAAGCTACTTCTCGCTAATCCGATAGCCGGCCACGAATTAGCGTTCTTAAAATAAAAATGGTGTTGCGAAAATGTCGCTAAACCGTATACAAAAAATATAACTCCAAAAAAAGAAAATGAAAAAGAAATCCTGCTTGTATAGCTACAAATAAATAAAATAATAATTATTCATAAATATATATACCGCCATCTGACATATACATCGTAAAGTTTAACATGTTGACTGTATATGTAGTCAGAAAAAATTGTCCTATGGACGCTATTTGTGTTGTTTAGTGTTATTTCATCTTAGCCAAAAAATTTAATTAACTCTTGTGTTTTCTACAAATTTCGACGTAGATTATCTCAACAGTGCGTCGATCAACTTACTTCGACTTTTGACGATGGATCACCATCTAAAACCACTCTATATCACTGGTTTAGTGAATTGAATCGCAGTTGTCGTTGCCCACGGACGAATTAAAAGAAAGTCATCCGAACATCGATACTGTGCGTAAACTGATGAAACAAGGTCGTCATGTGGCATACCCCGAGATTGAAACATCCCTGAGCATTAGTATGACAGGCATACACAAGATTTTACATGAACATTTTTCCGTTAAAAAGATTTGTGCGCATTGGGTTTTGCATAATTTAGCAATCGCTCAAAAAAAGGCTCGTGTCCATTGGTGCAAAGAAATGTTCAAAAAATACAATCGTGGTATGTCAAAAAGCCGTTTATAACATAACAAGAGCAGTCGAGTGTATGGGTTTTTCAAAATGAGCCAAACCCAACAAAAGTTGTTCGCGCAAGAAACACTTCGAAGCAAATTGTCGCCTGTTTTTTTTTTTGATAAATGGGCATGTGGCTACAGCACTAGAGAATCGTAGAACGGTCAATTCTGAATGGTACATAACCATTTATTTTCCAGAAGTCTTTGAAGAAATAAGTAAAAAACAGCCAGCGACGCAGCTCTCACACATCTGTATCTCTTATTCATCTTCACCAGCTCTCACACATCGGAATGAACAACTCAATATTTGACCGGTCAAAACATCGAATTGATGGATGGATGGATTGATTATCATCCCTCAGTCCTATACACTCCAGTCTACAGCCTTGATTTGGCACCCAATGTTTTCTTTTTGTTCCTGTCCGTGAAAAATAAACTACGAGGTCAAGAATTTACGACCTCCGAAGAAGCGGTTGATTCGTTTAATGTCTGATTTCCCAAGATAAATAAAATCCACTTTTGTAAACCGTACTATTAAGATAGATATATTAGATGCATATTACATTAATTTGATTAGATTTTTAATAAAAATTAATATTAAAAAAATTAATAAATATTAACTTAATAAAATTAAAAGTTTTTAAAATTCTTGCATTTAAATATCACTAACTTATTTTTAATCCTGGGGTCTGCTAAGATTATTTGACCGCAACCATGGGTCGATAAAGGGAACATTTTGTCGAAAAGAGTAGTTATAGAGTAGAGATAGTAGGAATAATACAACTCATTCTTTTAAAATATCTTTAAAAGTTATTTCAGTCTGTATAAATCTAATTTGATCCATCAATTTACAATTAAAAATAATGGTTGGGACTTATAAACCCAATATTATAGCAAAACATCGTAGAAAATATGTCACAGTACCATTTTTCTAACAAGTTAAAATAACATTCTCTACCTCTACCTCGTTATTTCCCTTTCACCATCACATTGTTACCGTAATTCGGAAATAGAAAATTTCACCCGTCTGAAAGCCACTTTTCGCTAATCCGCTGGCTCGTCGCAAATTAGCATTCTGGTGAAAAAATTTCAAAATTTCGCCGCAAAACTGTCGCGAAATCCCTATACGAAAATATTAATCTTTGTTGTATTTTTTTCTTTTATTTATACAGATATAAAGAACATTGTGGACATTGGATACACAAAATATAGAATACATATATATATATATATATATATATATATATATATATATATATATATATATATATATATATATATATATATATATTATATATATATATATATATATATATATATATATATATATATATATATATATATATATATATATATATATATATATATATTCAATATGAAGAAATCGCCAACAATGTACTTCAAACGGCTGCTTCAATAGCACCAGAATAATAATTTCTCAAACAAACAAAAATCTCCAGTGAGATCATTGATGTAATGAAGAAACGGCGAGCAATGAGAAATGCAGGTAGTCTTTTTGGCAGGGTCGAGTACACTGAGCTCTGCAAAACTATAAGAATATTTATCAGAGAGGACACGCGCCGATTCAATATGTAGCTAGTGCAAAAAACCGTGGAAGAAAACAAAGGAATTAACAAAGCTAAACAGAAGCTGGGAAACAAAAGAACGCAAATATATGCTTTAAAGCGTGAGGATGGCATAGTGTGCAGGGCGCGTACCCAAATGTTAGAAATTGTCAGAAAATTTTATTCCCAGTTATATAAAGATCAGAACCAATCAAAGACAACAATACCCACGGAAGAACAAATGCCAGATATCCTAGTGGAGAAAGTAACAAATGCTATAGAATCGTTGAAAAACGGCAAGGCTCCAGGAAACGACAGTGTAACTGTCGAAATGCTAAAAGCTGGTGGTCAGACGTTACATAAAACACTGGCAAAATTATACTCAAAATGCCTCAAAGAACAAAAAGTACCTGACTTATGGAAAAATGCAGAAGTGATCCTTTTACATAAAAAAGGAGCAAAGGGAGATTTAAAGAACTACCGCCCAATAAGTCTCCTATCAGTAATATACAAAGTTTTCACTAAGATAATTTCTAAAAGAATATTAAAAAACTGAATGACGCACAACCAAGAGAACAAGCAGGATTTAGAAGTGGATTCAGTACAATGGATCACATCCAGGTTGTACAGCAGGTCATAGAAAGGCACAACGAATACGCCATGCTACTGTGCTTGGCTTTTATCGACTACGGAAAAGCATTTGATTCCATCTCAAAGTATGCGATAATGGATGCACTGCTTAGCCAAGGTGTAGAGAGAGCCTATGTAAACCTATTAGAATCGATATATGATGGAGCTACAGCCACAATTCATCTTGATGATCTTGAAGTGGGAATTAATATAGAACGAGGTGTACGGCAGGGTGACGCAATATCGCCTATTCTTTTCTCGGCTGGCCTTGAAGAAGTATTCCGTAAACTGGATTGGGAACAGGATGGTGTAAAGATCAATGGTGCAAATTAAACCATCTTAGATTTGCAGATGATATTATTCTCATTTCACAAGACCCAGAGGAGCTGGAAAGACGCATATAAGAACTGCAAGGGGCTGGCGAACCATTTGGCTTGAAAATAAACCTGAAGAAGAGTCCGGTTATGTTCAATAACTTCGCTCAGGACAGAAGAATTTCAGTTTTAGGAAGGGATTTAGAGATTGTGGACAGCTTTATATATCTTGGGCAGAGGATTTCAATGGAGGGGAATACCGCCCGGGAGGTGGAACTGCGTGTTAAATGTGGCTGGAAGGCATTTGGTAGGCTCAACATAGTGTTTAAGAGCAGACTCCCACTTTGCCTGAAAAGAAAAGTCTTCGATCAGTGCGTTCTACCCGTTATGACATACGGAAGTGAAACCTGGACACTCAGATCGCAATCAATTTAAAAACTTCGGGTTGCACAGAGCGGAATGGAAAGATGTGTGCTTGGCATTACAAGACGAGACAGAAAGTCTTGCGCATGGATCAGGGAACAAACAAAAGTCTGTGACATAATTGGAAGAGTAAAGCGATTGAAATGGAGATGGGCAGGCCATATAGCGAGGCGATGGGACGACAGATGGACCAAGGCAATCCTGGAGTGGATACCGCTTGATCGCAAACGTCCGCGAAGAAGACCGAAAGCACAATGGATTGATGACATCGTTAAGTATATTGGACCTGAGTGGCAGAGGAAAACCCAGGACCGTGAAAGTTGGAAGCATACTGGAGAGGCCTTCCTCCTGCAGTGGATCGATACAGGCTGATGATGATGATGATGATGGTGATGATGATAAGTCGATCAGCGCAGTGCTCCATGCGACGACAACCCTAAGTACTCCGGAAGGGCGGGAGGTATTCCGGAGGCCCCGTGAGAGGCACCCTTGCCCCGGGTGTCATACAGTCCTCGCCACGGGTCGCACAACAGCTTGACTTGGGGACACTCGGGGACCCCGGGGTCCTCAGACCCGAACTTGGTAAAACCAAGCCCCCTGGGGGGTTTAAGAGTAGACTCCCACCTTGTCTGAAAATAAAAGTTTTGTGAAAATAGTACATGAAATTATCGCCTGCGATGTAAATTCGGCTGTGAGATGGATAGCGGAGGAATTAAATACGATCAAAAACAAATTCACGAAATTTTGATAAAAGATTTACGCAAACGTCAAGTCCGTGCTCGATTTGTTTCTCACGTATATTGTTTGTTTGTTGTTTGTTTCTCACGTTTCTCTCACGTCATGCTCTCTCACATGTTTTCGCTGACATACCATCAGATGGCGTATATCATTTAAGACGTGAGAAACAAATCGAGCACGGATTTCAGACAAGGTGGGAGTCTACTCTTAAACCCCCCAGGGGGCTTGGTTTTACCCGAGTCTCCCCAAGTCAAGCTGTTGTGCGACCCGTGGCGAGGACTGTATAACACCCTAGGCAAGGGTGCCTCTAACGGGGCCTCCGGAATACCTCCCGCCCTTCCGGAGTACTTAGGGTTGTCGTCGCATGGAGCACTGCTCCGATCGACATATAATTCTTCCTTACTCGTGGGAATATACATAACTTAAACCCTTTAAACTTTCCAACCCCTGGGGCTAAACGCCCCCGGATCGCGTCTCCGCCAATTCTACCTTCCCCTGTATACAGATACTTTATAATAACCAGAAACGAATTAGACTTTACCACCACTTCCCCATTGTTCATCCATAAAGCTCTGATGGACGCTGTTGGTCCTCTCGCGGAAGTTAAGAAGCTCCGCGACGGCACCTTGCTCACTCGTGCTGATAACGAAAAAATATCCAAGAAATACAGCCAATTAAAGATTTTGGGCGGAATCCCAGTGACTTCCACGCCCCACAGAACATTAAATTTTTGCAAAGGAGTAATTTTTGCACCGCAACTTGCCCCCTGCACAGAGGAAGAGATCTTAGAAAACTGAAAAGAAATGGGAGTCACGGAAGTTAAACGAATCAAAACCAAAAAAGATGGCATATTATCCTCTTCCAACAGCATAATTCTCAACTTTAGACTTCATTCTCTCCCAACCAAATTAACCAAATTATTATAATATATTACATTAGTTATATTACTATATATATTACTATTATATATTATTACTATATATTACATTATAATTATATTACTTATATACCAAATCCTTTGAGATGTTTTAACTGTCAGAAGTTCGGACACATTTCGCCACGCTGCATTACTGCTGCTATTTGCCCTTCTTGTGGCGCCACTTCTCATGGCGATGATACCTGCACTCCCCCCGCCTAAATGCACAAATTGCGAAGAAAATCATTCCCCTAGATATAGGGGATGCCCAGTATTTAAGAAAGAAATGGAAATTCAGAGACTAAAAGTTATAGAAAAAATATCATACTTCGACTCTAAGTCCCGACTCAAACCAGTACAGCCATCTTTAGGACACACTTATGCAAACGTCACCGCTAAAGCTAGAGCAACTACCTCATCCGCTACTCAATGCAATCTTGACATGGAACCTCAGTACGCTACTCCGCCAAAAAGTACGTCGATCGACAAAGTCGAAAATTCGGTAAACCATCCCCTCCCCACTCCTCCCCCTTCTCACCCAAAACCCTCCAACAATATCCTGCTTACATCAATCCCCCCCTTCCTCTTCCAACAACCAGCTTTCCTTTACCAATACTCCCTCCCCCTCAGCCACTCCACTTCCCAACAATGCCCCCGCCCACAAACCTTGTCCCACAAAACCTCCTTCCACAAAACCCCCTCCTTTATCCCCTGGCTCCCTCCCCCCAAAACCCCCTCCTCTATCCTCTGGCCCCCTCTCCCGCAACAGTTCTACTTCTTCTGTCCGCTCATCATCAACCGACAGAATGGACTTTGAACCTCCCCCTAATCGTTCAAATAATACTCATTCTTCCAAATCACAACAAAAATCCAGAAAATAAAACTCGAGAACAGACTTTGCATCCTTTTCTTCTAACACAACATTCAATCCCATCATACAATGGAATATCAATGGCTTATTCCATCACTTTGAAGAACTTAAACTCATTATCAGCAGATAATGAGCAAAAAAAAAATGATAAAAAGCAGAGCAAACCTGTTCTAATCCTCCAACAGGAAACCAATCTCAAAATCGGATCCACAGTCACCTTCAAAAACTACAATATCAATAGAAAGGATAGACAGAATGCTGAGCGAGCATCGGGCGGTGAGGCTATTATGTCCCATACCTCCCTAGATGCAACTCCTATCAACCTTAACATAAATCTCGAGGCCGTAGCCGTTTCAATTCAAATGGATAGACAAGTGACTATTTGCAGTCTCTATCTTCCACCGGGCTCCCCAGTTTCCTTTCTAGACTTACGAACACTAATCACTCAGCTACCTCCGCCATTCATTGTATGCGGGGATTTTAACGCCCATAACCCTTTATGGGATCCTTTATACAAGACCTTATTGAGACTTTTGATATTTCACTAATGAACTCTAAAACCCCCACTCACATAGCCTTCTCGTCTGGTTCCTTATCCTCTCTGGATTTATCCTTGTGCTCGTCTTGTATCCTTCCTTTCCTGCAGTGGAGCGTCATTGACGATTTGCACGGAAGCGATCACTTTCCGATCCTTATTTCATCGCTGAATTGGTCTCCACATTCCTCTCCCAAAATGGTTTCGAACATAGCAAAAGCTGATTGGGAACTATATCAAAAAACAATTCAACATCCTATATATATTCCGGGCGACCTTGATGGCAATCTTCACCGCTTAATTTCATCAATAAGAAACGCAGCCAGTCAGTCCATTCCCTCGTCATACATTTCTCCTCATCGTCCCCCCATTCCTTGGTGGAACGATGAATGTAAAAAAGCCATAATCGAAAGGAAATCATCTTTAAATCGCTTCAAACACCACCCCACACAAGAAAATTTTATCAACTTTAAAAGATGTCGCGCCAGAGCCAAACGCATTATATCAGATTCCAAACGTTCATCATGGAACCGGCTGATCAGTTCCATGAATCATTTATCATCTTGCTCTGAGTTCTGGGGCAATGTACGTAGATTCAAGGGCAAGCCTTCCCGTCACATATACGGCCTTTTTGGAGAATGGAGCATGGCTAACAGAAAGAATCGACATAGCTGACTGCTTTGCCCGCCACTTTTCGAACATCTCTAGCGATCAAACTCTTGATCCTCAATTTATAAACTACAAAAAATCCCATGAACTTCCACTAAATTTCTCGGAACCACTTACATCTCCCATTAATAAGCCATTTTACATGAGAGAGCTTTTACATGCACTCTCAAAATGTCGATCTAGCGCACCCGGTCCACATAACATCCTAGTCCCCATGATATCCCATCTACCACTCCCAATCATGGAATTTCTACTCTCTATATATAACGACCTTTGGTGTAACAATAACTTTCCCCAATCCTGGAGAACCTCAATCCTCATTCCTCTACGAAAAAATAACAAACCATGCTCCTCCCCTCTAGGATACCACCCTATAATGCTCACTAGCCACCTAAGCAAAATCATGGAGCGCATGGTACTCTATAGGATGTCAGATCCACATTAGATCACCTCGTCGGATTTGAGGGGGACATTTGGAACTCCTTCTCTAAAAGCCACCATCTACTCGCAACATCCCTAGACCTTAAGAGCGCATTTGATACGACATGGAGATATAACATCATGAAATCACTGTTGGACTAAGAGGAAACATTATGTACTTTATATACAACTTTTTACAAAAACGCTCTTTCGCGGTTGGAATAGATGGCATAACATCCGCAAATTTCCCTCTGCAAAATGGCGTTCCACAGGCGTCGGTGCTCAGCCCCACACTTTTCAATGTCGCAATAAATGGAATAACAAAATGTTTTGACCCCGGAATAACATACCGAATGTACGCCGACGACCTATTGCTATATTACTCCTCCCCCACTCCTAGAGTCTGCGAGAGAAAAATTCAGTCTAGTCTCAATCAACTTTCTACCTGGGCTCAAACTTCCGGTTTTACATTTTCTGCCGCTAAATCATCTTCCATACATTTCTGTAAAAAGCGAAACTGTCCTCGTCTACATAATCTCACGCTAACAAATCAACAAATTCCCTCAAATCTGACTGTTAAGTTTCTGGGTCTAATATTTGATAGCAGATTGCCACGGAGAGAACACATCACTTACCTAAAATCTGAGTACAACAAAGCCATTGGCATACTTAAATGGTTTTCCCACCCGAAATGGGGCTTACCAACCTCTTCTCTTTTTCATCTATACAAATCATTAATTAGACCTAAACTAGACTACGGTAGCATCGTATACTCATCTGCCCCCATCTCCTACCTCAGACCTTTAGACACGATTCAACACTCTGCTATCAGAATGTCCCTGGGTGCCTTTCGCACAAGCCCGGTCAACAGCATGCACTGCATATCAGAAGTGGAGCCTCTAAAATACCGTCGGATTGATCTACTTTTTAAATAGGCAACCTCATTGAAATTCAGGCCATTCGTCTCCACACATAATATCTTTTTCCGTCCTCTTCTGCATCCCGATCCCATAAATGACCCAAGCGCCCATGGAGCAGGTCAAAGACTTTCCTTCCTATCTCGGGACTTTGCTTTCGACCTTCCAGAATGCATCTCCTTAAAACCCCCATCTATTCCGCCATGGAACCTCCCAATTCCTTATATCGACAGCTCACTCTTAAAATATGATAAAAGACATATTAATCATCAAATTATTAAAAATAGTCTAAAATGCATCCTCTCCAACTTAACCCCCCAGATATAATATACACAGATGGCTCCAAGTCCACGAATGGCGTAGGCAGTGCCTTTATGCATCAAAATTCATTCACCCTTTTTAAGCTACACTCAAGCAGCACCATTTTGACTGCTGAATTATTAGCCATCAAAGAGGCCTTAAATTTTATCTCCTCCAGTCACCACAACAAGTGGGTGATCTGCAGTGACTCCCTAAATGCGCTTCAAAGCCTGATGCAAACGTACCCTCGATCACCACTGGCTGTCGACTCCCTCGTTCTGCTACACAATATCTTCTCTGTAGGCACCAAAGTCACTTTTGTCTGGGTCCCAAGCCACGTGGGAATCACAGGTAATGAATTGGCTGATCATCAAGCCTCACGCGCAACCTTGGAAGGCATAAATGTACCTCTTACCCTCTCTCTTAAAGATCTACAAAATTTCGCCAGTGCTACTGTTCGAAGCAAAATACAAGAAGATTGGGACCTCCAAGGCCTTAATAACAACAAATTGTGGCACATTAAAAAATACTTCTTCACTGGTGGAACAAATTCACATACCAACAGATCCGTCTCGGTCATATGGAATCGCTTGAGGATTGGCCACAGCAGGCTAACACACGAATACCTACTTAACGGCGAAAACCCCCCAACATGCATTTTCTGCGGTTTATCTTTGACAATTCGCCACATCCTGACAGAATGTCGAGCAATCAACTACACCATGTTAAAGCACAACATTGGTAATGATTTGTCAGAGACCTTATCAATAAAATCTATACCACAACTATTAGATTTTCTTAAGGAAATAAAATTGTACAATCATATTTAAACCATTACAATCAATTTTATTTAATTAACCACACAGAAATTAATGATTACATTATATTTCACCACATATGTTCCTTACTTACTTGTACACCATTTTAACCTATACACACTATTTATTATTGTAATACTCAATTATTTACTCATACCCACCCATGCGTTTGTACAACGTATATATTAATGTTTGTGATTTAATTAATGTTTGTCATTACCACCGAATGAAGATGATATAATTAGGCAAATCAAGCGGCTTAAAAATAACAAAGCTTCTGGTGAAGATGGAATCACTGCGGAACTTTTGAAATCCGCTGGTCCAGGTACAATCAGGGAAATAACCAAAATTCTACAAGAAGTTTGGCGAACCGAACGGATTCCGGAAGATTGGAAAGATGCTCTAATCCATCCACTACATAAGAAAGGAGATAGAACGGATGTAAACAACTATAGAGGGATATCTCTTCTCCCAGTTTGTTACAAGATTCTATCTCAATGTCTACTAGACAGAGCACAGGGACAGTTAGAACCGAAGATTGGTGAATATCAAGCAGGTTTTCGACCGGGCAGATCCTGCCCTGAACAGATCCTGAATCTGAAGTTGATTCTAAGACATCAAAAACTGTACAATAAAAATCTCGTCTGTACATTTGTGGATTTCAAAAAAGCATATGATTCTATTGACCGCGAATCTTTATTCCGAATCTTGAAAGAACAAGGACTAGATCTGAAAACGCTGGCAATTATTAAAGCAACGTTAACTAACACAAGGTCAAAAGTTAAATTCATGGGTGAGATTTCGGAGCCCTTCGAAATTAAAACTGGAGTGAGACAAGGGGATGGACTCTCGCCACTTTTATTTAACTGTGTTTTAGAAAAAGTAATACAGGAGTGGCGTGAAAAAAAGTCGGCCCTGAATATTGACCAGCCCATTAAACTGGGGAGAACCAACATTAAAATTGATTGTCTGGCATTTGCTGATGATCTAGCAATTTTAGCTCAAGATGTATTAACGGCGCAGAAACAGATTGAAATCCTAAAAGAAACAGCCGAAAATGTAGGACTCCAAATTTCCTTTGAAAAGACACAATACATGACCTGCAACAGACTAAGAACGCCATTTCTAAAAACAAAATATGGTAACATCAGACGAGTCTCTCAATTCAAATATTTGGGTGAAATAATCATGGAAAATGGGTTGGAAAAAGCGGCCAATAAGGGTAGATGTCAAAAAATGGAAACGGCATTGAGACTTACACAAAACATTTACAACAAAAAATGCCTATCTAAAAACACAAAACTGAGACATTACAACACAGTTATTAAGCCAGAATGTCTATATGCTGCGGAAACGCTCATTTTGAATAGAAAGAGGGACATCGAGGACATTGAAAAGAAGGAAAGAAAAATCATAAGAAAAATCCTAGGGCCCAAACAAATAAATAGCACAACATACCGACTTCGACAAAACCAAGAAATCAAACAATACACAGATATACATAGCGATATGAGAAAACGAAGACTGAAGTTTTACGGACACATAAAACGGATGAATCCGAGTAGGTTAACTAGACAAATAGTCGAATTTTATGAAAATAGGAGTAAAGCTAAAGTGGAAATAATTAAATGGATTGCTGCAATTAAAGAGGACCTAAGATCAGCAAATATTACACAAAGTGAAATTCAGGATAGAGGCTGTTTCAGACACAAGGTTAACGTTTGGAAGGTTGGCCAGAGAGAAAAATGTAGGAAGACTGGAACAACTTGGTCTGACGAAAGGAAACAAGCTCATAGCGAAAGAATGAAATCAGTATGGGCACAAAGGAAGGCTAACAACAACAAACGCCTCTAATTGTACTTCGCGTGGTCCACCAGGGCCCATACGTGAATAATAATAAATAATAAATGTTTGTGATTTATCATTATTTGTACATACAACACTCATAATTTGACCACATGGATCCTGTTATGCCGCTAAATAGCCGTTGACGCTGATGCGGCTGATATTAAATTCTTCTTCTTCTACTCTTAAACACTATGTTGAGCCTGCCAAATGCCTACCAGCCACAATCTTCAAATCTCTTCCTAAAACTGAAATTATTTTGTCTTCAACAAATTTATTAAACATATCTGACTCTTTTTCAGGTTAATTTTTAAGCCAAATGATTCACCAGCTCTTTGCGACTCTTGTGCAGCTCGTCCGAGTCTTGTGAAAGGAGAAAGATATCATCTGCAAATCTATGACGGTTTAAATTTACACCATTGTTGTTTACACCATTCTGTTACAGAATTCCAATACAGATTATACTGCCATACTCCTTGCTCTACATTAATGCCCAGTTCAAGATCATCAAAGTGAATTGTCGTTGTAGCTCCATCATATATTGATCCTAATATGTTTACATATACTTTGTCTATCGCTGGCTAAGCAACGTATCCATTATGGCGTTCTTTGAGGAGTCAAATGCTTTTTCATAGTCGATAAAAGCCAGGCACATTGATATGGTGTATTCGTTGTGCCTTTTAATGGCCTGCCTCACAACCTGGATGTGATCCATTGTACTGAATTCTACTTCTAATCTTGTTTGTGCGTTATTCAGTGTTCTTAATATTCTTTTAGATATTATATTCGTGAAAACTTTGTATATTACTGATACGAGGCTTATTGGGGGATAGTTCTTTAAATCTTCCTGTGATCATTTTTTTATGTAAAAGGATCATTTCCGTGTTTTTTCAAAAGTCAGGTCCTTTTTATTCTTTGCGGCATTTTAGCAGTATAACTTGACCAGTTTTTTATGTAACGTCCGACCACCAGCTTTTAGCATTTCGACAGTTACACTGTCTTTTCCTGGAGTCTTGCCGTTTTCCATCGCTAGAAGCATTTGTCTTTTGAAGCATTTTCTTTTGAAATGTCCCTCATTTTCCTTCGTCGTCGACTCTTTCTCCACTTTGTCACTTTCGCTTATAAATGATATTTTTAGTAATCTCTTGCGAGGCTTCGTCGCTACTGCCTGAAATTTGCTTCTGAGAATATTCGTCCAAACTTAACTTAACTTGGAATATTTTGAAATTTATATTCTTTTCAAAAAACCTTGTCCAGCCCATAGTATATTGGGTGATTTTTTTAAGGTATCCGAAATCTAAATTCAAATAAAATAACAACCAAATTAGATGACTTGAAACTATTTATTTTATTTGAAATAATAATAATATTAATGGGCATTATTGGCTCCGCTGCTATTTCTGACAAAGTGCATTGTAAAGTCTCATGTTTGCATTTGTCCGAATTATGTTGACTTTCAAGACGTCAAATTTGCCCTCTTCTTGTCTTAGTACCATTACATCAAACACATTTGCAATCTTACATCTTTAATACACGTTTTAAACTCACAGACAGAAACAAAAAAAATATTCCTAATTTCATCCAAGGTATTTGTTGTGGCTCATGCTATCAATCAACTTTGTCAGGAGATATATTATTTATAAGCATTCTTGTGGTTATGATTGCATGCATTTCACTACATAGCTTTTTGTTGTCTAGACCAACGTAGATACGACATTCAAATAACGTACTGTTCTTAAATCTTTAATTATGTCTCTACCTAATAGTAACAAAAGTCAGATCAAAGCACTGCGTCGAAATGCCTGTATCATTGTACGCGCTTCAAAACCTACCCCAGTCAAAAGACAAATAAACCTAATTAGTCAGTTATTTCGCTTTTAAGATTGCATTGTTTCGTAATCCCGAAACGGAAAATTTCTCCCTTCTAAAAACCACTATTTCCGAATCCTTTAGCCTTGTCGCGAATTAGCGTTCTACTGAAAAAGTTAGAAAGCACCGCAATGCTGTCGCGAAACCCTGACAAAAGGATATAATTCTACGGTTTTTTCTCTTTCATTCAAAAAAAAGGTTGCTGATAAAAGCCCAACTTTTTTCCGGTTCAATTTGCTTTTCATTAAAGTTTAACAATGACGTCGGTTATGACTTTTAAAGTTAGTTCTAATTTTTCATTAACAGCTAAATATTGATACCAAGGCAATCAAAATCAAAAACTGGAAATTTAAAAACAAAATTTTTTTTGTAGTGTTATTTAGCAATATGGTGCTATGATCATAAAATAAGTGGTCTTTTACATAAAACCCAAATTAATTTATTTATTTATCCAACTTAATTTTGTCCCTTTCAAAGTAATCCTGCGATTTTTTGGTGTGTGAATTTCTGTTAGGGGTTGCTGTCAAATCATCATGGCATATGAAATATCTGGAAAAGCATTGTGGAATGTTTAACTTCAGAGTAAATTGCAAATTGTCGAAATTTATTTTCAAAATCAGTGTTCTATGCGCCAGTGCGTCAGTGTTCTATAGAGTCTTATATATATTCCCCATAATCGCCCAACCCAATGATGTATTTACGGAGTTATCGACAAATTCCAAAAGCATTTCACGCTGCTCGATATTAAAACAAAAACACAGTGTGTTCTGAGGAAAATAACGCTGCTTTTGCTGGCTATGTTGATGAAGATTCAGATTTATCAATTCGTTAATGGGGATCATTACAGAGCGATGATCAATGATTATTTAATTCCGAATTTGAATGGTATTGATCTGAAGATGTGATTCCAACAGGACGGCCCCATATGTCATACAGCTAACGCAACAATCGATTTATTGAGAGAATAATTCGGCGAGAAAATTATTTCGAGGAACGAACCAGTTAATTGGTCGCCAAGTCATGTGATTTAACGCTTTTAGTTTATTTTCTTTGAGGTTAAGTTCAATCGGTGGTCTATGACGATAAACCAACAACTATTGACGCCTTGAAAGCAACATAACTCGGACAATATACCTCTTGCAGGTATTTTTTTTGACACAGCTTCATCGCTTTAAAACGCTTCTTAATATTTGTAATCAGTTGAAGAGTTTTCGTTTTTCAGACTAAATTTAAAGCAAAAATCGGCGAAATTGTTTTTGCAATTTTATTAGACATCATAAGTTATTACTCAACAATCTAAATTGTATGTCAGATCAGTCAGTCTTCGGTCAGATCTCATACAGTCAAATATGTCAGACAGTCATATCAACTTAAAAAAAATGAATGGTTATATGGATAGGTAAAGCGTGCGAATTTTTTACAGAACAGTATATTACTACAATTAAATTGTTCTTTTTGGAATGAATCTTTCATTTCGTATTAGTTTTCACAAATTTAAAAATTTTTCAAAAGCTTCGCTTCGCAAAACTTCGCAAAAGCGAAGCGAAAAGCACAAGCGAAATCCCTGAACGCTGCTAGCGGTCAAAAACTTCGAGTGAACCAATTTTTGAAAAAAAAACGCACATGAATTTGTTAAACTAAATTAAATTTTTTAATATTAAAACTATTCAGAAGGCCTTTTTAATTTTGTAATATTTTTAATCTACACATTTCGTTATATTTTCAAGTAAAGGATCCCCAGGATTGTTTTAATGGATAATAGTTCTGCCAATTTTCGATTAACTATCAAAACTAATTATCAGAAACCGAATCAGTTTCAGGTTTGGGTTTTCAAGGGTCAGTAAAGAGAAGCAAAAAACAAACACTTTAGTTTCTATATGTGGTCCTTTCCTTTACCATTTAGCAAAACGGAATTTGAGGGATCGGATCCAGGAGGCCAGAAAGTCACTGACAAGTATTTTCATTAAACAGCTGATTGTTTCCTTATAATATACCGACAGCTCTTGCCTGTATTACACTATATCGTTCGTATAAATACATTAACCACTATTTGATACTTGATCAAAGACTTAAAAAAAACTAAATGCCAACGAGAATAAAAGTCTAAAACTAACGAGTTCAAATATAAAGAAATACTAAATATTAATAATAAACATTTATGTTCAGATTAAATCATCTCCTAACATGGTTAACGAAACGAACGTCGAGAACTTAAAAAGTGTTTTGAAAGTTTTTGATTAGTGATAAATTTCTTCGAGTTCAGTGTTTCACACCGAAGGTTCCAATAGAAGAATTGTTGAACATACAAAGTGTTGTATAAAAGAGCCATGAATATGTACGAAGTGTAAGAATATCCAGATTTTTCCAGAAAAGTTTTTGGAACGATTGGTGATGGTGAAAGAATCCTGTGTCCATTAATTTGATTCAGAGTTAACACTACAAAGCACAGAATGTCAGCAGAAAGGCTGACGACCTTCACAACAATTTTATTTCCGTTTCCCTTTTTTTTTGTTGATAATAATGGTCAACAAATTTAAACTGTCAAACGTACAGTTTTTTTATTACAGGGGATCGGTGGTGGGGAGACGACATATTTTTACAATCTAATATTTCTTTAATATAAATATGCAAAACGTATATAATCTATGCAAAGACATTACAAATTTATTCATTTATGTGAATAAAAAATATATTACATGAAATGTCATACAGTGACAAAAACTTTCACTTTTTCCTCTTGTGTTGTGTAGCATCATCTTTTTTTAAAAACCAATGTTGTCGCCCACAATAGATAAGTTCCAGCATCCCTGGTATCTTGTTTCCATCTTTCTGATGTCCTGGGAAGCCTCTCTCCTTGTTAATAACTTACTGTACCGAAGGGCATGCGACACCCTAGTATTTTATAGGCTCCCAAAAGTTTAACTATGCGGTTTTTATAGTTTTTATTTTTCTTATTGCCCTGAAAACCTTTCACTACATTTACAATATGCTTCCAAGCTGCCAATTCATTTTTATTTAATTCTCTTGAAATCGGAATTCACCTAGAAGCTTCCTTATTTGGGATCCAATAAATATGCCTTCTTTTAGTTTTGCATACCTTGATTAGGGAAATATTTATTTTAGGCACTTGAAACCATTATCTTCTTTGTCCATGGCTTGACGCAAGTTTTTCATTAGTTCAAGCTTAATATGGAGAGGCGGAAGAAGCACCTTTTTTGAGCTAACAAGGGGGGCACATTTTATGTTTGAAGTACCAGGTTTAAAAGAAGTTCTATTAGGCCACTTTTTCTTACTGTAAGGTTCTTTTGTTGCCTTACTGTCTCATAGGAACAAAAACAGCAGTACATTGTAAAACCCCCAAGTTTTAGTAATATCCCTATCAGGTACAAATAATTTTAATGATTCCATGATATAAAGGAGAAGCAGGTACTTAAAAATGGGCCGTGCTAGGCCATTTCTGTGAAAAGATATTTTAATAATTATCTAAATGAAACGCAAAAACAGTATTCTCATCAATTTTACAAAAATCATGTCGACCTGTGTAATTTACTACATGGTTATACCATCATAAACTATGCGGATGTAATACCGCATAGGGAGAATAGCTCCAGCTCTGACCCCTGGTGATTATTTCTTAGTTAATAATCTGAAAAAATATTTACTAGAAATTATTTTCCTTGACGAGGATGCAATGACACCTACAAATGTGGTATGGTATGCTGTAGCCTGCTAGCCAGATCTGGAAAAAAATTCTATCAAAGATATGGTATCTTTTAAATCAAAACGTTCTTTTTCTTCGTTTGGCAAGGATTGTTTTTTGTTTTTGTATCTCATATTCGGTTCCTGTTTGGATGTACATATCCACACATTTGTGTGGATGTGTACATCCGTCATTTCTACGCTGCTTACCTTTTGCATGGTTTTTTTGTGTCAGCTCTGGTTTTTTGCGACGTGTGATATCGTTGGTTTGTATGTTATTGTAAATTAGTCTCCGTAGACACGTATTTATTTTTTCAGATACTGTTTCTAAGGCATTAGTTTATTTTGGATGCTTTTATTGCTAATTATTTTACTTGTTTTGTAATTGTTCCATTTTCTGTTTTCAACCTCAACATAATAATCCATGGCCGACTATGTAACATTTTATTCATACCTGGTATCTAGACAATCTATCGTTCACGGACTATTTAACGCAGTATAACTGTTGTGGATGTTCACCGCAGGCTGGCGCGAGCTGTATTGTATTACAGCCTATATCCGACAAGGCCGATGTATATGGTCGTACCTTTGAACATATCATTCAGCTTCTTTCTGAAAGTTCAGCTCGAGCCCGACTGATAACGGCTTAAGATCAGAAATCGGTCTCGGGCGAGACTTGCTGACTTTTGAGGGACGTTTGAAGAAATGATGAATTTTTAAGTAGAGCATGGATGAATTTTCCTCACTTTTTGAATACTTTCAGCCTAATAATTTAAACACTATTTCATTTCATAAAATTTAATTTAATAATTCAAAATAATATTGAAAATTTAAACTTTTTCAAACCTTCCAGCTCTGGCCTTTTTTCTTAGGGACCATAATTCATAAACTCTTCTTTGTTTGTTTGTAGTCAGCCCGAATCTTAAAAATTTAGACTGATCTGCGTACCAACAAAAAAGCAAATTGAAAAGATTAAAGATAACATAAAGTCAAGCCAAAAAATATACGAAATCAATTCTTCTCTTTGCTGCTGATCGAGTGTCGTAAACCCGACGAGCCAATTGCCTTAATGTTTTTTAATTTAGATAGGGAAGCGGACTTTGCGAGAAACCCTATTGAAATTCACTTTAGGTCGGAATACTAATGTGGCGCCACTGTTCGATGTCGGTCTTTTAATTTCGCCAAATCTGATAGAATCAATTGCTTAATGAAAATACTTATCGGGGCTTTCCGGCCCGCTGGAACCGATGCCCCGAACCCCCTTTTGCCGAATGGTAAATGAAAGGAATCCGTATGGAAGTTAAAGTGATTTTTTTTTGTTTCTCTTGGCTGACCCTTAAATCCCAAAACCTGATTCGGTTTCCGTATAGTTTCGGTAGTTTAAACATAGAAAAAATATACGTTCGAACTATTCCGGAAACTTTTATTTTTACTAAATATGTTTTTAATATTGACCGCTTGAAGCGTTCAGCGGTCAATCATATAATATTAATCATCTATCCATACGAATTTAATTATCTAAATATCTAAGTCAGCCCTGTTAACGAGGAAATGTTAATATGAAAGTTTCGGGCACTTTTTATAAATATGGCTGGACAACAAGGATCATTACCCTTATTATCAGTGCAAATAAATAAAAAAAATAATTGATGGTGCGTTATTAGTGCGTCCCACAATAGAAGCACATAATTGTATTCAATTACAATGGTTAAAATACCATGGCAGACTACAACGCGAAAAAAAAAACAGAACTTGTTGAAAGGTTATGACAAGGATATTCATATTACAATGATATTCATATTACTTTTATGTTTAATATATTTACAACGTTATATTTATAACATTACATTTATTTTTATATTAAGTTTGGAACAAATTTAAATTTTCATTTCCTTTAATACTTTTATACTCTATGGGAGTAATTTTTTTAAATAATTTTCTTACCCGATGAATTTGTTCATATTTTTCAGCCACTTTTACTTTTATCTAGAAAAAACATTTATTATTTGAGGTTATACCGTGAGCTATTATATTAACAATTAAAATACATTCAAAATTACCTTATTACATGATTTTTCCTTATACAACTGACGGGGTAAGGATGTTCTGTTGTTAGAACACTTTCTCCTTCGAAATGAAGTGAACAAATACGTATTTTTGTTAATATAATCAATCAGTTGGAATCGACCACATTTCTTAACTCCCAAATAACATTTAGCACATTTTGGACACATTTTTATATTTTATATGTTTTGTTTCGTTGATTTAGTAAGTTTTCGACGATATTTAAGACCGGGCTTTGGAAAACTAATAAAGTAATATAAAGCTTCTAAAATAATTTACTACACGTATCGCTGCGACATATCTCATAACAACAACGTTTTTTTGCTCCTTTTTTTATTAATAATTTTGCTCCTTATATTAAAAATATTTTACTTCAAGTATATAACAATTAAAACTATACTATTGATAGTGAATTAATAATTAAATATATTTTTTGTTGATTACATTGAAAACATAATATTCACAGATTATACACGCATAAAATACCTAAAAACATGGCGGAAGTTGGGGCATGCGCACAAAAACTTTTCAACTATGAAAAGGCCTATTCATTGATTCAGAAGCAACTATTTGTTTGCGATGCTTTTTACTTCAGTGAACATAACAATCAATAAAATATTACGATAGTTGTGTAAGTTATTTACGTTTACACGGGAACAAAATATCAAATAAATTCTAGGCACTTAAATTTTTCTAATTTCTTTATGCTTAAACCTGTTGATTTAAGTGTGTTAAGAATGTATATGAGGTATAATAGGAGGCAAAAGTAGTGAAAATAACACATAAATTCGTGAATATCTTTGCTTGGCAGAACATAGAAAAGGAAAATTACTAAAGACAATGCTAAAAAATTTTTAAAAAAGAGCAAATTTCACCTATAATCTAAAACTAAATAAATAATAAATTATATGAAAAAAATTTAACTAACTTTTGGTGGTGAATATGCCTTGATTTTAACTTTTCGGCATAAACATTTTTGATTTAAATCTTTAGAACTACGAACATGGAATTTTTAATGATACTTAAATGATAATTAAAACCTTTAAAAATTTATTTTTGATAACTATTAATGATAAATATTTTAAAGTTTAAGGATGTTACAAAACGTTTATTTGACAAAATATTCTTAACTCAATCCTTAAGCTACTAAGGCTAAGCTACTCGATTTACTAAGCCATTCAAAAGTAATTGCATTTTAAAATTATCGTAATTTTATGGAGATTCACTAACATAATAAGTTAAACACGTTACAAATATTCAAAGAAAAGTTATCAGGGATTCCAAACTTTTAGATTATGTAACTAAAACTGTTTGAAACCAATTTTATACAGTTTTATTAATATTCATTTTCAGTACTTTTGCCTCCTATTGTACTTCTGATTCGTCCTTAAGGCTATAGAATTTTTTTTTATTAAGATCTCTAATTTAAAAAAATTCGAAAATATTGTTTAGCTTACGGAAAAACCCCAACAAATTTAAATTAATTGGTCAGTTTATTATTAATTGAATTTGTATTTGAATGAAGAGACCATTCATGGTTAAAGTTCTTCGACTTACGGTATTATTAGGTCGATGGACAGTTTAGGTTGTAATTGCTTTTCTTACTGTTAGACTAACATACTTCGTATTTGAAAAAAGTACAGTGTGTCGAAACAATTGTTATCATATAATTTGAAATATAGTGGCAATTTATTAAGATATTTATCTTTGTTTATTTATTTATTAATATCTACACATATGTCCAAAACTTTGGAATATTCAAACGTTTCACTTTTTTATTGATATTAAGTTTTTCTTTTACTCGTTTACATCATCATTTTATTACAACTGTTACTGCTACCAAATAAAACTCGACACCAAGTGATCAATGAATCTAAAATTGATTTATTATTTTGGAGTAAAAAAATTACAACATACCAATTATTTTCAAAAATAATTTAAAAATAAAAAGAATAACTTTCAATAAAACTAATAAACAGTAGTTCCTCCATGGGCCTGTAGGCATGCCTGTAGGCGATTTGGCTTGCTGTAACAAAATTTTACGCACTACAGTAACAGAACTAGAAGAAATTCTAAAAGCTGGCGGTAATGCCAGCGGCTCTGGTGTTTTTGTTAAGACGCCAGTGACCGAAAAAGAAAAAGAAAAAGGTCCAGAAACCACACTGCAAACCGTCGACGTCTACTCCTACTTAGACGAAGGAGACCATCAAAAAGTCTCCGGAGAAGAAGGCGGATTCCAACAGGTATCCGCCAGAAAAAGAAGAAGAAGGGGTAAAAAAGCAGCAAGAGCTCCTGTGGCAAGCCAACCTCAGGTTTCTCAACTTGCTTCCTCCTCCTCTACGGCCAAGACTAACAAACAACATCCTCCGTCAAAGACGGAAAAAACATCAGTAAAGACACCAGGGTAACAAGCTGGTAAGAAACCAACACCAATTATCCTAAAAGATAAATCGGTCTTTATGGAAGTGAGAAATCTTTTAAAACAGAATTAAGTGACCATCGGGGCGGCCACTGCGAAACCGGATGAGGTGCTGCTACCGCCCAAATCCGATCAAGACGAAATAGCCATCAAAGAGCTATTGGACGAGAGAGGCTACGCCTACTATACACCGACGTCAAAGAAAGAATTTCTACGCGTCTTACTAAAAGGCGTGTAAGAAACGATTACGACAGAAGAAATAAAAACGGAACTCCAATCTCTGGGGTTCCAACCAACAAAAATCATAAGATGAGAGAGAAAGAAAACCGCGATATGAACTCTGTCAACACCCCATCAAGGTTGAGGTTCAGAGGAGAAAACCAGCAATGAAAATTGCAGCCAAGCCGCCAGAAAAGTGTCAACGTCACACAGTTCAAAATCTTAAACAAGCTAAGACATTGTCGGGGCTTGCCTCCAAACTTGAGGGTCTTGATCCTGCCGCAGTCGCAGCTGGACCCGTTCCTCCAAATAGAGGTCCAGTAAATCACTGGACACAACAATCCAGTACAGATGTAAACGTGGCATAAAACATCCTCCTTTTCCGCATGAAAGAAGAAGAAGCCAGTCACGGAAATCGCGTTTTTCGTCGTACCAGCTCTCCAAGTTCTGATCCTTGCGGCCTGGGTCTGGAAAACTCTTCGAATTTCCGAAATATCTGATTTCAATTCCACTAACAGCACCACTGGACTAGATAGAAGTCTCCAACCCCATGTCAGCGTAAGTTAACACTCTTTGAACCTGAATAGAAACTGGTAAGAGTCTTAGGACTAACCGAAAAACCATGGTAAATGAAATGGAAAAAAATTGATTCACTCTCGTAATTTAAATTTCTTGTTATAATTATTTTTGTTTAAAGCAATCCATCCATCATAAAATTTAATCTATTTAATCTAATAGTGATGTTTTTTCGAAAAATATCAAAACCTAACCTATTTTTATTAATCCTACTCACTGCAACATTAAGACATGGCGATCTATCATTGTTCTCGAGTTCATACGTAAATTATATGGTTTCGCATTTAGCATTTGTCGCGATTAATTTATTATCTGAAAAATTAACCGACTAATTATTAACTAATTATTAATTATTTTATCTTAAAAAGATCGTATTCAATTATCGTATTTAAGTATTCAATTTTTAAATCGAAAATTGCCAAAACAATGTTCACATATCTTAACCCTTATACCCTTGGAAATGAACTGGATTCATCCTTTGCCTTGGTTTCAAATGTGCTCATAAATAAGTTGGCTAAGAACAGTGACAAAGGAGTGCCCATTGTCATTCCTTCTTGTTGTTCGTAAAGTCTATTATTAAGCTGAAAACAATTTTGTTTCATACATAATCTTGTTAGGGAAATATACGTTATACGAAATATACATTTAAGTCAAGTAACTTGTTCAAATATTTCGAGATATGCGGAATCAGTACATATCAATACCTCACCTTCCTGTCGACGAATGTTTTTCAATTTTCTTATGAATTATATTGAATTTACCAAAGAACAGGAAGGTAGTTGACTTCTATTTCTTCAAGTTGTATGTTGGAGAATCAATGGCGGATATAATTAATCTCGTTAATTTACCTAGTTTATAAATTCCTTCTCTGAAAAACAAATTAAATATTTCAAATCCAAAAGTGCCAAGATTATATGCTTTAAAAAAAATTCATATCATTCTGGTACCCAATGTATGTATATATTTTTTAATACTGTGTGCAAAACAATTTTAATTATTTATAAAATAAAACTATTATTTTTAATTTAATTTAAGTTATAAAACAGAATTGATCTATTCGAAAAATCGCCTAGTACTAAATAAACTATTTCGTAATTTATTAGTTGAAACTTCGTGCTTAATCTCCCTTCCGCTCTAGCTTCAACAAAATATCCATTTGTTATTAACGATTGGAAAATCCATAGTTAACAATCTAATGAAACAGAAATAATAAGCGGACAGTTTAAATTTATTTACGTCTAATATATTTGTTAAAACAAACTTTGTCTACTGTAAAATTTCCAGTAAAAAATTGTAAAATTCATACTGTATAGTTTAAATTTGTTATTTGAATCAAAAACTATCTGAACTGGGCCAATAAATTGTCAACTATGAATCTAGTCTAGTAGTAGTTGAAATCATCTATTGTATCATCCAGAAAATATTTTATTCCACATACAAGAGTATTTCAACAACATCGTTTAAATTGTCCGCCATCAAACTAAGTACAGGGTTTTCAAGTTGGGGCGCTCCAACTTTGACTGTGTATAGCGACCATGTTAATAAAGCTACAGTTGTCAAATTTAGAACGTGGAAAATTACAATATTGAACAACGCGTGCAAAACATTAAACTTTACTATCAAAATGAGTGCTCAGTTTAAGCTACATTCCGTAGGCTACGTGGTTTTTACGGTGCACACAAATTCAGCGAGTCTCAGTCATCTTCTTGTTTGTTTTGTTTGTTTCTTTTCTTGATGTTTAGACTCTTCAAGACATCGACATATACTCTCTCGTCAAAAATAGGGAGACCCTATCCACAGTCAACAATCCATACTTTCGCCGACTTCCCGTCGGATGGCGTATATATACAGTGTTACATTTCTTTGGACCGCGTCCAATGAGACAACAGTAGCTGAGTGTCATACACCTAACTGCTGGGTTCCAAATGAGATTGTGGAACCCAGCAGTTGGGTGTATGACACTCAGCTACTCTTGTTTCATTGAACGCAGTCCAATATATATATATATATATATATATATATATATATATATATATATATATATATATATATATATATATATATATATATATTATTATTATTCTGGTTGACCACGCCAAGTACTATTAGAGGCGTTTGTTGTTGATAGCCTTCCTTTGCGCCCATACTAATTTCATTCTTTCGCTATAAGCTTTTTTCCTTTCGTCAGACCAAGTTGTTCCAGTCTTTCTACATTTTTCTCTCTGGTCAACCTTCCAAACTTCAACATTGTGTCTGAAACCCTCTATCCTGAATTTCACTTTGTGTAATATTTGCTGCTCTTAGGTCCTCTTTAATTGCAGCGATCCATTTAATTATTTCTACTTTAGCTCTACTCCTATTTTCATAAAATTCGACTATTTGTCTAGATAGCCTACTCGGATTCATCCGTTTTATGTGTCCGTAAAACTTAAACCTTCTTTTTCTCATATCGCTATGTATATCTGTGTATTGTTTGATTTCTTGGTTTTCTCGAAGTCGGTATGTTGTATTTATTTCTTTGGGGCCTAAGGTTTTTCTTATGATTTTTCTTTCCTTCTTTTCAACGTCCTCGATGTCTCTCTTTCTATTCAAAATGAGCGTTTCTGCCCCATATAGACATTCTGGCTTAATAACTGTGTGTAATTATTTTTTGTTGTAAATATTTTGGATAAGTCTCAATGTCGTCTCCATTTTTTGACATCTACCCTTATTGGCCGCTTTTTCCAACCCATTTTCCATAATTATTTCACCCAAATATTTGAATTGAGAGACTCGTCTGATGTTACCATATTTTGTTTTTAGAAATGGTGTTCATAGACTGTGGCAGGTCATGTATTATGTCTTTTCAAAGGAAATTTGGAGTCCTACCTTTTCTGCTGTTTCTTTTAGGATTTCAATCTGTTTCTGAGCCATCAATACATCTTGAGCCAAAATTGCTAGATCATCAGCAAACGCCAGACAATCAATTTTGATGTTGGTTCTCCCCCGTTAAATAAGAGTGGCAAGAGTCCATCCACTTGCCTCACTCCAGTTTTAATTTCGAAGGGCTCTGAGATGTCACCCATGAATTTAACTTTTGACCTTGTGTTAGTTAATGTTGCTTTAATAATTGCCAGCGTTTTCAGATCTAGTCCTTGTTCTTTTAAGATTCGGAATAAAGATTCGCGGTCAATAGAATCATATGCTTTTTTGAAATCCACAAATGTACAGACGATATTTTTATTGTACAGTTTTTGATGCCTTAGGATCAACTTTAGATTCAGGATCTGCCCGGTCGAAAACCTGCTTGATATTCACCAATTTTAGGTTCTAACTGTCCCTGTGTTCTGTCTAGTAGACATTGAGATAGAACAGAACTTGTAACAAACTGGGAGAAGAGATATCTCTCTATAGTTGTTTACATCCGTTCTATCTCCTTTCTTGCATAGTGGATGGATTAGAACATCCTTCCAATCTTCCGGAATACGTTCGGTTCGCAAAACTTCTTGTAGAATTTTGGTTATTTCCTTGATTGTACCTAGACCAGCGGATTTCAAAAGTTCAGCAGTGATTCGATCTTCACTAGAAGCTTTGTTATTTTTAAGCCGCTTGATTTGCCTAATTATTTCATCTTCATTCGGTGATAATGAATCTGGGTTTGATTGTTTAGGGTTTAGCGTTGGTAATTTGTTTACGGACTCAGGACAGTTTAGTATTTGTTCAAAATATTTCGCAAGTTCTTTGCAATTGTCTTGGTTATTTAGAGCTAATTGTCCGTCTTCCTTTTGGAAGCAAAGACTTTGGGGTTGATAGCCTGTTAATTTAGTTTTAAATGTTTTGTCAAAGTTTCTGGTGTTATTTTTTTGGAAATCTTTTTCTATTTCATTAAGTTGATTGTTTTCATATTTTCTTTTAGTTTGTCTAATTAGCTTCGATGTTTCTTTTCTTACTTCCAAAAAGATGTTATAATTTATTGCTGTTTTTTGACTGTTCCAATCTTTGAATGCTTTACTTCGGCTTAATACTGCTTGCTCGCAAAGTTCATCCCACCACGGATGTTTTCTACGTTTTTGTAAAGGGACCAAGTTTAAGACTGTTTTAATAATATTTTGTTTTAATTCTCGCCAGTTCTGTGCTGGTTGTTTATCAATCTCTTCTGTTAGGGCTGGTTTTATTTTCGTTTGGTCAAACTTTAGTATTAGCAGTCTCTTTTGAATAAGTTTTCGAGGTTTCAAGCTAAGTTTGATTCTAGTCAAGTAGTGATCCGTGTCTATGTTAGCTCCTTTCCTGACTTGAACATCCAAAATCTCTTTATAATTGGGGTACGAAATGGCAACATGGTCAGTTTGAAATTCACCCATGTACGTGTTTGGGCACCTCCAGGTCTTTTGTTTTGATATTTTCTTCTTAAAATGGGTTGACATTACTTTTAGATTAAACTGCGAACATAGTTCAACCAATCTTCTACCATTATGGTTAGTTCATTTATGAGCGGGAAAACTGCCAACTGTTTTCCTGTACTTTTTTTCTTTCCCTAGTTGGGCGTTTAAATCACCAAATAGGATTTTTACATGGTTAGAGGGAATATTAGAGATAGCCTTTTCCAGAATTTCCCAGGACTTATTTACTTTTTCATTATTAGATTTGTTTTTTTCGTTAACTGGGAGGTGTGCATTGATTAATGTATAGTTTTTGTTAGCACACTTGAAAGATAGTGTCATAAGGCGATTATTTACTGGCTGGACATTAGTTATAGAACCAAGAATGTTTCTTGAGATAACGAAAGCAACATCGAGATGTGGTGTATTTTTGAGTATTCTTTTGTCCGTTTTACTTTTAAAAAGTCTGTAGTTGCCGAATTCCAAGGTGTTATCATTTGTCAATCTGGTTTCTTGCAAAGCTAAAATTTGGTTTTTTTTGCTGATTCAATGTTCGCCCCAATTCGTGTAGTTTTCCTGGACGCAGAAGAGTATTGATATTTACCGTTCCAAAGAAAGTTTTTGTTTTCGGTTTCAGACGTTGGCCAGAGGTCTCCGACTCCCTCTGAAAGATTTTGCGTTTAAGCCCGGACGCCGCAGAATCCGAAAGTTCGGTTGTACCAGTAAAGCTGGCAGAGGATTGTCTACCTCCTGGAGTAATTTTGTAATTACTAGAACGCTTCATCTTGTACTTTGAATTAAAGGTTTGAACCATGACGGTTCAGAGGTTAAGACTGGAGGGGTCAGTTCCAGAATTTAAATATCAGCCGCATCACTGGTGAACAGACACTGACTACTCAACCGCTTGATACAAGTCAGACGCTAAGTGGATTTAGTTTTTTTTTGCCTTGGTTCGGGGCTGCTTATTTTGAGATATTCGCAGCTGTCCATTAATATCTAATGGGACTTTAAGTATCCACCACCCGTGACCCGTCCAGTACCTTATATTATATATATATATATATATATATATATATATATATATATATATATATATATATATATATATATATATATATATATATATAATATAAGGTACTGGACGGGTCACGGGTGGTGGATACTTAAAGTCCCATTAGATATTAATGGACAGCTGCGAATATCTCAAAATAAGCAGCCCCGAACCAAGGCAAAAAAAAACTAAATCCACTTAGCGTCTGACTTGTATCAAGCGGTTGAGTAGTCAGTGTCTGTTCACCAGTGATGCGGCTGATATTTAAATTCTGGAACTGACCCCTCCAGTCTTAACCTCTGAACCGTCATGGTTCAAACCTTTAATTCAAAGTACAAGATGAAGCGTTCTAGTAATTACAAAATTACTCCAGGAGGTAGACAATCCTCTGCCAGCTTTACTGGTACAACCGAACTTTCGGATTCTGCGGCGTCCGGGCTTAAACGCAAAATCTTTCAGAGGGAGTCGGAGACCTCTGGCCAACGTCTGAAACCGAAAACAAAAACTTTCTTTGGAACGGTAAATATCAATACTCTTCTGCGTCCAGGAAAACTACACGAATTGGGGCGAACATTGAATCAGCAAAAAAAACCAAATTTTAGCTTTGCAAGAAACCAGATTGACAAATGATAACACCTTGGAATTCGGCAACTACAGACTTTTTAAAAGTAAAACGGACAAAAGAATACTCAAAAATACACCACATCTCGATGTTGCTTTCGTTATCTCAAGAAACATTCTTGGTTCTATAACTAATGTCCAGCCAGTAAATAATCGCCTTATGACACTATCTTTCAAGTGTGCTAACAAAAACTATACATTAATCAATGCACACCTCCCAGTTAACGAAAAAAACAAATCTAATAATGAAAAAGTAAATAAGTCCTGGGAAATTCTGGAAAAGGCTATCTCTAATATTCCCTCTAACCATGTAAAAATCCTATTTGGTGATTTAAACGCCCAACTAGGGAAAGAAAAAAAGTACAGGAAAACAGTTGGCAGTTTTCCCGCTCATAAATGAACTAACCATAATGGTAGAAGATTGGTTGAACTATGTTCGCAGTTTAATCTAAAAGTAATGTCAACCCATTTTAAGAAGAAAATATCAAAACAAAAGACCTGGAGGTGCCCAAACACGTACATGGGTGAATTTCAAACTGACCATGTTGCCATTTCGTACCCCAATTATAAAGAGATTTTGAATGTTCAAGTCAGGAAAGGAGCTAACATAGACACGGATCACTACTTGACTAGAATCAAACTTAGCTTGAAACCTCGAAAACTTATTCAAAAGAGACTGCTAATACTAAAGTTTGACCAAACGAAAATAAAACCAGCCCTAACAGAAGAGATTGATAAACAACCAGCACAGAACTGGCGAGAATTAAAACAAAATATTATTAAAACAGTCTTAAACTTGGTCCCTTTACAAAAACGTAGAAAACATCCGTGGTGGGATGAACTTTGCGAGCAAGCAGTATTAAGCCGAAGTAAAGCATTCAAAGATTGGAACAGTCAAAAAACAGCAATAAATTATAACATCTTTTTGGAAGTAAGAAAAGAAACATCGAAGCTAATTAGACAAACTAAAAGAAAATATGAAAACAATCAACTTAATGAAATAGAAAAAGATTTCCAAAAAAATAACACCAGAAACTTTGACAAAACATTTAAAACTAAATTAACAGGCTATCAACCCCAAAGTCTTTGCTTCCAAAAGGAAGACGGACAATTAGCTCTAAATAACCAAGACAATTGCAAAGAACTTGCGAAATATTTTGAACAAATACTAAACTGTCCTGAGTCCGTAAACAAATTACCAACGCTAAACCCTAAACAATCAAACCCAGATTCATTATCACCGAATGAAGATGAAATAATTAGGCAAATCAAGCGGCTTAAAAATAACAAAGCTTCTAGTGAAGATCGAATCACTGCTGAACTTTTGAAATCCGCTGGTCTAGGTACAATCAAGGAAATAACCAAAATTCTACAAGAAGTTTTGCGAACCGAACGTATTCCGGAAGATTGGAAGGATGTTCTAATCCATCCACTATACAAGAAAGGAGATAGAACGGATGTAAACAACTATAGAGAGATATCTCTTCTCCCAGTTTGTTACAAGTTCTGTTCTATCTCAATGTCTACTAGACAGAACACAGGGACAGTTAGAACCTAAAATTGGTGAATATCAAGCAGAAGAGTATTGATATTTACCGTTCCAAAGAAAGTTTTTGTTTTCGGTTTCAGACGTTGGCCAGAGGTCTCCGACTCCCTCTGAAAGATTTTGCGTTTAAGCCCGGACGCCGCAGAATCCGAAAGTTCGGTTGTACCCAGTAAAGCTGGCAGAGGATTGTCTACCTCCTGGAGTAATTTTGTAATTACTAGAACGCTTCATCTTGTACTTTGAATTAAAGGTTTGAACCATGACGGTTCAGAGGTTAAGACTGGAGGGGTCAGTTCCAGAATTTAAATATCAGCCGCATCACTGGTGAACAGACACTGACTACTCAACCGCTTGATACAAGTCAGACGCTAAGTGGATTTAGTTTTTTTTTGCCTTGGTTCGGGGCTGCTTATTTTGAGATATTCGCAGCTGTCCATTAATATCTAATGGGACTTTAAGTATCCACCACCCGTGACCCGTCCAGTACCTTATATTATATATATATATATATATATATATATATATATATATATATATATATATATATATATATATATATATATATATATATATTATTATTATTATTCTGGTTGACCACGCGAAGTACAATTAGAGGCGTTTGTTGTTGTTAGCCTTCCTTTGCGCCCATACTAATTTCATTCTTTCGCTATAAGATTTTTTCCTTTCGTCAGACCAAGTTGTTCCAGTCTTTTTAAATTTTTCTCGCTGGTCAACCTTCCAAACTTCAACATTGTGTCTGAAACCCTCTATCCTGAATTTCACTTTGTGTAATATTTGCTGCTCTTAGGTCCTCTTTAATTGCAGCGATCCATTTAATTATTTCCACTTTAGCTCTACTCCTATTTTCATAAAATTCGACTATTTGTCTAGATAGCCCACTCGGATTCATCCGTTTTATGTGTCCGTAAAACTTAAACCTTCTTTTTCTCATATCGCTATGTATATCTGTGTATTGTTTGACTTCTTGGTTTTCTCGAAGTCGGTATGTTGTGTTTACCTGCCCTTAAATAAAGTAGACAAAGGACTGTATGGGATTGACCCATTCTCTTTATTTAAACTAATTTTACATTTAGCTATTTCGATACTTTGGTAAATTGCGTTTTAGATATATCGTTGACCGATTGGCTGCAATAAACTCTTAACAACCCCTGTAGTAACGAAACCCGGCAAAGTTGCAAGAAACGAAAACAGGGCCGGGTTTAATAAAATAACAGGTGGAAAGATAAAATTCATTTTTTATCTGGTTTAGTAGTTTCCAAATATTTTACTTTACTTCACATTCTTTTCTTAAACGGTGCTGTTGTATAATTTCTATCGTATTTTTTGTTATTCCAAACGTGCTAAAAGTGTGGAGTTCTTCGCAAGATACCGAACATTGTGCCTCCGGTAGTATTAATTTTAAAAGAAAACATTTATCGCCCAATGCTAAGCAAATTGTTAACAATGTGTATGTTTCTTTATTGAATCGCTGCTTAATGTAAATATAGCTGCAGCAGAAACATCTTCATTAACGAAAACTCCGTTGTTTACAGTTAAAGATATTCTGACGAAGCCAATTAAAGCCAAAAAAGTCCGTAGTGATTCTGGTAAAAGCAAATGTGTTGACGAAAGCGACAAGGACTTAATTCGAAGCAAAATTTATGCTATGTTTGAAGAGCAAACTGTGCCTACATTGCATTCATTGCAACTGCGACTAAGGAAAGATGAAATTAACATTCTTTGCAGCAGAACTAGCCTCCGGCTAATATTATCTCAATTGGGTTTTGCATATCGGACCAATAATAAAAGACAAATATTAATTGAATCACAACGATTGCGACGATGGCGGTTTGACTACTTAAACTCTATAAAGAAATACAGATTAGAAAACCATCCCATTATCTACTTTGATGAAACATCAATTCGATATACATAAGACGCCAGCAAAGGGATGGGTAGATACATCAAGAAAATGCCAAACCAAAGCACCAGCGAACAAGGAAAAAATAATTATAAGTTTACATGCTGGTTCCGAGTATGGATGGGTTTCAAATTGTTTACGGTTGTCCTCCAAAAATATCAAACATTCATCTTTGGACTATCATGCACTCACAGCAGAACTTTTTGAATGTTGGTTTATAAATAGCCCTTTGCCCAATGTGCCTAAGGAAAGCGTAATTGTAATGGACAATGCTAGTTATCATAACCGCCAAAAAAAAAAAGTTCCTAATGCAAAAAACACTAAATTGGAAATTCAGAACTACATGTTAAACGACATATACTTCGAAAATACATATAAAAAATGTGATCTAGGAATATTAAAGACATTTAATATTAAAAACAAATATGAATGTGATACCATTGCTGACGATATGGGACATACAGTTTTACGCCTTCCCCAGTATTACTGTATTTTTAATCCAATTGAGCATATGTGGCATCAGCTAAAATTCGTGCACCAAGATTCGTGCACCACCTACACCAAGTGCAAGTGCTGCAACATTAATTAAGAAGGTTGTAGATAGTATTCCCAAAGAAAGTTGGATACATTCGATTAACCATGTTATTAAAATAGACGATTTCTATGTATTATTTACTAATAATATAAAACCACTTTTATTAATATAGATCAAAGTGAGAGTGAGAACGAAACCAAATTAAATGTATAATTAAATTTAAGTTGTAATTTTTATTGTACTAATAGATACATTTATTTTATATATATTTTTTACTAAAAAATTCAAAATACACAAACTAATAAACAATGTTTTAGTTTTACATAATAATAATAATAATTTAACAATATTTTATTTTTCCAAAATTATTCAGAATTTAAACCACTCCGGCTCTGGCGCGTTTTATAAAACTAGGAATATTTTTATTGAGATTTATTGGGGCAATTAACATTTTGCGGAAGGGCAACGAGATATCTTGAAATGGACTATACGCATAAAATAATCTCATATCTTCAATATACGAAGGTAGTCTGAAAAGTTTCCAGTCTAACACAGAAACAAGTTTTTTTTTGTCAAATTCGGTTTTATTTCTCAACATAATATCGTTATAATTCTATACAGTTTTCCCAGTGATGCTTCAGAAATGTTTGCGTAGCCTTGGGGATTGGTCTAAGCATACTGGATTTACATTCTCACCTGATAAGTCCTCTACAATTCATTTTTGTAGAATAATGTATTGTTCACGCATTCAATCTTTGTTTATTCTAAATATACCGATATCTATAGTTCACTCTATTAAGTTTCTGGGGCTGACGTTCGACCAGCCATGCTTTCCTGGAAGGAACATATTACACTGCTGAGATCCAGTTGTAATAGAGCTATGCGTATGCACCTCTACCATCTTACACCTTTACAAATCCTTGATCAGATCCAGATTAGACTACAGCTTCGAGGCTTACTCTTCTGCTATAATTACTTATTTAAAGCAGCTTGACGTGGTCCAAAACAACGCCCTCAGACTCTCATTGGGATCTTTCAGGTTAAACCTTGTCTTCAGCCTACAATGTCTGGTAGAAGTTGAACTACTTGAAAGATGGTGCAATTTCGAACTGTTGAAATATGGCTCCTCCAAAAATCGTAGCGTTCTTGCTGATAAATTTAAATTACGGCCGGATCAAATCAACTTACCTATGCTTAATCGGAATCGTGGTGCTGCTTATAGATTCTGTCGCGAGAATACGAGAACTCTCCTTTACTGCACTTTATCCCTTCCCTCCTTGGTAACTTAAATCTACTACCCTTGACAGCTCCCTGTTGAGATTTAATAAACACTGCTGTGAGCACGCTACGCTGAGAGCACTATTTCGAGAAATACTCTGAGAGTACCCTAACTTTAAGGCTATATACACAGATGGCTCTAGATTTTCTACGAGAGTTGGCTGTGGTATAACACACCACGAACTTAAGGTTTCTTTTAAATTGCACGATATCTGTTCCGTTCTGGCTGCTGAACTGGCAGCAATAAGGGAGACTCTCAGATTCATAACGACAGCATCGTACACGCATTGGCTAATTTGCAGTGACTCCTTAAATGCTCTTCGTTGTTTGGAGAAGGAGAGTTATCATCTTCCTTTGGTTGCTTGATGCAGAACTTATCATCTCGTCACATAAAATATGTCTTTGGATCCCCAGTCACATTGGCATCGAAGGCAATGAACAGATTGATCTATTAGCAAACAAAGGCTCCTCCATGAATACACCTATCCTTAATGCGTCATTTCTAAAGGATTTTCACAGAGAACTCCTACTCGGTATCAGAAATAAAATTCAAACAGACTGGACGAACATTGGACAACTTCCTTTCTTTCATTTTCAAACAGAGCAGATTACGTTAAGTGGAACCGCCTAAGAACAAGTCACTACCACTTCTCCTTTGTTCTCTTATGGAGAGTCTCCGTTGTCTTATGGAGGGTAAAGACCCTCCTATGTGCCCCTGGTGTGATACACATTTAACAGTCCTTCACATACTACAAGACTGTCAGGAACTAAACATTTTCAGAGCATTCTGTAATCTGGGACAAAACCTGCCTCTAATCCTTTTAGTTGATAATTTCCAACATCTTGTAGATTTTCTGAAGAGGCTTAACCTATATCATAAAATATAATTCTAGTCAGCATTTTAAGTATGAAAATGTAAATGTCTTTTTGTATTCCCTGTTCTGTTCTAATATTCTATGTTTAATACATTTTTATTTTACTACCCTTGCCCTGATCATTTAGAATTTTAACCTGTAAATAATTATTTTTATCAATTTCCTTCCATTCTATAATTCTATGTCAAATGTAACTTAATTGTACCATCCTGCCGTACCCACTTTCACTTTATCGAACATTTGAAGAGACTCATAATGGCATCGGAGACTGTCTTCTCGGATCTCTTACCTTTAGACACGATCTCTATATCGGGTAATTTCACCTCCCTCATAGTGTTATCAACGCGTTGACTGCGAAATGACCTTTGATATCTGGTCGACCTACATCTAATTTTTTTCTTAGTGATGCTCCCATCTCTTTAATCCGTTCAAATAGTAGTTCTGTCATCTTGTTCTAGAAAATAGTCATTTATGAATGTTCTCTGAGGGGAACTTGAGCTTCAGCAACTAAGCTTAAGAAAAAAAAATTGCTGGGAGACAGACCTTGTGAATACAGTGGGTGGTCAATTAATTCGAATCCCAATTCGTGAATGTTCACCTCGGATACCACTGAAGCGCAAATTTTTCCATAATTTTTCCAAATTTTCTGCCTTCAAGTTGTGAAGTAATGTTATTGTTTTTCCCTTTTCAAAATAGTCGACGACCACAACTCCATGACTATCCCAAAAAAAGTCGCCATCACTTCCCCGGCCTATGGACCTATGGTGTCTTGGTTTTGAGATTCTAGTGGTGTAGGCAAGTTTTTTCTATAGTTATTAATCGACTTCTTATTTATCGAGACTTTTATTTCGCTGAAACCATGATTACTGGCTATCGATAAGGACAACAATTGATAAAATTGAACCGAGCATTGAAAGAAAAATTACTAGAATACGTCCACGATATATATCTATACAGAATATAGACACTATAAAATAATATTTCAACATGCTCGGCTCCATGCTGCAAAATGTGTAAAAACTATTTGAAAAACGTTAAATGGGACGTTTACCTACCCCATTCGCCGTATTTACCGGACTTACCCTCTCTGGACTACTACTTATTTCCATCGATTCACCACGGACTTTAAGAACAACATTTACTTTATTAAGGAGAAGTGAAAATTTGGCTTCATGAATGGTTGGTCTCAAAAACCAAAAGTTCTTTTGGTTACGCTCAAATTTTGTGAAAAAAGTCGGCATTATTAACCGACACACCTATTTTGATAATAATTATCGCAATTTTTCCGCATAATTAGTAGTGATTTTTTTCATCAAAATATCGATATAATCTCCAGTATAATTTTCAGTGTCCTCTATCTAAATGGTTTGTCTGTTCTATCTAGACTGAAATTGGGTCCATTACCCAAATTGGATCTTTTGATGCAACCGTTACGAAGACACGTATTCCGGATTTCTAGATTAAAGCCCGTTATTATGTCGGAAGATTCTGGTTTAAAATTGCATAATAATTTCTTTCAAGTGAAATGTTTACCATAAAGTGGGAAATATTATTTGGAGATTCACTAAGAAAAGAATATAGGTGTAAAATATCGTGTAAGTTTTTTTTCTTAATGAGTAGCTGTATTAACGCATTTTTTTGTAATGTAAGATTGCAAAAATCTTTACAATCAGGTAATTTCCATGGATTAAATTTGGCATTAGTATCTTCTACGAGGGTTGTCAATAAAATAAATAAATACACACTTTATTTAGTATATGCAGCTAATAGTAACAAAACAAAGGTAATATACAAGAAAAATAAAAATAAGAAAAATTCTAAGAAATCGTAACAAAAGAAAATACAATGAAAAGGCAATAATTAACACTGTTCAAATGATATAACTAAAATTATTAAATACATGCACATTAGGAGCGCTCTCTATGGGGACGGGCAAAGCATTGAAGAGGCAAACACCTTCCCGAAACAATGTCTTCTGGAGAGCAGTAGTTCTCACAATTGGTACATCATAATTGTTCTTGGAACCGACATCGTAAGAATGCATGTTCATGTGCTCTTTGCACCTTATTCAAATAATGTGGGAACAAATTTTGTTTTATTTTATATATCAATCGAATGTTAGCCACTTCAGTGGCCCGCGCAACAGAAAACCATGACCGCACATTACCTCTATCGGTGTATACCTATTACAGTTCAATAGTAGCTTATAGCTTTGTTCTGCTGTATTTGGAGTCTACCAATACTCTCCTTATTACATGATGTCAGCACAGACATACAATAAGTAAAATGTGGAAAAACCATAGCATCATATACAAGCCTCTTCCACCAGGGTGATTCCAATGGGACGATATACTATTAAAGAACCCTATTTTTTGTAATCTTTCTATATGAATAACTGACATGATTACAAAATGTTAGCCATAGATCCAACAGTACTTCCAAGTATTTTATTTCATTTACAATTTTAATATCACAATTGTTAATATTTATTTTTAACCCTAACTCATTAAATCTTTTACAGTTTGCTTTAGACCCTATCACCATACACATAATTAATAGTTCGTTCAGTTTAAGTTTATTTTTACCTATTTACTAAATAGTATTGCCAATTCTCTATTCAACCATTTAAGGCAAAGTATATCCAGACGCAGATATGAGTGTATCATCCGCAAAAAAACTAATAAAGCCCTTATCCAATACTGTAGAAATATCGTTGACATATGTCAAAAACAGCAAAGGCCTAAAGTACTACCCTGAAGAACTCCCCAAGCACTTTTTCTCTTTGCCGACACTTTTCCCTCAACCCTGGTTCTATGATGTCTGTGTGTTAAGTAACTCTTGATCCATTTCAAGGCTTTTGATCTTACATCATAGCTTAATAATTTTTTACACAGTATATCCCGGTCAATACTTTCGAATGCTCGCTTTAAATATATAAACACACTAAACACTAAACTTTTCCCCTCTTTTAGATCGTTTCTCCATGTTCGCATGCATACTGAATAGTCATATTACAAGAATGTTTTATCCTAAATTCTGATTGAGCAGAAAATAACAACTCATTGGTTTCAAAATAAATTCTCAACTCTGCACATACAACACTCTCTAATTGGTCTAAATTCACTTGGAGGAATTCACAAGTTCTCAGGAAATGTGTTCGTTTCAAAACTTGTATTAATTAAGTACAATAAAGAATAACAGATGACACCAAAAATTTCTTTCATTAACCTTATCGTAATTTCATTGTCACTCGTACTTCGACTTTTTAAGCTAAACAGAACTTTTCCTAATTTGTTCAGTATAACATGTTTAAATTCAGAAAAATCCTGAGTCTTGCATACTTTGATATCACTACTCTAGTCCCACCCTTCGATACTCTGTTCTACTTCATTCAAACTATCGAAGTTCTCCTCTGTAGATCCGTAGCGGCCATCAAAGTCGATTCAAGAAAAATCGGCATGCCCCTTACCATTGCCTAGTACATTTTTTATTGCTCTCCACATCTTTCTCCCGTCCCCTCTGCAAGCATGGTATATCGATAAGATTATTATTAAGGTAGTTTTTCCTCTCAAGTCGAATTATGGACAGTGCAATATTTTTTTTCTGCTTATAAATTATCCAATCCTGCTCATTCTTTGTAAAAGAAAATTTTCTCTACTCTCTGTCCCTCTCAACTTGATCATTTAGCGCTTTCCCTGCACAAAGGAACTTTAAGCAGCATAACTATAGCATCATGCAAATTTTACATAAAATCAGCATATAATTTATTAACATCAACGGAATTGTAGTCCCAATATTACCCTATCAACTCTGTAGTTAGCCTCGAGACTGCCTGCTCATTCAGATTGCGAGCATACGTGTGTTGAGGTGTTTCACATATAATACCCTGAAGTTTAAACTTGATACCAATAATCTCGTGATCATCTATCATCAGAAAATCTCTAACATGCTCCACAGATCCATAATCATTGGCTCTTATGTGATCAATCAGTATTTGTGAGACACCAGTATTGTGGGTTTCCCCAGTAACAATCTGTGTGAAACCTGTTTCCCTGATAATGACTTTCAACCGTCTGGACTCACTGTTGTTCTTCAATATTTATATCACTCAGAAGAAAGGTTTTATTTTTTTTGAAATATATTGTCATTTCGGTTGTCTTCCAAATAGTGAAAAAAAGTCACCTACGGAGGCGTTAGGCGATCTATAGCAGGCCGCTGCTGTTCGTACTTAGTTCTACGTTTCATTCTTTCAACTGCTTGTTTATAACATTCACAAGTTTTATCAAACACTGGATGATGTTTAATATCTGATATCTTCAGGACATTATGTGCAAATTTACAACTACATACACTCCTGTATTTGAATTACATTCTGAGCTTCTATGATGTTTGTTACATAAAACATCTTGTTGATTACAGCTTGCCGCTTTATGTCCATACCTTCAACATTTGTAACATCGCAGCACTCCCAAATATTCGTAGACTGGGAAACTATTCCAGTCAAAGAAAACTCTCTCACTACTTAACATGAACCTATAGATCTCTGCCAACACCTCCAATATTATATTACACGGTTTATTTCCTTTAGGAATATATTTTTGAACTGCTTCGATATTCATATCTGTATTTTTAAGAAAACGCCAACCACAATTATTCTGGGGTTTAATATATGTAAATAGTTCTACCTCATAATTATCGGATAGTTCTGTAATTGCTGTTGTTTACAATTTCTTCAGAGAATCGTCATGCCTACACTGAATCATAACGGATCCCTGTGTATTTCTAGCGATAAATCGAACGGATTAGGCATTCATCACATACCCAAACAAATTTTTACAGTCATTTATGGCTTTAGATATGTGCTCCTTGATGTTAACACAATGCAAATGATATTTATTATCACACACTTTGCAGTCCACGAACCCACCCGGTACATGCGTGTCTACACGGTCCTGCCATAACGACAACTGTGCCAACAGTGAGCCATGACGACAAAATAAGGTCTCCAATTTTTTTCACAAAGAAAATCACATTTATTTGCAATAAATTATACATCGTTGGAAAGCCTGGACTTCTACTATTTTTCTACATAGCCCCCGTTGCGATTGATTAATTTGTCCATGCGATGTAGCATTTATTGTATACTCGTGTCGTAGAACTCCCCCCCTCGGCGCGCAGGTAGCGTTTGCAGGTTTCTCTTCTTTCAACTACTCGTTGGTTCTGAAAAAATATTATCAATAGTAGTCTTACTGACATCAGGGATCAATTCGCACAGCTCCCGAATCGTCACCCGTCGAGCTTCAAACATTAATCTCTCCACTTTTGCAATCGTTTCATTTGAAACCGATGACCGTCCGGCATGCTGTTCATCGTGGACGTCTGTACGTCCATTTTAAAATTCTCTGCACAATATTCGCACGTTTTTGATGTCTATACACTTCACATAATTGATGATGAAATTCTATAGGCGTAGTGCCTCTGGCACACAAAAAACAAATCACAGAACGTAACTCACATCTGGTGGTAGCTGTAAGTGGAAGCTCCATTGCAAACGGCTGCTACAAACCAAGCTACATGCCAGTGCTACCGGATCTTGTGTTAAAGCGTTCCTGGAAGCATTCTCTAGCGCCTTGGAGGCCTTACTTTTCGAACAATCCTCGTATTTCTTCTTTCTCTGCCGTTTCTACTTCCTGAGATTGTAAACCACATATTCGCCCAGCTTCGTATATTCTCCAACTAGAACTTTTTCTTTCTTTTTATGCTCTTTCTTCTGACCACTCTTCCCTACATCACTATCTGGAATAGTTGATACGTATCGTAACGTATCGTTTTTACGTATTTTGATGACTTCCTACGTGTTCTCTGTCGACAACTTCTTCCATGTACTTCTTCGTTGACAAATTGGGCACTCAAACGGCTAAATTTCAAATTATATTCTTCAAAACAAGATGGTTAGTTAGTAAAAGTTCATAAGTTAATTAGTAAAACAAGTGATAATCCGGTAATTTTCCGATATTTTATCTTGAAGAACAACTAATAACATTATGTTTTGAAAATAATGTCGTTGAAATGTCCCCCCTCGGCTTTGTTGGGTCAAACGCATTCTGGAGACCCACTTTTCATTTACTTTTTCACACATATCGCAAATTCGTTTCAAACCGTCACTTAGATAAAGGGGTAACTCCTGAATCAGGATTTGTATCGGCCTAAATTGTGTATTCACAAACCCATTAGGTCAGTAGTGAGCTTCGTCAGAAGAAAATTTTTTCCCCAAAGTAGGGGGTCGTCTTCCAACTCTTGAATGGTATATTGGATCGCTCTTGAAAGGTATATATTTCAATAGTAAATTGACACAATGTACGGAAGATAACAGTCAATGAGTGACATTTACGTTTAAAACAGCGTTGCCGCTATTTTCAAAGTTCATACACTCACTGGAAAAATCTTTAAATATTTGCCATTTGTTCGTTTACAATATACAAATATTGCTTCCGATCAATGTAGGTGATATGTTATATAATCATCTCAACATTTTATTTTCTTTGAATAAATAATATTGTCTACTGCCATAAATTGCCTTTCTTTGTTTCAGTTACCAGTTTTGACGGTCCTGTTTTGAACATCACCAAAGTTAACCGTCTTCAAATGGGACCATATCTGTGCATCGCTTCAAACGGTGTTCCACCAACAGTTAGCAAAAGAATGATGCTAATAGTCCATTGTAAGTAGCTAAATTTTTGTTATTTATAGTAGAATAGTACGAGGTGTATTAATAAGGTAAGGAGATTGGTGGCGTAACATTCAAGTTGACAACACTGTTGGCTTTCTCTTTGGAGGAGGTGCAGGCCAAAATCTGATGCGTGTTCAATACGACTCTAAACTCCTTAGAGTCATTTGGTGATCCTTAGCAATTAGTTTCGTGAACCGGACCTCTGAGTGACTGCAAGGACTGCAAATTAAATTATTAATAAAACAAAGACCTCAGTAAACTCAAAGAGATTTACAGCTCAACACTCAATCACTTTTTTAAACTTCTCGACGCACGATTCGCTAACCGTGTTAGCATCATAAGGAGATGATTTAATCTAATTCTAAAACTAAACTGTCATCTATTTATATGGTAACCCTACCTAATGAAGCTTGTAAATATTATGAACCGTGAAGTTTACTGAGCGTTACATTAATAATTGAAAAAGTTGACTGAACGGAATAGGTCTTTATCCTGGTTCATGATTTTTTTACATTTTTCTATTTGAATACGTTCATATGCATCCAAAGCCCTATTGTTATTTACATTTTTAACCAGTCTTAAATTACTAATATCTATATTGTGGTCATGTTCGATAGCATGTTGAGCAACACTACCAAAATTTGGCTTACTGGAGCAGATATTTGGTTCCTTGAGTCATACCAGACTAATAAAATATTTCACAATTTTAAGTTAATATTTCAAAATCTTCCAAAATATGTGACAAAATAACTAATTTTGCAAAGCAGAAGTGGCTTGACTTAGAAATCAAACATTTGTACGGTCCAAGGGGCTTGAAATTCAGGTGTACAATCTTTGCAAGACATTAACTTTTAAATGATCTAATGTAGAACATTAAAGTTAGTGCACTTTCCAAAGGAATATGTTCACAGCAGTAAATATTAAACTTAATAAGAAATTGTCATCTTTAAATAAAACACTTAACAGACTCAAAATTGAGCAATCGAAAGAACATATTGCAGGAAAGAGCATCAACATAGTAGAACATCTTTCAACACAAATGTTCAACAATCCTGAACTAGATCTCTTAAATAAAGGCCTTAATTTTGCTTTGCTGGCATCCCGTAGTGCTTTGGAGAATATGGTATATGGCCGGTATTGAAACCGGTATTAAATACCTACCGGAGTCTTCCAAAGCTTTCGTCAGAGAGTCATGTAAAGGCAAAATTGCAATTTTTGATGTCCATACACTTCACATAATTGATGATGAAATTCTATAGGCGTAGTGCCTCTGGCACACAAAAAACAAATCACAGAACGTAACTAACATCTGATGGTAGCTGTGAGTGGAAGCTCCATTGTAAACGGCTGCTACAAACCAAGCTACATGCCAGTGCTACGGGATCTTGTGTTAATACGTTCCTGGAAGCATTCTCTTGCGCCTTGGAGACCTTACTTTACGAACAATCTTCATATTTCTTCTTTCTCTGCCGTTTCTACGTCCTGAGATTGTAAACCACATATTCGCCTAGCTCCTTATATTCTTCAACTAGAACTTTTTCTTTCTTTTTATGCTCTTTCTTCTGACCACTCTTCCCTTCTCCCGCCAGGCAAAATTGCAAAAAATATTTCAAATAAAAGTCAAAAGATTGTCACGCGTCTATGAGAAAAGGATTGTTTTTATTTAAAAGGTGATAAGGGAAATAAGATTGTTGTAATGGACAAATCTGATTACTTTGAAAGCATTGAAAAATTAAGTCAAGACGGTCTATATAAACGATTACCTAGGAATCCATTGTCAAAAATAATTAAAAAGTCCGATATATATTGAAATCTTGTAACATCATTATTTCTCCTTCTCTAAAAAACAGACTGCATACAATATTTCTAATCCAAAAGTGCCAAAATTGTATGCTCTACCAAAAATTCATAAACCAGGAAAATCAATGAGATGAATTTACAAAGGAATTTGAAAATCTACTAAACCAAGTACCTTCTTATTCCGTGATAAACTCAACAAAATTCATAGAAAAAGTTCTACTGGAAGGTGAGGTCTTGGTTTCCTTTGACGTATCATCGTTGTTTCCGAGATTCCTGATTCCACATATCTTCAAATACCCGAGGGAGTTACTCGAGTTAAACGGTTTTAATACCAAGATTGTTTATGAGTGCATCTCCTTAACTAGATTATATATGAAGCAAAATTGTTTTCAGCTTAATAACAGATTTTACGAACAACAAGTATGAACGGCAATGGACAATCATCTGTCACCGTTCTTAGCCAACTTATTCATGAGTATATTTGAAACCAAGGCAAAAGATGAATTGAGTTACCTTTCGAAAGTATGGTAAAGATATGGGGATGCCGTTTTTGCAATCTTCGATTCAAAAAATGACAACTTAGATGATTTTATTAAGAACTTAAATAGTAAATCCCAAAACATTCATCGAAAACAACGGAAGTTTATCATTTCTGGATATTTTAACCAGTAGAAACAATAAAAATAGGTTAGATTTTGATAGTTTTAGAAGGAACACCTCAATTTCGAGATGTATTTCTAACGATTCGAATCATAGCTTCCAAAATAAGATGGCTGGAATTTTCTTTTAAACAAAGATGATTATGACAAAGAGTTAATTAGGGAGGTATCCGAAGTGAACGCTTATAATAAGAACATTGTAGATAAATTAGTTAGAAAACATAGGTTTAGAAAATTATTGAAAGGATCTTCGACTTTTCAAAAGGATCAGAACAAAAATAAATTAACAAGAACGCTAGACAAAATTTTGAAAAAAGACATTAAAGTTGTGTACAAACCATATAATAAATAAAGAGAAGTCTTGGGTAATGCAACATGAAAAGTCGGGGATTTATAAAATTAGTTAGGAAATTAGGCAAACAAAAAAATCCACATTAACAAGCTATAAATAACACATTACCCACATTAGATATGGGAGAAATAAAAAACTTGTGTTGCTCAACATGCAATCGAACATGACTATAATATAGATATTAGTAATTTAAGATTGGTTAAATGTGTAAATAATAGGGCTTTGGATGCATACGAAAGCATTTAAATAGAAAAATGTAAGAAAATCATGAACCGAGATAAAGGACCTATTACGTTCAGTCAACGATTATTAATGTAACGCTCAGTAAACTTCACGTTTCATGATTTTTACAACTTTTATTACTTAAGGTTATTATATAAATAGAACATAGTTTAATTTTAGAATTAGATTAAATCATTTCCTGATGATGCTAGCATGGTTAGCGAAACGTGCGTCGAGAAGTTTAGAAAAGTAATTTGGTGTTTAGTGGTAAATCTCTTCGAGTTTAGTGTTTCACACCGAAGGTTCCATTAGAAGAATTCAAAAACCTTGTTGTTTACTAGAAAACCCAATTAGCAAAAATGCGGTATAGTTCTGCGCAGAGCAACCATTGTTAATATTGATAATTACACGTCTCTGATTAGAAATGGAGGCCATACACTGGACTACTTAAGGGAGAGATAAGAAGGCGAATTAAAATGGTAAGGAACTGAAGTTATCGAGATCTGTCAGATTGAGAACATTAACATATAGTCTTTTCTTCAAAGAAAACGATATCTCTAAATTATACACCTTTGAGGTGGATTCTTACTGAAGGAAGCTTTGTATCACACCGTTCTAGAAATGATGAATCGTCTACTCGTCCGCAATTAAGAAAATATGATAAATATTAGAAAGACCATGTACGTAGGTCACTGAATTAGACATAAGGAATATGAAGTAAAATAGTAAATTTTAACAGAACCCCAGAAAATGATAGAGGAAAAGATAGAAGCTAGAATATCGAATAAAACAATTATGTACTTTGTTCACCTGATTACGCATTTTTAACAATTCACGTTACATAAACTAATTCTTCAAAAGATCCACCATCCTATTCCAGGTGAAAGATGCTTTATAGGTTAATAAAATATTAAAGACAAAAATGGAATCCCTTTGCTTTTTGGCCAATAACTCACTTACAATACTTTTGCCCGGGTAAAAAGTCAGGGGGCAAGAGCGCTTGTATCCTTTGTACATGATACGGGTACATAATTGCTCTTTTAGAGTTCTATATACAATCCATTGGGAAGCTCCATCTCGTCCCACAACACTTTGAGTGTCTCTGGCACCTCTTCCTCTTGAATAAAATTTTCATTTTTTGTTTTTCGATTTCATGACCGACTTCTCCCGGAAGCGGCTGTGTTGTGAATGGCTGCTTGTAAATACGCCTAACCTCTTCGTATTTTCGGAAGCTTCTCCACAAATAAGAAACATATCGTGATATTCGCATACAGAATACAGTTTTAGTTTAAATGGAAGTTAATTAAGCGTACTGACATAAAAATAACATATGGTTAGTTTACGACATTGTTACATCGATGATGACTGACGTATGTCGTGATTCTTAATTAAAAACAAATTATTTTAACAATGTTTATTAGTTTACCAAATTTCAGTAAGTACCAAATTTGTAGATAACTATAGTATTTCTCTTTAAATTTAACAGAATATTAACTAACACAGTATATAAAGTTTTTATATTGCTCGCAGTAGAACAAATTGAGAGAAAATACACGTGCTTGTATGATAATCGTTTGTTTGGATTATACCTTGAGATTAAAAATAATGAGAGTATTCTAAGTAATTAAAGATAAGAATTTATAGTTTACGTTTTCATTTATTTGCTTTAAGAGATCCAGTCCAAAAAATTATATTTATGAAGACAAATAAATAAAAGCAATGTTCCTTTTATTTTAAACGTTGGAAAAATAAATAATAATAGATCGTTATAGAATGAGAGAGAATTTCATTTATTCATGAAATGAAATCTTTCAAAAATGACATAAGAGCCTTCAGGCAGATCAGTAAATTTATGAACACTCTTCCGTCTTGAATGTATCTGAGCTTCAGTTATTTAAAATACAAAACAGAATATTTTGATACTAGACTAGCTAACGATCAATAATGAAGATGACACGAGTTTTATTTGCGTACAAATTGTAAACTGCTATTTGCGTGTAATTGTAAATTGTAACACGAGACGAAGTTTTATAAAAAAAATCAACAACCGGCCAATGTTATTAGAAGTGAAGAAAATATCTTCTCAAATATGAGGCGTCGCTTAACAAAGAACCTGCGAAAGTGTATTGAGATAATCGGTGGATACTTTCAACATCTATTGAAGTAAATAAAAAAAATGTTATTTTAAATAAAGTTTGTTGTATTTTTGATATCTTAATGTTCTTTTTATATATAACTTTTATTTTTAGATTTATATGACGATTTTACACTCTCAAACACTACTTTAAAACTAGTTGAGTTTGAAACTACTATCACAAAGTAACGAATAAATCAATCAATAAGATGCAATATGTTTCGGTAGAAAGAAAACATCCTGTCTCCGAAATGTAAGAGTGTGGATACAGAAAGATGGAAACACTTTAATACATAAACCTCAGAAAGTAACTAATTTGTTATAATACTCCCCTAACTAGAGACAACATCTATGTAGAGGATCATTGTAGAGTTAAATAGCACAAAAAACATATAAAAAATTCAGATCATTTTACACCCCGTTAGCAATAATTATTTGCTATCACCCTTTTCTTTAGTTCGGTTTCTCGAGGCTGTCTTAGAATAAAAATTAAAGTTGCCTCCGTCTTTGTACCACGACCGAAGTTCAAAGCACCGCACGTTTTGATGAAATTCTTCAAATTGGCAAAGCTCTCGGTATTGAGTTGGAAGGCGCGTAAAGATGAATTTCTATTATTCACGTGGATAGAGAGGATTTCATTCTTTTACTGAAATATTTACATATGTTGGTTCAAAGCTCGGTACAGTTTTTAGTGAAAGAAATGTGTTAGAAATAGTTTAAGTAGTCATACAGGGTGCGGCCGTCAATCCCGCATTTTTTTTTTAACTTTTAAAAAAGTATTGTATTTTGCATAATTTTATAGACATCAACTTGTTCTAAATTAAAAGGCACTTAAGAAACAAGTTCATTTTTTAAAACAGCATCCGTTAGATGGTGTAATGGCAGCAGGCATTCTTGTAAACGTCTTCTGAAATTCTCCATCTCGTTACATTCTCCATCACGTCAGCATTTGTTGAGGTATGCTCCCAATTTCTTGTCGGATTGTTGTTTTGAGTTGTTGAAGTGTACGAGGTCGGTGATCGTCCAGTTTAATCTTGAGATAACCCCACAAGAAATAATCACAAGCTGTAAGGTCCTGTAATCGAGGAGACGAAGGAATGTCTCTATTCTGGGAGACCACCCGGTTCGGGAACACGTTGTTGAGAATGGCCATGCTTACCCGAGTGGAGTGGCTTGTGGCCCCATCTTGTTGGAATAACGTTTTATCATTGACCTCATAATACTGAAGCTGAGGAATGAAAAACCTTAAAATCCGTCAGACTGCTCTATCTAAAATTCCGAGCGCAATGCTCTGCCGACGTACCTATCTCTGAGGGCCTCTTCTGACTGTTGCTCCCACACGATCAATATCCGCGGGAGTAAGCACTGTTTTCACAATACCACCTCTCTTGTGTGTGGTTTCTCCAGTACTCTCAAAGTTTTCAGCCCACAACTTAATCGAATTAATTGAGGGAACTGTGCAATTACGATGAATACCGAAATACATACGAAAATGACGCTTGACGGCGAACGCTCGTTGTTATTTCGACCAGTGTTCCATGGTAACTGAAATGCTTTGAGCAAGGGAACACAACGGCAACTGGCTCCACTCGCTTCCCTGGCTGTGATGTGAACGCTTTCAAATATGGGAGATTGATGGCCGCACCCTTTACAAGATAGTAATGTTCCTGAAAATTATTTTCTAAGTTTATTTTATCAGTTTATTTCAATCCACTGCTGAATATTTGATTGAATCAGCCCCAGCTTATCCACTGATAGACAAAAGCCTATACAAGCTCTCTATAACTGTCTCTCTTTAGGGTAATCTGAGCCCATCCTTTTCTCGTCGCTCTCTCTCTATGTATCAGTCCATCTTTTTTGTGGTCTCCCTCTGCTTCGTGTGGTTAGTGTTGACCTCCATGTTTTAATTTTTGTATCCCAACGATCCGCCACTCATTCCCAACACCTTCTTGTTTATGTCCGCTACTTTTGTGTTTTATCTAATATGCTTTTCGCGGAGATCAACGCCAAATCGATGGCTCTGGATACTTCTTAATCTTATTATATTCTTTTTCATTGCATGCATGCTTCATACATTTTTCGTTTTAGACTTGTAGACATATTCGAGTTCTTCATTATATGATTGAGTTTTCCAAAGGCTATCCAGCTCAAGCAAATTCGACGTGATATCTCTACGGTTCAGTCCTCCTTCCCAATATTGGTTTTATGTTTCAAGTATACACCATCTCAATGTTGTTGTTATCTACGGCAATTGAATTTTTCGACTGAACATGTTTTCTGAATATTAATTTTCAACCTCACTTGTCCTAACGTTCTGAGAGGCATGTCTTCTGACAGAATGTCTTTGAGATCTTATATATTGCTACTTGAATAGGACAACAAGGTGTGCGAATCGAAAATTGCTTAAATAAGTCGCGTAAATGTTAAGATCTTTTTTTTCCCATTGTAGATTTTTAAAGATATATTTGAAAACAAGAGTGAAAAGCCAAAACCTTTACATTTTTATATCGAGTATCTATAAAAATCTATATTAGAAGCTTAACAAGAATAGACATTTTTGACAGAGTTTGATAGCAGATAATATGTTTAACTTTTTGAAAAATTAACCCTAGCTTTCTTGATGAGGATTAGAAGCTCCGAAATATGTTGCAAGTAATAGCTGAGTCACACAAGAGTCCAAATAATGCATAGTTCGTCTAACAGTGTTGCTACTTAGTATTTTTCTTGCTTATTTTAATAAACTGGTCGGTTTTATATATACTATTATGATCAAAAAGTAAGATTACTTTTTAAATCAAACATAAAATATTTAATTATTCATTCAAGTGTATATTGTCTTCTTTAAAGTAATCTCCTCTCATTACAGTACACTTAGTCCAACATTTTTCCAGTCTTCAAAACGATTCTTATATTCGACTTCTGATATTTTCTTCAAATCTCCCAACGAACTCTTTTGAACGGTTTCTATAGACTCAAAATGGCATCCACAAAGTGATTTCTTTAATTGAGTGAACAGTAATAATCACACGGTTCCATCATCTGTTGAATATGCTACTCGATGAATGTTGTTTATTATTAACTCGATATTCGATGGTGTATTACCGTAATGCAAAAGCCATGATTTTTTTGCTACAAATCTGAACATTATGCTTCTAAAGCTGGGTCCACACCAATAAAAATTTGCGTGTGGCTTGAGTTTATTGTGCGGCGAAAATATTAATGACTCAAAATTTCCACACATAGTCAATAGATATTTATATTGTGCACATTTTCTGTAGTTTATGCTTTTCTGTTTTGGTACAAATGCTTCATCCAATAACGCCTATTCTTGATTAAATTGTTGGCTATTATAAATGTAGTACTCTTCTTCATTAACATAATAATATGCCGGGACATGCTTTGTATTGTACATATTACTAAATAATAAATATATATATTTTTTTAAACTAAAAACATTAATTTTGCTTCAACAACACGTCCACACATAAATCCTTTGCGCCGCAAATTCGTTTGATGTTCGCGAGAAAACCGATAAGAGATGGTTCGTGTGCGTACTGTGCGGCGAAATTATTTGTGTGTTATCTTGTATGTCAGAGAGTCTAAATTGCCACCTACGTACACCACATACAACACAAACTACCTGCACAACGCAAATTTTTATTGATGTGGACCCAGCTTAATACTTAATTGGCGATAATACTTGTTCTTTTTTGTTACTGGTATAAGATCTTTGGTAGTATTTTCTTCATAGTTTGACGGTGGGGTGAGCGGCTTACTTTCGGACCTCATACACAGAATTGGAGTTCAACTACCATTATCCTAGGAATCTGGGCATTAGGCGTTGGCATCGGGATTCAGTAAACTACAGTTCGCTACAGTGGTCTGGACTGGTTATCTATTCAGCGTCGATTAGGAAGCTTATCTAACATGGATACTACGGGGGAGAGAAGCCCCACTAGTTTTGACTGCTGTGCTCCTCCGATTGGTGTCGGGCTCGAGGGGGCAGTGTTTTCGAGTAGATATTCACCTGTCGATCATGAAACCGCAATGCAAATGAGATCTTTCTCGACGAGCTTTTTCTTCAACTGCATCTTTACCATCACTAAAGTTCTTGTACCACTTTAAACATATTTTTGACATAGTTTTATCGCCGTAATACTGACTTAATATATTTAATGCATCCGCACAAGAAATTTCGTTTTTTAAACAAAATTTAGTTGCAGATTGTTTACAAAAGACATATTAATTTCTAATTTAACAAGCAAAATTAAATGAAAATGCTCCAAACCAACTTAAAAAGCAAATGGTTTTATCGATACGCAAAGCACACGATTTTTTAAAACGAAAATCATCTTACTTTTCTGATCATACATTTTCATAAATGTATGTAACTTTCTAGTAGATACCATTCTTTAGTTCATACATTCTTCCGCATTCACGGCTCTCTCTTTTCAGTATCTGACATTTGTTAGTTTGAAGCAACTTAAAGTGTTTTTAGCAATTTTTTCCTTGATCTTTCTTTTCTCTTTTCCTACTTACTTTCTCTGCTCAACCTTTACATAAGTTCCAGCCACTTTATTCTCTAGGTTTTGATGATGGTAGTATTTTTAGTTCGTGATATTGATTTCCTATACCTGTCTGGTGGTTACTGGTTGTATGAATTATTGTTTCTTATGGAAAAAGCTAGCTTAGAAAAAGGGAAAGAAAGGGCTGGTATCGTTGAGTTATATGAGGTAAAAATTACTTCCCTCATAAATGTAGGAAGTATTAGTGTGACAATACCAGACCTCATAATCCCTTAACCACTTGTGGATTATGTTTTGCCAGTGTATTTGTGCTCATCGTTCGTATTGACCAGATCTGACACCCTCCGTTTAATTTTTTTTCTGTTTATTGCAAAATGGTCTTAAAGCATTAAGACAAATGAGCATAACGATAAAGACACTCAAATTTGCTTTTTCATCACTACAACTAGCGAAAACAAATAACAAAAAAAACCAAAAATTAATGAATATAATATTCACTTAATCTACAGGGTGATTGGTGCATCGCGGATAGGAGGGATCTTTTACTCTCTCCTCAGCATTATTGGGCCCACAGGTTTTTTTATGTTATTTTTTAAATCTTTTTTTGAAAAATTCCAAAAATTTGCTTTGAAACTTCAATTAAAAAAAAAGTTATTGGTGTATCCTCCAAATCATTTTTTTTTTATTTTAATGTGTAATGTTAGGTTATAATGTGTAAATGTAGGGTTAAATGAAAATTAAAATTACATGCAAGCTATCATCTAACACATATAATGTTCTTCGCATTTAAAAAAAATTATCCTCTGTCTAACGGTATGCATTCATACCATAAAAACATTTTACAAATTTCACTAATTTTGAGTGAACTAATCTGTCATACAACGGGCAAAACCCTGAGTCATAATAAGTATATATGTATATATATATATATATATATATATATATATATATATATATATATATATATATATATATACATACTATAACTTTGTGTATCGGCACGCATTAGGTGCACGCTGATATTCGATATGCAGGAAATCATATAATTAGACCACATTACTTGCCTGATCATTTCAACGGGGATAATGACCTTGAGTTCTTGCAAAACGTCTTCCCCGAATTGTTTGCAGACGTTCCAATATTTAATGAAGACAGGAGTATTGTGTTCCAAAATGATGGTTGTCCAGCACACTGGAGCTTAACAGTCAAGGAGTATTTAAATAATGTTTTCCCAAATTGGTGGATTAGGAGGGATGGCCCTATTACATGGCTTCCACGGTCCCCAGACCTCCGTTGGATTTTACCATCTGGGGACGGGCAAAAGAACTTATGTACGTCACAGAAATTGAAACTAGAGAAGATTTAGTCCAAAGCAAAGAGGCGGTTTTCGTCATAATTAAAGAAGAAATTCTTTTACGTACTACTACAATAGAAATGAGGTGAAGATTGCGCGCACGCAACGGTGGTCAGCAATTCGAGCCAGATTTGTAATTAATTAAAGCATTGATTATTAAGATTTTATTTGTACCTCATTAGTAACATTAGTACCCTATGTAAGAAAGAAATATCAGCCAGACTTCACTATGCGAGAGTGAAATAGCATTTTCTACCTACTTAGCGTATGTTATTCATGTGCAAATAAGAAATATCGAATATCAGCCTAATGCGCCCCGATACTCAAAGTTAGCAAATCAATGAAGTTAGTAAAACGTTTTTACGGCATGAATGCATCCGGTTAGAAAGAGAATAAACCAGAGATTTTTATAAAAAAATCGAAGACCATGATCGCTTTTAGGTTTTTTTAATATGCAATTCTAAATTGAGCTTTAAATTTATTTTTACTGCTTTCAAAAACTTCGCGAGTCTCTAAAAAAAAGTAGATGTCGCTTGTAATCTAATTCTGATTTTCTTAGAACCATACAACATTACACATTAAATAAAAAAAATAATTTAGAGGTTATACCAATAACTTATTTTTAATTCAAGTTTCAATGTTGACTTTTGGAATTTTTCAAATAAAGAATTAAATAATTAACATAAAACATCTTGTGGGTCCAATAGACCCCTCCTATCGGCCATATTAATTTGGCAAACGATGCACCAAACACCTGTATAATTATTTAGTGCCACGGTATATATCAAATACAGCAGTCCCAGATAATAATTTACGCCAAACAATTAGGTCAATATTGTAGAAGGGCACATTTAGCGAATCAAACCTTATAGAATATGCACCTTCATTAACTTAAAGCATACTAATATAAACAGAATACAACAGCCTCTTGCGCTGCATTTCTCAAACTCCCCAACCTCCACACTAACGCAATTAATCTCAATTTCAGTTGCTCCAATGATCTGGATCCAGAATCAGCTAGTGGGGTCAGTCGAGGGCGAGCAAATAACGCTAGAGTGTCATTCGGAGGCCTATCCAAAATCGATTAACTATTGGACGAAGAATGGATCTATCATTTCGGAAGGTAAGACAATTCCTGAATATAAAATCTTAAGAAATTAACATATTTTCTTTGGAGAAATAAAAAAAGTGGCGTGAGAATTTCATCGAAATCGGCTGCGTTGATATTTTTTTGGTTTTTTTAAAGTCTGCTCTATCTCATGTATCTCAGTGTCTGCTATTTTCGCGAAACTTACATTTCAAATTCCTCTATATGAAATTTAGAGGAAGGCTTGGGGATTAATGGTAATATAAACAAGGGGAACAGAAGTGTAAAGGCGTAACGTTAAATTTTCAAATCCAAAACGGTGTTGTGGAAAGAAAAAGATAGATTTTACCGTTCAATAATATGGCTGGTCACATTGTATGAATACGAACTGTGGATTCTGAATAAAACCAAATGTATGAAGTTGGAGGTATGGGAAAGAAAAGTGTTGGGACGAATCTATGAGGGGAAAAGAACGGAAGACGGATGGGTTAGGAGATAATTGAACTATACAAAAATCTCAAATTACGGCAGAGATAAGAACACAGAGAATAAAATAGCTGGAACCTTCTGAAAGACTACCACAAATCAGAGCTACCAAGTGTTAAGAGAAACAATAGCAGGAAAAAGAAAGAAGAGCATGACCAAGAAGAAAGTGGTGGACTTCAGTAGGGGATGATGTAAGAACTCTAAAGATTAAGAACTAAAGGGAGAAAGCTACATATAGGAAGAAATTGGGGGAGTTTGCTGGTAAACACTATGTTGAGCCTGCCAAATGCTTGCCAGTCACTTTTAACACGCCATTCCACTTCCCGGACGATATTCCCCGCCATTGAAATCCTTTGCCCAAGATATATAAAGTGGTACACAATCTCCAAATCCCTTCCTAAAACTGAAACTCTTCTATCCTCGGTAAATTTATTGAACATAATCTGACCCAAATCGTTTACCACACCTTTGCAGCTCTTGTATGCGTCTTTACAGCTCCTGTGGATTTTGTGAAAGGAGAACGATATCATCTGCAAATCTAAGATAGTTTATGTTTGCTTCACTGATTTTTATACCATCCTGTTCCCAATCCAAATTACGGAATACTTCTACAAGACACGCCGCCGAACAAAGGATAGGCGACATTGCGTTACTCTGCCGTAAACCTCGCTCTACATTAATTCTAACTTCAAGATCATCAAAGTGAATTGTCGCTATAAATTCATCTTATATCGGTCGCAATAGGTTAACATGTGCTTTGTCAACCCTGTGGCTAAGCAATGTATCCATTATGGCCTGCTTTGAGATTGAATCAAATGCTTTTTCGTAGTCGATAAAATCCAAGCACAGTGGCATGGTGTATTCGTTGTGCTTTTCTAGGGCCTGCTATACAACCTGGATGTGATCCATTGTGCTGAATCCACTTCTCAATCCTGCTTGCTCTATTGGTTGTGTGGCATTCAGTTTTTTTTAATATTCTTTTAGATATTATCTTGGTGAAAGCTTTGTAGTTCTTTAAATCTTCCTATGCTTCTTTTTTATGTAAAAGAATCACTTCTGCATCCTCACGCATTAAGGCATACATTTGCGTCCTTTTTTTTCTCAGCTTCTATTTAATCCTGTTAATTCCCTTCTTTTCTTCCAGAGTTGTTTGCACTAGCTACATGTTGGACCAGCGCGTCTCCTCTCTAATACGTTTTCTTATTATGTTTTCTTTATACGTTTTGCAGAGCTCAGCGTACTCGATCCTGCCAAAAGAACTCCCAGCATTTCTCATTGTCCATTTTAAATCAATGGTCTCATTAGAGATTTTTGTCTGTTTGAAACATTGTTCTTCTGGTGCTATTGAAGCAGCCGTTTCAAGCACATTGTTGGTGATTTCTTCATATTGAACTATTATTTCCATCTCCTTCGGGTCTTGTAACTCAGCAAAGGGGTTCGACAAAGCAATCTCAAAATTGCTGCCTCTCTCTAGCAATTTCACAGACGATACTTTGCCTTACCATTAGTTACAGTTAACCTCCTTACTTTAGCTCATACTATTCGGTGGTCTCTTCCAGTACTAAACTTTTTAAGGACAGTACAATTGCAAAATATTGTTTAATTGTTGGTCATGATGTAATCAATTTCACTTGTGAACTCAGATGAACTTCCATTTTTTTAGGATTCTGTACCTACATTTCTCCATGTATACAAGCTGGACCACATTATAAAATTATGAATTTTCTCATCTCTATAGTTTATAGTTGATGCATAAGCTTAGACGATTTCCTTAAGCATTAACTAAAATTTAAAAAGCTTAAACTTTTTATTCAGCTGAATGACGCATTGGGCTAGTCGGTGAGATATACTTTCCAGCTTTCGATTGGTGAGGAATCCAATTCCACCACATCGCCCTTTTCCGTACCGTGAGTGTAAAGTACTTGACCACTTTATAGCTCCAGTTGGATTAGCTGTTCGCCTTTTCTTCATGTTTCACATAGCCCAATAATATCCCAATGTATGTTATCAAGTTCGATAAACACTTCTTACAGCCCATCATTTGTTTTCAGCGTAGCAATGTCAAAAGTCCAAAGGCAGCCTGATCTAACCCGGTAATTCTTAGCACCCTTTGCTTTTGAACGGGTCTTTCCGCTGTCGTAAGTAGTTGCTCCTTAGTATCCAGGGAATGAGGACCGTGTTTGAGATTACACTGTCATATTAAAATTCCATGTTCTCTGAAGAGTCTATCCAATTCAGTTGGACTCTTCAGTCGAAGCGGACAACACTTGCCAAATGAGATTTTGGCGAAACGTCGTGACTCTTACAGAATCAACGGATCGACACCTGGAATGATTTAGAAACATACATACATGTGTGGATTTCTCAACGCAGTTTACGCTCAATAAAAAATGACTTATACATGTTTCCCTATAAGATTCAAATTCTTTAAGACCTGTTGCCTACAGTAATGCCATCATAAACTATTTCCATCAAATTGACAATTTTCATGCAAATTTGATTGACGGCTCTGGATTATTTTAAGGGAAGTTTTGAAGGAAAAAATTTACCCTATTCGCCTATTAAGTGATACGGAAAATTTGTTTAAAATGCTACAAACTTGCATTGCGGCTAATGGCTTAGGTTAGATTCACATAATTTTCAAAAATATATTAACACATAACTTAAAGACGAAATAAACAAATTTATGGTATGATTTTTTATTAAATGATAAAAACAGTAGAAGGGAAAAAGAATGGAAATCTATCAAATCTCAATATAGAACGAATCACATCACACGACCTAGTAGTTGAAAAAGGGTGACATATTTTTTACTCCACATAATAACATTGATATTTTTTAGATTTGGAATTTATTTATTATGAAAGTAGAGCATTTTACAGACAAAAAAAATGATTTATGAACTTATGTATTAAGTTCTTTTCAGGGTGGACAGGATTGTTTGCCTATTGTTTTTTGGGTAGCTCTTAATCTGATGAAAATTTTACGTAAAAGGGTTCTAAAAGGTTTTTTGCATCGAGGGAAAATTTACTGGCATATTTCATGCAAAAATATCATAAGAAATATATATTTTTTTAATTTTAAACTTGTTATTACAGGTAAATTAATTATGCCTTTAATAAAAAAATAATATTTATAATGCAGAAAGTTCTAAATATGATTAATTCGATTTTTATGAAGTTTTTTAAATAGCCAGCCTTAGGCTTTATAATATGAAATATGGACTTTCTGGGAAGAAATAAAAATGATGTAAGGCATACAGAAATAATGATGTAAAACCCGGGGAATTTCTTTGTTCTTCCTATTATTTATTACAGTCAAATTATGGCATAACTGAAAATCGACATAAAAAAAATACTGCTATAAAGTATTGAATAAGCATTTGACTGAAAAAATGTTTTATGCAATGGATTCAGCATAATTAAAACAAAGTTCAACAAACAATTCGTTTCAACTGGTTCAAATGCTTGAGTGGCTTCACCGCGGAGCTACATATGTGTGCTCATACTTATATGATACCGAATCAAAACAACGCATGATTGAAACATTTTAAAGTGAGCCAAACGCCAATTTTGGTTATTGAAGGGTTTTGTTATTCTAATCATGGTGATTACTGTTGCTTTAAGGGGTCTGTAACTGCAGAGCTCCCCAAACTATTTGGGAGATTGTGCCACCCAGAATACATAACTTTAACAATCATAACTAGGGAATGGATTTTTGTCCGAGCTCGAGCAAGGTCACTGCATATCAGTGTGTTTAGTCAAGTTGTACACTACCGATTCGTTGTGGGCGGCAATATAGAAAGAGTAGTTAATATTAACTTTTGCTTTATCGTTGTATTTACTTCGTACTGTTACTTTTTTTATGATACAACATAAAAAACGAAAAGACCCAATATACTCACAGAAAATAATTGAAATTAGTTTATAAACATTTTTGCGAAATAGATGTTTTCATAAATTGAAGTAATGGCGCACGCCATTGCATGAAACGATTTATTCACTTATCTTTCTTTATTTACTTATAGCAGTTTCGGTCTCTAAAAATAACTATTTATATAAAACTAATATTCAGATATTTAAATTCGCCAATCGCATTGAAATGGTGCTAATGAAGATTATGGGGTTGACTCGTTCTTACCAGAACTACTTTATCAATATTAGGCATTACAAAGACTTATATATTTGCTTTTATCAATCACCAGTGAATAATGGATAAAGCTTCTAACTTTTTGTTTAAATTGAAAAGTGATTTCTGATTCGCTCTTCTAATCTTCAACTCTACTAGTAACTCCACTTGAATATAATTTTACACGAACAACTGTTTTTTATTGTACTTATTTTCTTAACTGTTCCTGAAATGCATAAAAATTTGCATAGTGGGCTCGTAAAGAATATAAAAATATTCAAAAAATAGGCAACAATCTTTCTATAAAAGACCGAATCAAAACAACGCATGGTTCAAACATTTCAAAGTGAACCAAAAACCAATTTTGGTTGTTGGATCTTGAAGAGTTTTGTTTCACTAATCATGGTGAGTACTGTTATTTTAAAGCAGAGGTCCCCAAACGGTTTGAGATATTGTGCCACACAGAATATATAAGTTTAACAACAATAACTAGGGAGCGCATTTTTGCCCGAGCTCGAACAACGTCCCTTCGTATTAGTATGTTTAGTCACTACTGACTCGTTTTATAAAAAAAATAACTAATATTAATTTTAGCTTTTTATTTACTGCTTGCACTTTACTGCTTTTATTTATTTACTGCTTGTTTTATAGCAGTTTCGGTCTCTAAAAATAACTATTCAAACAAAGTGTTTCAAAGATTTACATATTTGCTTTCATCAATCGCCAGTGAAAAATGGATAAAGCTACTAACTTTTTGTTTAAATTGAAAAGTGATTTCTGATTCGCTCTTCTAATCTTCAACTCTACTAGTAACTCCACTTGAATATAATCTTACACGAACAACTGTTTTTTATTGTACTTATTTTCTTAACTGTTCCTGAAATGCATAAAAATTTGCATAGTGGGCTCGTAAAGAATATAAAAATATTCAAAAAATAGGCAACAATCTTTCTATAAAAGACCGAATCAAAACAACGCATGGTTTGAAACATTTCAAAGTGAACCAAAAACCAATTTTGGTTGTTGGATCTTGAAGGGTTTTGTTTCACTAATCATGGTGAGTACTGTTATTTTAAAGCAGAGGTCCCCAAACGGTTTGAGATATTGTGCCACACAGAATATATAAGTTTAACAACAATAACTAGGGAGCGCATTTTTGCCCGAGCTCGAACAACGTCACTTCCTATTAGTATGTTTAGTCACTACTGACTCGTTTTATAAAAAAAATAACTAATATTAACTTTAGCTTTTTATTTACTGCTTGCACTTTACTGCTTTTATTTATTTACTGCTTGTTTTATAGCAGTTTCGGTCTCTAAAAATAACTATTCAAACAAGGTGTTTCAAAGATTTACATATTTGCTTTCATCAATCGCCAGTGAAAAATGGATAAAGCTATTGGCTTTTTCTTTAAATTGAAAAATGATTTCTGATTGGCTCTTCTAGTCCTCAACTCTTCTAGTAACGAAAAAATGTATTTTCTGTATTCGGAAGGAATTCTTAAGGAAATAAGTCCTTAAGTGTTCTTAAAATGCATCAAAAGTTACATAGTGGGCTCGTTGACAATAAAAATACTTCAAGTTGACAAGAAAAATCTTCCTTGCATGGAGCATAGATAGAAATGTTTTTCTTTTTTTTTTTCAACTTTTCATTCATACCTGGTACCTAGATGGGGCCTGGACGGGTCGCGAACGGTTTCACATAGTAGTACTGTAGTATTGTTTATGATTATGCTCCTCGTAGCTTTAGCAAATAACACCATCGTTTCAGTTTTTTGACAAATAAATCATTGTTCCAGAGTAGTAAGATTTGATGACGCCCTCATCTGTTTCTAACGTCTCTGAGACCCACTAAAATAATATTTTTGATTTTATTGCTTCCGAATACCATAACCACTTCAAAAAAGTATTGTGATACAAAAGGAAATTATTTTTAAAAGCCACAAAGCCATTTGTTCCATTATATTGTGTTTCGTCTTATTATTGGTAAAAACTTTTGCACAGGCATGTATACTTTCTCACATACATATATATCTCATTATTGAAAATCTGTTTTTTTCAAAATTTAAGAGCCTAAAGTTTCATAAGATTTGATTGATGGATTGTAATCTAATTTGTGTAAACACGGAAAGCAAGTTTAAGGTTAAAAAAAGTAAGATTAAATTGATGTTTGTCAGGCATTAATTGATGGATGGTAGAAGGAGGAATATCTTTGTTTTGTAGGTTTATTTTTACAACAAAGCCAGGATCACGGTACAGGGTAAAAGCGTATGACGTTTAGGGTTCACGAAAATAAACAATTAAATCAAAATGTGGAGGCATATACGATGGTGGAGTGAAAAGTTAGATACTTTTTAAGTAATCTTAAATATTGTTTTCTTAATCGAAAATTATCGATTTATTTTTCAATACAACAATTTTCCAACCTTTTTATGCATCCCAAAAAGTACGTAGGTCTTCTGTTTCGGCAATGATCTCTTCGAATTGAATTTCTTTCCTGCCAGCCAGAAAACGAAGTTGAAGGGGGCCAAGTGCGGAGAATAAGGTGGATGAGGTATTAATTAGTAGTGCAAATTGACCGATTTCGCTATTGCAATGACGAACGAATTATCATGAAACTTTACTTTCTTCTTCGCCATATAAGGGCGCTTTTTAGGGTCCTGTCTTTTTCCAGATAGTTTATGTGCATCGCACTTTGAGAATCCTAAAAAACCGTAGCCATGATTGAATTTACCTGCAAATGAATTTTCCTGCATTAGCTTTAAAAAAACGCCTAAAAACTCGTTAGACGCCCGTTTAAATAACTCTAAACACTTTTGAGAGGTATTCATTCGAATGCGTCTCTAGTGGACTGTTTTCATAGTTGTTCTGGCCGTAATCTCCTTTTTTTTTAAATCTCTTTCATATTCTCATTTTCCCCAAACCAGATTCTTCTATTTTGTTTTATTTGTATGCTACAACTTTCAAAAAAATCAAAGAACATTTTTTCCCATATTACACTTAAAAACTGCCCACCCTTTCCGTCGCCATCAAGTGTATCCTGAGATCGGTTTCTGGTCTTAAGCCGTCATCAGTCGGGCTCGAGTTAAACGTTTGAAAGCAACTGAAGGATTGACCAAGGGTCTGACCATATTTATCGGCCAAGTGGAATGTCGGCTGCAATTAAAAGCAGTAACAGCGCTACTGCCTGAAACCATCCGTAGCCCGTCCTAGACCCCATTCGGGTACAAGTTATGCATGAAAAATTACATCGTGAACTGAATGAGTATATTATAAAAATATTCAGAAAAACCAGGAAGATTTTTTCATGCTACAACTTTGTTTGCAGCTGGTTCTGTCCTCATTTTCAACTATCTGATTCCCATTTTCTTGGGATTTTTTTCTCTCTTTTTATGTTCCTTTCTCCTTTAGTCTAATTGGTCTCTTTCGTTTTTAATTTTTTTTTCGTTTTATTTAACAAGGTTTTTTGGTTAGTCTTTCCGACTCTTACCAGTTTCTATTCAAATTTCAATGTGTGTCTGCTTAGGCTGACACTGTGTATGCTAACGCTGACACGGTTGGGGACTTCTTTCTAGCCCTGGAGGTACCGACCTGGTCGGTGTTATTTAGGTTGGTGAAGAATTTCATCTTTTTTCGTTTCGGTTACGGGCCGCAAGGCCCCGTTGCGCGGATAGGTACGGAAAAAATTGCATATCTTGTAAGGGTTGCCCGTGAGTGAGCGTGGTCGTGGAATGGGTATAATTTGAAAGCTATGCAATTCCTTCGTCGATTTTAATTTGGTGATGGTCTATTGGGATGATGTTCAGGAGCGATGGTTCTAGTTGCGATAAGACCAAATATATGGCCTGCTGAAGCCTTATAGCAAGTTCGGCCGACGCTTCTTCTTACGGTTGGTTTTGCACTGTTGAGGTGCTCTGCTGTTTTCTTGAACCAGGCTTGGAAAACTGTATTTGGGTGTTTTTCTTTTCTTTATGTTGGTGATGTAGCGTTGACTGCATCTTCGTAGCTGGGCTACGCTTTTTCTTCTTTTGCTTCTCCACTCTAACGGGCTATTTTGTATTCAGAATGACTTTCTCATTGCGGAGTACCGTTACTCGCACTATCCCAATGGGTTTTTTATTTTTGTTGTGCTATATCGTGATGAAGAGTGGATGAAAACCTGGCCATTGAAGCTCGGTTTTGACATTGTCTGATGAAATGATTTCTAACACGCTCTTAATAAAGACGCGTAGATTTCTGCTTGTTATTGGTGTTGAATAAGGATATTCGTTTTTGTCGAAAAACTCTATTATAACTTTTCGGTCTGATTCTTTTTCGGGGGTCAAGAGGACCAAGGTCAAGTTCTTAAGAACATATGAAAGCTCGCCAAAAGATAAATGGAAATGTGCTCTTATCCACCCGCTACACAAGAATAGAGACAGAACAGATGTGAACAACTACAGAGAAATCTCCTTACTACAAGTCACTTACAAAATCCTCTCAGCATGTCTTCTCCGGAGAACACAAGAACAATGAGTACACAAAATTGGCGAGTACCAAGAAGGTCGCTCTGGTCGCTCTTGTACTGAACAGATATTTAACTTAAAAACAATACTGAAATAAAAACCTATCAGGAACATTCCAATCATCTGCACGTTCGTGGACTCCAAGAAAGTATACGACTGCATTGACCGAAAATCTCTGTTCAACATCCTATAAGAACAAGGATTCGACCCCAAAACACTACAATTGATCAAGCAGACGCTGACCGACACAACCTCAAAAGAGCAATTTATGGGAGGAATCTCCGAACGCTTTCAGATTAAATCCGTAGTACGCCAAGGAGATGGGTTATCCCCACTCTTTTTCAACCTGGTCCTGGACAAAGTTATAAGGGAATGGGAAAAAGAACTGAAAAATCAAGGACACTGGAAACCAATACGACTCGGACGACCCAAAAACAATATAGAAATATCATGCTTAGCCTTTGCAGATGATCTAGCCATACTCGCAGACAATGAAAACAGGGCAACTAAACAGATAGAAGTGCTCAAGGAATGTGCAGAGAAAGTCGGCCTACAAATCTCCTTTCAAAAAACCGAATTCTTTTGCTCAAAATTAGATGCCCAAAATTACACCTGGGCGAGATACCCGAACCCACAGGAGGAGAGAAGATAGCACAAAAGACTCGGTTGCAGAAGATGAAGAGGGCATACGGCAAGACACACTATATCTACAATAAGAAATGAATATCCACACACGCAAAAATAAGACACTACAACACAGTAATTAAGCCAGAGATACTATACGCAAGCGAGATACTTACACTCCACACAAAAAGCGGCATAGAAAACATTAAAAGAAGAACGCAAAATTATGAGGAAGATTCTCGACCCAAAACTGACAGAGGAAAGTTACAGACTACATTCTAGAAAGACTACAAAGTTACAGACTACATTCTAGAATGTCCAACGTAGCGGCGGACAAAAAGAAGATTGAAATTTTATGGACATATCAGTAGACGCCCACCGACAAGACTCACCAACAGAATTCTTACATGCATACAGGAGTCAAATCTACAGTACCATGGATCGCACAAGTCAGAGCTGATCTGGAAAAGACACAAATGAACCTGACAGAGATTGAGGATAGAAGAACGTACAGAAACAAAATACATATGTGGAACGTTGCATCAGAAAGCGAAGTTTCGAGGAGATCGCAGACAAGGTCGACGGAGGAGAGAAAGAGAATCCACGGAGAAAGGATGAGAGAAGTGTGGAGGATCAGAAAAGGCACTCGAAAATGAGTCAGTATGCTTTGCGTGATCTAACCGGGTCTATACGCACTTAATAATAATAATAATAATAATAATAATATATAATAAATCACTCGAGGATGATACCATTGATGGACCATTGTGTCTAAAATGGCTGACCGATGGGCTGTTATACACAGAAACAGAAGGTTTTGCGACATCTATTCAAGATAAGGTAGTAAGAACACGGAACTATCAAAAGCATATACTACACATGGATGTTGTCGACCGATGTAGGAAGTGCGGTATAGTGGGGGAAACGATTGAACACCTTATCGGTGGATGTATAGTTCTAGCCCCTAATGCTTATTTAGGAAGACATAATCAGCTGGCGAAAATTATACATCAGCAAATTGCATTAAAGTATTCGCTATTAGATAACGCACCTGCTCCATATTTTAAGTACTCACCTTCTCCCGTATTGGAATCATTTGATTCAATCCTATACTGGGACACACCAATAACAACAGATCGAACGGTCGATTATAATAGACCAGACATTGTTCTAATTAGTAAAAAGGAGAAAAGGGCTTTTATAATTGACATTGCAGTACCACTGTCTCATAATATCAGGAAAACCGAGTTGGAGAAAACCACTAAGTATGAAAACCTTGCGTACGATTTGAAAAACCAGTGGAAACTGCATAAGGTAGAGATAGTGCCTTTCGTTATATCCGCCGAAGGCCTAATAAGTAAGAACTTTTCAAAAAATTTGAAAAACCTTAGTATCTCAAAATCGATTGCCATAGTAGGTGCAGTACTCTTGCAGACATGCCACATTGTTCGTAAAATTTTATGCTAAGTGAGAGGAGTTGAATTGCTTTCTCATTTTGGCATTGTAATATAGATCAGCTTAGGCTGAGATGCTGAGTTCAGTACGAGGATAATAATATATATATATATATATATATATATATATATATATATATATATATATATATATATATATATATATATATAGAGTTGGTCCCTGTCGGGAGCTTGCAAACGTTTCGCCAAAATTTCATTTGGCTTATTCGGTGCTTACTGTCTGAGGTGTCGTGACTGACAGGGACCAACTCGACAACCGGATGTACTCCCGGAAAAAAAATGGATGTTTTTCCATCCGTGAAACAGTACGCACAAACACACACACATATATATATATATATATATATATATATATATATATATATATATATATATATATATATATATATATATATATATATATATATATATGTATATATATATATATATATATATATATATATATATATATATATATATATATATATATATATATATATATATATGCAGATCTCTAGCCCACAAGGTCTTGATTTTAGTCAAATTGATGCCCTATTCTGCGTTATAGTCCTATTTCTTGTTATGGTTTTTCTAGATTTTGTATTATATCTTGAAGATCTTTTGGCAAACAAAACAGCGTCATTAGCAAATCTTAAATGCTTCAATCTCTTTCTGCTAATATTGAGCTCCTTGATTGATTATCTCCTTGAAAGATGAAACAATGTCGAATATATTATATCTTCCTGTTTAATGCCTCTCCCGATCGGAAAACTTTTGGTACGGACAGGTGTTAGAGGTATTCGATTTAGTCGAACTTGGAATGGATGAATTTCAAACCAATATGACATTTAGTTTTATTTTAATAGGCTTTGAAAGCAGATCAGTTGGATATTTTGACTATCGCAAAACGAGCAAAGTTGGTATATTGATAAAAAAAACACATTTTGCGTGGGAAAACCAGCTCGCAAACCCAAGAGTTATTGAAAAAGTATTACGTTGTCTTGCTGCTTTACGTTTCATGGTTCATAAGTGAATTATTGAGTTTCGATCTGGTCGAACTGACATGAGTGACGTTCCGCTTTCAGAACTCCCCATTTTGGTCACAACTGACGAAATGATCGATAAAATCCATAATGTTGTGTTAGCCGATCTCAGAATGAAGATTTGAAAGATCGCTGAGATGCTAAACACCTTGGACAAATACATATGAAATATTCTACTCGCAGATTCGGATATGAGAAAGCATCAGTGGTATTGGTGTCACATTTGCTCACTACGAACAATAAACACAATCGAATAACTACTTCACAGAGGAGTTTACAAATGTATGTACAAGTGTAATCCGAAGGAATTTCTTCAGCGATTCGTAAATGTTCGGACGCGGAAGTTGGCTACGGGAGTTCGGACTCGCTAAAATCACCCTTTACTTATATAATATAACTTTTATAATATTATACAATAAAATAATATTATACAAGCTAATACAACTTCTATAATATTATTTTATTCGATATTAATTAATGTCATTGTATGTTAATGTAGTGTAGTGTTATGTGTAGTGCAGATTTGATGTGGTGTTAGATTTTCTTGGACTGAGTCCAATGAGACAGCGGTAGCTGAGTGTCATCACACACCCAACCGTTGGGTTTCTCAATCTCATGTGGAACACACAACAACCTGCGTCTCCACCTAAATGAACACTTTTGTTGGTTGCTTGACCGGGAAGGAGCCCCATCTATCCCTTCAGCTGGATGACATATGTTTCGTTTCTCGAGGTTCAGACTCTTCAGGGCGCCGACAAATACTATACCATCAAGAATAGGGAGACCCTATCCACAGCCAACAACCCATGTTTTCGCCGACCTCCCGTCGGATGGCGTATATATATAGTGTTAGTATATATGTAGTGTTAGATTTTCTTGGACTACATCCAATGAGACAGCAGTAGCTGAATGTCATCACACACCCAACCGTTGGGTTCCACAATCTCATGTGGAACACACAACAACCTGCGCTTTAAGTTTAATACGTCTTCCGATCGGAAAATTTTTGGTACGGGGAGGTATTAGAGATGTTCGATTTGGTCGAACACTTTTTGTTACGTTTGTGGCGAGTATACGATAAAAAACCTCGAAAATTTATATCTGAATTTGTGCAAAATGCGTATTTTGCTTTTTTTAACTTGAAAATCAAAGACGTCGATAAACCAATGGTTCCAAAAAAGATTTGCAAAATGTATAGTGAACATTTTTGGGCAATGGACGAATGGTAGTTTGAAGTTTGGTTTGCCTATGATTTAGAGGGAACCAAAAAGTCACTACGATGACTGTTATTTTTTAATGTCTGAATAATTGTGGCGTGTTTATATATATTTTTACTTTTTTAGGTTTTTCGTCATGGTTTAAAACTCAAATAATATCAAAAATGTATATTCTTATGTAAATAAGGAATCACTGGGTCAAAAATAAAAAACCAAACGGAGACAAATTCTTTTCTGTAATAAATTTACCTAACGAACAAAATTTAAAAAAATATAAAAATATTCTAAAATAAATACAAACTTTTGAATGTTAACGTTTCGAGAATTATTCTCCTCCTGTTTTTAAAAGTAATCTAAAAGAAATAAATTATATTAATTTCTATATACAATGCAAAGATAGGAAGTAAATATATCTAAAAGTAAAGTTTTGGGGTTAGAGGCGCATCAGCAACTGAGAAGGCTATTTAGCGACTGGACCTACAGCTTAACGTGGGTTCCGAACCACGGTCATCAGCTACCGAAAACCCCGGTCAGCACCCCCCTCAGGCTATCAACCCTTGATTTTGTGCTTAACCGAAAGTATCTCGAGAAGCCTACCGACTGGCGAGTGACCAACGTAGAAAACCTCTCAGAAGGCATCCGGCCTTACCCAGCCTCGAACTGGCGTGACTGAGGGGTGATTCCTTGTCAGATTTTACACTCTTACCTAGAAACATTCACAAGAATTTAGAAAAACTTTTTTGCCTAGTACGGGATTCGAACCGGCTCCACGTTAACTGCCGTAACGTAAGGCTGACGCCTTAGACACCACAGCTAATGTGGCTCCAGTAAATATATCTTTTGTGTATGTCAATGATACTTACATTGACAATTTCTTTTTAATGACAGTGACATTCTAGCAAAATATATAACAGTTATTTCTTATAACTGTTATATTAACTGTTATACTGTTATTTTTGCTTAGTCAATACCTGTTTCTCATTCAGAAGTCCCTGATACAACTTTTCGTGGTCTGTATCCGAAGTACATCCGAAGATAGGCAAGCTTGTATTAACGAAGAAAGTGATCATTTTGGAGCTATATCGTCAAAACACCTACTTTTTACTCAAGACGCTTTAAGTGGCGTTATCAGATATTTCGCTGGAGAATTTTCTTTCTCCAGGTATTAAAATTACATGTTACCGTACTTGACAAAAAGAACTGCTTCCGTTTTTTTGTTGCTCAGAAAATAATATTTTGTATTGATGCCGATGCTCTTTTATCAAAAATGGGTTTCTTGAACTACCAGCTAAATAAATGAAGACTTTTTATAGACAGTTCCAAACGGAGTTTGAAATTTGGTTTGCTACATAATGGCAATAAGCATGGTGCGGATTCCATTGCTCATTCCACTAAATTAAAGGAGAAGTATGAAATCATGTCTCTTGTATTACCCAAACTCAAGTACCATGATCATAAGTGATCAAGTACCATGATCAAGTACCATTAATAAGCAAGATAAATATTTCGTGCATTCAATGAATACTATAGAATCATTAGCCTGGTTTTCTTTCGTCAATGTTGTCAAAAATTTCCTAGGGAATTATAAGTCCAAAAACTATTATGAATTGGTGCAAATCATGGTGGAAAATTAAAAAAACCCTGTCTACTGTCTCCAAGTTCACTGTCCCCACAATCATACGGTGAGGTCTTGTTCCTCGAGCGAATTCACCAGGACCCAAAAAAGATGAAAGAAAGGTACCAGGGTCGATGGGATGAACATATGATGGCTGATTATTGCTGGAGTAGCATGCGTGAGTGTCTGAGAGGAAGTCACTCGAAGAAATCACGAAGAAGAAGCTTTCTTCATGTTCAGTGATTTAACAAAAAGTAAAAAGTTTGAAATACTCGTATTTTTCGACACCTATCATATCTCGAAAACTACTCCTATATTTCAAAAAATATATGTACTGTTAGAATCACCATAACGAGTATATTCAAAAACAGTTCTAGTTTTCCGGTACAAAATCAACTTTAGATCTGTATCATGAGAAAGCCTTTGACTCCATTGAACACTGGGCAATAATGAAAGAACTTGATCATGTTTGAATAGATTTCCAATACACAAGTGATCTCAGTATACACTAAAATATTTTTTTTTAAACATTATTTGGTATAAACATATTTTATTCCTTAGCAATATCTATTACAAGTTTATTTGATATTACCTGTGTACTTTCCGTCCAATTATATAAACCTAATAACCCGAAACATTACTGCAAATATTTTAGCTCGCGAGTCGATAGGTAACAAAGTAGCTCAATTTCAAGCCTAATGACGTTCATCTCGCCACCATCCACCTTTCGTAAGCTTTGTTCGACTTGCCAGCGATCAGTCTCTTTGCCCTGAACGTTAGAAATATTCTTGGTTCTCGAAATACTGGAATAAAATGGAAGCTTTCCCATAATTGCCATTCACTAAAACGAAATAATCAGCGGAGCGTGGAGAAAACCAGAAAATCGAGATCTTTAATGCCGAACAGAGGGCCCTGCTTCTTTTATTAAACTCTTATCGTGAGCTTTTTAAAGTTACCAATTCATTATATCAAGAAAAAGAATCATAATAATATTTTTAGTAATGAAATAGCTCAGAAAATTCGTCGAGAATATTAACAAGGTCAAAATCCAAGGCAGATTCTATTAGTGAAAACACCAAAAATAACTTAATAATCTCCATAAAATAATTTTCTCTTATTGAATTGAACTGTTACTAATTAAATTAATCGAGATCGAATAAAAAAATATTATACAAGTTAATACATTTTACAAGTAAAGGGTGATTTTTTTAGCGCGTCCGAATTTCCGATAGTGGTCGCTGCAATAGTGCAAGTCTGCAAATCTGTGTCTCAATACTCTGACAAATCATCATGGAACGTTTAACATTAGAACAATGCTTGCAAATTGTCGACATTGATTATCAAAATTGGTGTTGTGTACGCCAAACTTAAAGAGCATTTCTTGAATTATATGGTGTACATAATCGCTTTTCCGAGTGATGTATTCGTCAAATTTGTCGATAAATGCCGAATTCATTTCACGGTATTCGATATTAAAACAAAAACAAGACAAAAAACTCTACGTTTCAAAGAAAATATCACCGCTATTGCTGGCAGTGTTAATGAAAATTCAAATTTATCAATTCCTCAATGAGGATTGTTACAGAATGATGATTCATGATTATTTAAATCCAAATTTGAATAATATTGATCTGGAGGAGATGTGGTTTCAACAGGACGGCTCCACATGTCATACAGCCAATGCAACAATCAATTTATTGAAGGAACAATTCGGTGAAATAAATTATATCTAGGAACGGACATAATTTTAGGTTAATTAGCCACCAAGGTCATATTATTTAACGCCTTTAGATTATCTCTTTGGGGTTATGTTAAATCTTTGGTTTTTGTCGATAGAGAAACCATGATTGATGCCCTGGAAGCCAACATAACTCGAACAATTTCGGACATAAGACTTCAATTGCTTGAAAAAGTAATGGGAAATTAAATTGACAGAATGGGCTTTAGCAATTTGTTCGAAATTGTTATAGAACGTTAATGCCATTGAATGTTATTTTTATTATAATGAATGTTTTTTATTGAACTATAGTTACTATTGAACCCCTTGCCCACCTTGCCTTGGAATGCCCCGACGTATGTTTCAAAGTATATCCGATGTCCGGGAGTACATCCGATCGTTTGTGTCCCGTTTGTTGGGAACGTGCAGACGTTTCGCTAAGATCACACTTGGCATTCTCAATGCTTGTCTAAAGACTGAAAGTCTTCAGTATATATATATATATATATATATATATATATATATATATATATATATATATATATATATATATATATATATATATATACTGTTTCACGGATTGAAAAACATGTATTAGGTTTTTTTCTGGGAGTACATCCGGTTGTCGAATTGGTCGGGAGCTTGCAGACGCTTCGCCCCCTGAGGCACTTGGGTCGTCTTTGTTTCCAGTCGTGCTGTCTGGGTCTGTTTAGATTTCCTTGTGTTTCGATTTCTATAGTTTCTCTAATCAGGCGTGTCTGAAAATGATTTATGTTGGCATGAAAGTATATATATATATATATATATATATATATATATATATATATATATATATATATATATATATATATATATATATATATATATATATATACTGTTTCACGGATGGAAAAACATGTATTAGGTTTTTTTCTGGGAGTACATCCGGTTGTCGAATTGGTCCTTGTCGGGAGCTTGCAGATGCTTCGCCCCCTGAGGCACTTGGGTCGTCTTTGTTTCCAGTCGTGCTGTCTGGGTCTGTTTAGATTTCCTTGTGTTTCGATTTCTATAGCTTCTCTAATCAGGCGTGTCTGAAAATGATTTATGTTGGCTATCTCTTTGTAGCCATGAAAGTTTATTTTGTGACCTGTTTCTAGTTGGTGTTGGAATAATGGCGATGATTAACGAAGTTAGATATACATTGAAATCTTGTAACAGCCTTATTTCACCTTCCCTGAAAAGAAAATTACATGTTTCTAATCCAAAAGTGCCAAGATTGTATGCTCTACCAAAAATTCATAAACCAGAAAAATCAATGAGACCAACAATCAAGATCCAACATACAGCTTGGCAAAGTGGTTAACAAAGGAATTTGAAAATCTACCAAACCAACTACCTTCCTGTTATGTGATAAATTCAACCAAATTCATAGAAAAAGTCAAAAATACACATCTCTAGGAAGGTGAGGTTTTGGTTTCCTTTGACGTTTCATCGTTGTTTCCGAGTGTCCCGATTCCACATACCTTGAAATACCTAAGGGAGTTACTCGAGTTAAGCGGTTTTAATAACAAGATTGTTTCTGAGTACATCTCCTTAACAAGATTATGTATGAAGCAAAATTGTTTTCAGCTTAATAACAGGTTTTATGAACAACAAGAAGGAACGGCAATGGGCAATCCTCTGTCACCGTTCTTAGCCAACTTATTTATGAGTAAATTTGAAACCGAGGCAAAAGATGAATTCAGTTACTTTCCGAAGGTATGGTTAAGATATGTGGATGACATTTTTGCCATTTTCGATTCGAAAAATGAAAATTTAGATGATTTTATTAAGAACTTAAATAGTAAATCCGAAAATATAATATTTACGCATGAACTCGAAAATAACGATAGTTTACCATATCTGGATGTGTTAGTCAGTAGAAATAATAAAAATAGGTTAGATTTTGATATTTTTAGAAAAACCACCACCACTTTGAGATACATTCCTAACGATTCAAATCATAGCTTCCAAAATAAGATGGCTAGTTTAAATTTTATGGTAAATAGATTAATTAATTTTCCTTTAAATAAAGATAATTATAACAAAGAATTTAAATTAATTAGGGAGGTATCTGAAGTGAATGGTTATAATAAGAACATTGTAGATAAACTAATTAGAAAACATAAGTTCAGAAAATTATTGAAAGAATCTTCGACTTTTTAAAAGGATCAGAACACAAAGAAATTCATGGTAATACCATTTGATGCCCAGTTGACAAGAGGACTACACAAAATTTTGAAAAAAGTGGACATTAAGGTTGTGTACAAACCATATAATAAATTAAGAGAAGTTCTGGGTAATCCAAAGGATAAAGTAGAGCAGCATGTAAAGTCGGGGATTTACGAAATTAGTTGTCAAGACTGTGATCGAAGGTATATTGGGTAAACAAAAAGATCCATATTGACAATATATAAAGAACATATTGCCCACATTAGATATGGGAGAAATGAAAAATCTTGTGTTGCCCAACATGCAATCGAACATAACCACAGTATAGATATTAGTAATTTAAGACTAATTAAAAGTGTTAATAATAATAGGGCTTTGGATGCATATGAAAGCATTCAAATAGAAAAATGTAAGAAAATCATGAACCGAGATAAAGGACCGATTCCTTTCAGTCAACTTTTTCAATTATTAATGTAAGGCTTAGTACACTTCACGGTTTATGATTTTTACACGCTTGGTTAGGTATGGTTTTCATATAAATAGAACATAGTTTAGTTTTAGAATTAGATTAAATCATCTCCTGATGATGCTAACATGGTTAGCGAAACGTGCGTCGAGCAGTTCAAAAAAGTTTTTTGGTGTTTAGTGGTAAATCTCTTCAAGTTTAATGCTCATGTTGTTTGCTTATTCCATATGCTTGTTTTGTATTCCTCGATTCCAGCAGATTTTTTTCGGATTGTTTGTCCGATATAGGTCTTGTTACAGCCTGAGCATGGATTGCGGTAAACTCCTTGATTTTCAAGTCCGACGTTTATCTGTCGGGTTTCTCAAGGACACGCCTATTGTTCAGTGAGACTTTTGTGTTTTCTTAAAAGTCTTTCCATACGGTCCGTTGTTCTTTTGATGTATCTCAGTATTACGTTGAGCCTCTCTTCGGTTTGGACTGTCGGTTTTTGTATTTGGTGTTGTTTGTATTACTCGGTTGTTTGTTTCTAACACGCTTTTATTAGCTTCACCTGTACCAATCATGTAATGGAATTTTTGAACGTCCTTTTCACCCACTTTAAAACGTCAGATTAATTAATTGCACACTTATCAAGGATCGATGACAATACATTAATTTAATAAGTTCGTCCCATTATCCTGAACAGGATCGTCACGATCAAGGATTTGCTTTCGGAGACGGAGCCTGAGACACGGTTACAACGCCCAATAAAGGCAGTAGACGCGCAAATTACCCACTCCCGCCACGGGTAGGTAGTGATTCAAAATAAACAATAGTTTAAAAAACTAAAAAACACGCTTTAATGGTAAACCGAACTAAAAAGTAATAAATAATTTTTTGTATAAGAATAAAATGATAAACGCAAAAATTAATGTGTCATTGTAAAAAAGCCTGAGGTGTTTTGTACCATAATTTCATACTAATTCTACGTATAGAAACGGCACTGATGGAATATTTATAACAACTGACATCGGGCACCTTACGCTTTTTTCACAATGACACTTTAATTTTCTCGTTCGTCACTTTATTCATATACTAAAAATTAGTTTTTACGTTTTAGTTCTGAAAATTAGTTCTTACGTTTTAGTTTACCATTGAAGCTTGTTTTTTAGTTTTTGTTTTAATTATAATTTATTTTGCGTAGTCGTTTTGTTTTAGAGTATTCAATATGTTGTTGAGTTCTGTCTGCTATGCATCGTTGCCCGTAAGACGAATGGATCTTCAAATTAGGGTGTTTGATGCTGCATGTATTTGAGTCGGGTGTTGATATATATATATATATATATATATATATATATATATATATATATATATATATACATATATATATATATATATATATATATATATATATATATATATATATCGTTGAGATATATAGGCTAGATAGATATATGATGCATGTAGGCAAATCCAAATTATCCATCATACTATAAATAGACATAATGAATATACTATGCCAATGTACTTGACTTTTGTTGACTATGAAAAGGCATTTGACTAAATCTTAAAGCAAGCCATAACGCAATCCATCTTAATACAAGCCATAACGCAATGCATAATCAGAGTGTAGACATAACCCATGTAAACATACGATAATCCATCTGTGATGAAGCTCCATTGCGAATTTACATTAATGATCTTGTTAGTTAGTTAAAATCAATGTTAGTCAAATGTAAAATGCCCTGTAAACTAAATATCAATGGTGCCTACTTAAGTCACCTTAGAATCGCAGAAGAGCTACAAAAACACATACAAGAGCTGCAAAGGGCTGGAGAACCATTTATCTTGAAAATAAACCTGAAAAAGAGTCAGGTCATGTTCACTAAATTTGCCAGGCATAGAAAATTTTTGATTTTGGGGAAATATAAGGGTGGGGTGCAATGTAATAGGGGTGAGGTGCATCAGCGTGTTAAATGTAGGCATTTAGAAGGCTTAAAAGCAAGGTCCTTATTATAATCTCCCAGTTGCTGCTTTTTTTAGTTGGCTGATCATCTTCTGATAGATATTGTGGTTGCTTTATATGTATATTTCTAATTAAAATCTATTTCGTTTCTACATTACCTTTTTCGAGATTGTACAGGGTGGCGCAAAATAAGTTTCCTAGTTTGTTCGCTCTGTAAAATTTGAACGAAACATAATAAATAAACCATCTATACAATAAATGAAAGTTTTTTTACACATGAAAAATCTAAAAAGTTATTATTTTTCAATAATAAATATCTTATTTTGCGCAACCCTATATATTCTCTTTATAATTCGGTCGAAAATGGTGCTCATTGTTTTTATTAGATGGTATGTTTTATGCCATTTATGATTTAAACAAAATATCGTTATAGTGACCACCTCGACTCTTCTTGTGACATTTGTTGATCAAATTTTCGATGACTTAGTGAAACATATCGGGTGGTATGGCGACTATGGTTGCTCGAATCTTGACTTCAAGTTTATCAAAAATCTTGAGTTTGTTCGTGTGAACCTGTGATTTAACATAGTCCCAAAGAAAATAGTCTATAGGTGTTAAATCACAAGATCTTGGTGGCCAGCTGCAAGGACTATTCATATGATATTACTGATTCTGCGAATTGATTGCTCAATAAGTCCATCATAATGCGTGCTTTGTGTTAAATATGTGTTAAACAATGTGTCTTGTTTAAAATATAGTTCGTCCGCATCAATTTCATCAATTTTCAAGACAAATCTATATATCATTTACACGATTACAATATCATTTACATGATTACTTTCACCATTCACAGTGACGGTGCGTTCTTGAAAAAAATATGACCCCGTAATGCCAGAGTACCATATTCCACACCAAACAGTGATTCTTTTGGGATGTAATGGGGCCTGATGAATCACTTATGGGTTTAAACATATTCAAGAAATAAGGAAACATTTTTTTCTTCTGCTCCACGTAAAATTCTCAATCCTTCAGTCGCCATCAAACGCCAACAAGCATCTCCCGAGACCGGTTTCTGGCCTTAAGCCGTCATCAGTCGTGCTTCGAGTTGTACGTTCAAAAGCAACTGAAGGACTGACCAGTGTCCTGACCATATTAATCGGCCAAATCGGATGAAAGCAGCATAGAAATGCAGCTTATGCCATCCGGTGGTTCGTAACAGTACTACTATACTATATTTAGGTACCAGATGTGCATGAAAATACACAGTGGACAAGTGAGGAATATTAAAAATATTTTCCTTGTTTCTTGAATATTTTTAATATTCTCCACTTGCCCACTGTATATTCTCATGCACATCTGGTACCTGAATATAGGGCTTGGGTTTGGGTCCGAACGGTTTCAGACCTCAGTACTGTTACGAACCACCGAATGGCATAAGCTGCATTTCTATGCTGCTTTCATCCGATTTGGCCGATTAATATGGTCAGGACACTGGTCAGTCCTTCAGTTGCTTTTGAACGTACAACTCGAAGCACGACTGATGACGGCTTAAGGCCAGAAACTGGCCTCGGGAGATGCTTGTTGGCGTTTGATGGCGACTGAAGGATTGAGAATTTTACGTGCAGCACAGGAAAAAATAATTGCTAGTTTCTTGAATATTTTCAATATTCTCCACTTGCCCACTGTGTATTTTCATACTTATGGCTTTGAGTCACACCAATAACGACAATTTTGCTTTTAACGTAACCGTTTAACCAAAAATGAGCCTCTTCGGAGAAGTTCTTCCAACGATCTGTAAACTCCCGACTTAATCGATGATTCGTTAACTTGAGTTCTTGTGCCAGTACAATGCGGTATGAGTGTAGACCGAAGTCGAAATGCAAAATACGCCCGGTGGTCATTCTGGATAAACCCAAATCTTGAGAACGGCGCGGAACAGATACATTATCGTTCTCGGTAACACTTTCACGAACAGCCGTGATATTTTCTTCACTACGGCCACTACGAAGTCATGACGGTGGCTTTTGGTCATGAAAACCAAACCCACGTTCAAACTTATCAATTATACGACGGCTGGCTTGATAGGAAGGAGCAGAATGACGACCTTTTTCTTCTCGATAACTTCTCGAATGTTGATAAAATGTTTGGATCATTTCCAAACGTTCTTGCAACGATAACTTGTTCATGGTGAAATAGCAAACCTTACTGAAAACAATTGACAGCAAATGTCTAGAATTGGATATCAAATATGGCCGCTATTAGCTGTCAAAATCCTATCGTTCTTTTAATAACGTAAGTACTTTTTAATAATGTTTGTTCAACTTTTTGGTTCATGATTTTTACACGCTTTGTTAGGTAGGGTTTTTCATATGTGAAGTGCAGTTTACTAAGCCTTACATTAATAATTGAAAAAGTTGACTGAACGGGATAGGTCCTTTATCTTGGTTCATGATTTTCTTACATTTTTCTATTTGAACGTTTTCCTATTCATCCAAAGCCCTATTATTATTAACACTTTTAATTAGTCTTAAATTACTAATATCTATACTGTGGTCGTGTTCGATTGCATGTTGGGTAAGACAAGATTTTTCATTTCTCCCATATCTAATGTGAACAATATGTTCTTTATATCTTGTCAATATGGATCTTTTTGTTTGTCCAATATACCTTCGATCACAGTCTTGACAACTAATTTCATAAATCCCCGACTTTTCATGTTGCTCTACTTTATCCTTTGGATTACCCAGAGCTTCTCTTAATTTATTATATGGTTTGTACACAATCTTAATGTCCATTTTTTTCAAAATTTTGTCTAGTCCTCTTGTTAATTGGGCATCAAATGGTATTACCATGAATTTCTTTATGATCTGATCCTTTTGAAAAGTTGAAGATTCTTTCAATAATTTTCTGAACTTATGTTTTCTAATTAATTTATCTACAATGTTATTCTTATATCCATTTACTTCAGGTACCTCACTAATTAATTTTAATTCTTTGTTATAATTATTTTTATTTAAGGGAAAATTTATTAATCTATTTACCATAAAATTTAAACTAGCCATCTTATTTTGTAAACTATGATTTGAATCGTTAGGAATGTATATCGAAGTGGTGGTGTTTTTTTCTGAAAATATCAAAATCTAACCTATTTTTATTGTTTCTACTGACTAAAACATCCAGAACTGGTAAACTATCATTGTTTTCGAGTTCATGCGTGAATATTATATTTTGATTTTTCGAATCGAAAATGGCAAAAATGTCATCCACATATCTTAACCATACCTTCGGAAAGTAACTGAATTCATCTTTTGCTTAGGTTTCAAATTTGCTCATAAATAAGTTGGCTAAGAACGGTAACAGAAGATTGCCCATTGCCGTTCCTTCTTGTTGTTTATAAAACCTGTTATTAAGCTGAAAACAATTTTCCTTCATACATAATCTTGTTAAGGAGATGTACTTAGAAACAATCTTGTTATTAAAACCGTTTAACTCGACATTTTTCTCGAAAAATTATTATGCTAACATGGTTAGTGAAAGGTGCGTCGAGCAGTTCAAAAAAAGTGATTTGGTGTTTAGGAGTAAATCTCTTTCAGTTTAACGCTTCATTAGGTTTAGTTTTCATATAAATAGAATATAGTTTAGTTTTAGAATTAAATTGAATTACCTCCTATATATATATATTTAGCAAAACGAGTCGAAAAATTAAAAACGAGTGTTTTTTTTTCGGTAAATCTCTTTTAATTCTGTTTAATGCCATCCAATATAAGGTTGATTAGTACGAATGAGAACGAATCTATAACAATTGTATTTTTCCCCGCGCTCTGTTCCGTGTTGTCTTTATTTACTATTACCCCATGTCTAAATAATAGGTAACGCGAAACATCATCTTATCTTATGAACAATAATGATCCAGCTCTGTTCCATACTAATTAACGTTTTGCCAACACAAAACGACAAACTCTAACAACACTATCAACTTGGTGTTTATTTGTCGAAGCCCAGATAACCGTTCGAGCAATTCCAAACGTTCTTGCCACCTCAAAAGCCCATAAACCTACGAGCATTATGATTCTATTAACACGGTAACTGCATCAAGATAACGACAAATACCGATAATTGAAAGCGGTTATCTCAAAGTTTCCTCCCTCTCGCCGTAACTAAAGGTATTCGTTCTGCACCCTCTCCCTTCTGGTTCGAACGGAACTAATCGCCACCACATAAGATGTTATCGGGGCAACCGGCACGCCATAAGCCGTGGCAATAATAGCGATCGGACCACGAAATACCGTTTCGATTTTCTATCGGGGTGTCGTTATGAATATTTCAAAGAGTTCGTGATTTGATGTGACTGTTAATGAGGCCGATGTTTCGGTATAAATGGCCCGTTAAATTAGATATATTTTCCTCGTACACAATGGTTGAGGAAGTCGTTTCCATTTTCCCTTTTATAACGACATTCTGAGACCATTCAGATGGTCTGGCATGGAAATGAAACATTTCTTCGCTCCAAATTTCACAAAGGTTATTTATCTGAATGTTGCTGCCATTTCCATTGACGTAATATGCTTTAAATTGTGTTTTTAATTAATTACCTTATATACATATTTAAATCAAAGTGAAAATACACTCAGTATTATGATCATATATCTTAAAGACAAAAACTGGTACACTTTTTAGTTGATTATCTTTATGTTTCTGTAGGTGATCACAAAAAATGTTGTCTCGCTGAACCTAACCAACTTACCGATGAAAACGTTCATTTTAATCAGCGTCAGTAGTATAGGGGGCGATATATAGCCTATTTATTGAAGAAAGAAAGTAAACCCAAACATATTCACGCATATTGCACGTGATGGTTACAGGACCGCACTAAGAACTGTCCTCTTTTTGGGCGGGGTATAGGTAATATCGGCAATTTCATCAGCTGTGTCTGTATCAGATATTTTATGGAAACAAAATACAATTATTAATAAATCGAAGGCAATTCAATAAATGAAAAAAACTCTGGGCAGAGTATGAGTTACTGCCCACCAACCCTGTGTTTCTGTCGACAGGCAACCAGCCTATCATCTGCGTTTCTGGCTAAAGTATCACGTGCTGATCACGCGTTGATCATTGTTTATGTCGACTGTCTTTCTTCGGTGAATAGACTTCAGTCATATAGACGTGACGTCACACAAAACAGTCACATGACATAATCTCAAATTTTGTTTCCGTCTGCGCAACAATACATTTGATTTTCGCCATATATCTAATACTACTATACTGCCATCGCCCGTAAGTGGAAGTGCCTCGGAGCAAGTGAGACAGTAAACGACTGCTTCTATCTCTTTCTCTAATACTCGACCCGTTGTGCGCAATCGTCGCCACTCTAGTGAGCTAATTGGAAAGTGGGGTTATAATAAGTATTAGATATGAAAAAATACTCAATATTAATTGTTAATAAACAAATCAATCAAAATATTAAAATAAATAAACGTGACCCCTAATTCTCGGACATGCGCATAAGACTTGAAGCATTTGTGAGAGAAATAAACACATATTTCGTCCATCTCCAGATCCCTACTAGCAATATATAGTATATAGTATTAGAATATTGTTTTCGCAGCCTTTTTATGTGATTTATGTAGCGTGATTACATCCTGTCTACCTGTCGATTTATTTAGACCGTCAGACAGGTATACAGATAGGTAGATAGATGGTTCTACCTATAAGTAGGAAACCTACATCACAAAATACAGGTGTGCTGCCATCTATCAGTAGAATATTGCAGGAACTTCAATTACAGGACTCTATAATTGGAGACCCACCCAAAAGGGACGTGGAAGCAAAATTTAAGGTTATATCAGGTGACTGTATGACATAACTGTATGGCGTGACGTGACTGTATGTTATGTCTGGCTATATCTATCTGATCCCTACAACTCATTCCGTATGTGTGTGACAAAAAATGAACCGTCTTTATTTTTTTTGAAAATATAACTTAGTTTTCCCATAATAAAACACAATTTTTTCTATAGAAATCTACAAGATTAAATTGATTAATGACTGATCTAAACTGATGTGTGATAAAATCCCTAGAAAATTAAAATTATTAATAAATATTAAATATAAACAAGTGAGTCTAACATTTTGATCCTCCAGACAAGTAAACATTTATTAATAATTGTTTTTATATGATGATGATCCTTTTTCAATATTTTAACTTGTATTTGAAACAAATAAAAAGCTCTGATGTTTATAATTTTAATTTTTTTAATTAATTTATAATTTCGATGGTATGTGTAACATTTTGAAATTGTGAGCACATAGGCCAAACTGGATTCCTTCCTGAAAATAAAAGAAATTTTCTTAATCACACAATTCCAATTAAGCCTCACATTTACTAAATGAAAATCATTATGTTAATAGTGATTTTATAATATTACATATTCAAAATAAAGGTAAAAAATTGAAACACCTTTAAAGTTTAGAAATAAATCTGTTAGCTAATACCAAAACTTTTCTTAACGACCAACTAGTCCAATAAAATCTCTCGATGTATTTTCATAGGGATTTCGGTTAACGCTTGATATCGTTTTTTAAACTTGTAAATGAGGCGGATTACTCCTCTTCTTCTCATCAGCGTTACAGTTTTTTTATGTGCTCTGCACATAACACAGTGTGCATAACAGTGTTCCATTCATTACAAAAGCTAGATTTCTCTTCCCTATCCTTGCCTATTCCCTTCCCTATTACCAACCTTGAAGAACAGGATTGGATCAAGGAAAAATATCAAAAAGAACTAAAAACAAAATTAAACCCCATCAACGTTTTAAATAAAATGAAAATTAATGAGTTTTATAAAAAGTCCTTCAGAAATCCTCCTATCAGGAACGCATGCAGTAAAGTCCAAAAAAATACCACATACTTGAACCAAACGCTAAAATTTATAGATCAAACAAGAAAAACTTCCAGAGTGGCAGCAGAACTTCAAGAAGTGAATTAAAGACGGTAGAACTTAAATGGCAGTGGGTGTGTCAGGTAGTAGGCAGTCAAAATAGATAGCCACAATAACGCATACTGTAGGCAAACCACAGAACAGATGTTCGGGTGGTTTCGGGAGGCACAAGGTAGAGAAGCATGAAGACGTATGAAAGAGCGATATGTCCAGGGGATGGCAGAGACGCGTGAGAAGAGAGATTGTAATGAAAGAAGCAGGTTTAAATATTTGTGATATTACATTGCTGATTCTACCGTCATAAGGACATGACTAAGATGGTTTAAGGATAAGGTCGGTTTAGATATATCCAAGGATGTAGCGAATGGTTTTTTGACTTTTTGCCAAACAAAACCGACATGAAAATATTCGACAAGTCCGTACTGATTTTGTTGCAGATACAGGCAGGACCATTTCGCCTATTAATAGACATTTACTTGCGATAAGAATGCCTTATTGGGTGCCTCCTCTGACAGTGCATCACAAGACACGTCACTCAGAATAGAACAGATCTAGAATTGAATTACTCATTAATATTTTTTGCCTATACAGTAATTACAAAATTAATCTAATAAAATTGATTTTTTATAATAATAGGAACAATTGTTGTAAATAAAGAATGTATACAACTGTCAGAGAAAAGTTCTCTCCTATATCAGTCGATAATTCAAAACATTTCAGATGGAAAAACTATAAAACAGAGTTGTATAATCGCATACAATACTGCCATATAAACCAGGCTTTTCCTATTCCATATCCATCCGCATACGTGCATTTACTTCCAGTATTTTTTAGTTGTTGGCGTTGTTGTTGGTGTAGTTCGATTTCCAGCGCGTCTCATAAACAATTTAACAGTTTGTTCCGCTTTATGTGCATTTTTATACGATAGTAAAATTGTCAGTGAGAGGATTAAAAACAACAAAG